>JAOXNO010000063.1:43646853-43670784 GCA_028565335.1 Limnodromus scolopaceus
GCAGGGGAGTTGGACTAGATGATCTCTATGGTCCCTTCCAACTCTAAAAATTCAGTGAAATTCAGTGAAAAGCAAAGGCACCAGCTTTCTTAGCTCAGGCCCCAAGAACATTAAGCTACGAACCAGAGTTTGTTCAGCTCACTGCAAGCTCCGAGGCACTTCCACCCAACGCAGCGTTTCTTTCCCTCCCCTGGCCACAGCGATCCCCTCCAACAGCCACCTCGCCAAGAGCACGAAACACGCTTTGGGGTTTCATCTAAACCCATTCCTGGCTGAAGTAGATCCACTCCTTCTCTCCCGTCCTTGTTGGGGTCTGGCAGGGGACACCGGAGTGAGGTCTCTGCAGCCTGCCCACGTGTTGAGAGCCACAGGACTAACTTTTCTTCTAATGCTGGGGAAAAATGCACCTTTAGAAGACTCTAGTGCCTGAATTTGTGAAAATATTTACTTCATAGCCAGCCAGGCTCTGTGGGATTCAAGGTCTTAGTGTTCTCGAGCCTTGCCAGGTGCAGGGACAAGGAGGAGCGAGGCCTGGGCATTTGACCCAGGCTGGCCAACAGGATTATTTCAAACCATGAACATCACATTCAATATAAATTAGAAAAGTTTGCTGCGCAGCTCTCTCTCCCTTGATGGCGGCGGCTCCAGACAACTCCTTGCCCTGGTGCCAGGACCCTGAGGCCTTCCCTTCCTCCCGAAGCCATTGCACTGGCAGTGTCCGCCATTTGCTGTCCCTGCTGGGAGTGCACAGCTCCTACTGATAGAATTGGCCAAGTATAATTCTTGTATATCTTATATCAGTATCGGGATTAATACTGGTTCTTTAGTATTATTATTATTAATTATTTAGTCTTAGTCTATTAAATCTATTTCTATTTCAACCCTCCTGTTTCTTTGTGTTCCCTAATTCCCCTTTCCAGGTGGGGAGGGGTCATGGGGTGATAGAATAATTGTCTAAACAACAATAGATTGTTACGGGTTTTCTCAAACCATAACACCGTGCCACGGAGAACATGTTCCCTCCACAAGGAGGGCAGACAGATGGAGCCGCGCTGATCCCCACCACACAACCCGCCTCCTGGAGCACCAACACGCTATTTTTGGAGCGGTTACAGGACATGGAGGCTCAGCAGGAGCTGGGATCTGCTTGCCTTACATGTAGCTCAGAGCTCGGCACAGCGGGACCGCTGGCTGCACCCTAGAAACACTCTCTTGAACCAATTCTACACCAACCACAACAGGACCACCTGGGAAGGACTCACCCCTCAACCTGCATCACGGATTACCATCACAACACACACGTTTGGAGACCAAGAAAAGGAAACTTTCAAGTTAACCAGACATTTATTAGCATCTATGTAGATGGAGGGGTTGTTCCAGTAAATAAGCAACGAGGTCACACACAGGTGATGGAATCATTTCATATTCAAGCAGAGCAGGTTCCACTGAGTTGCTTCATTTCTTCCATTCGTTCTTCTCGAAATCCCACTGGGCGGAGATGCCCTCCACAGGGTTAATCCTCATGTCCAACATCCTCTTTGTCTGCGCTGACAGCCACTCGTCGGAGAAGGTGTGCGGGATGGGGCCGTACACTGCAATTCAACAGCAGGTGGGATTACATCGTGACACAAAACGAGCAAGTTGGGGACAGAGGTGAAAGTGTAGTTAAGGAAAAGCTTTTTCCCCCAAAACCATCAGTGCTGGTCACACGCACGCCATCGCCCATTCAAACCCATGTTCCCTAAATCTCATTTTTGCAGCATTTAGCTCAGACCAGATCCCCGTATTGATTCTCTAGCAGTTTCCTTCATCAACAAAGGCTTGTACCAAGACAACAGCCTTCTCAACTTTCACCGCCAGTAGATGAAGCATCAAGATGGAGAGCAGCTCATTTAACCATGCACTCTGCCTGGCGGCAGCTGGAGGGCTCCCTGGAGGTAGGATCATTATCTGGGAAGGAAGCCAAACATGGCAGAAATCCAAATGTTTACTACCAAGGTGGCAATAAGCTTTTGCGACAGCAGGTCACAAAGGGGAGAAGAGAAGGGGGGAGAGGGGAAGCTCTGGGATCATTAGTGTATCACCACTCTTTCCCTTCCACCAAAACTCTCTCCACCACCTTCACCCTTCCACAAATCAGCTTCCTGAATGTCTACACTACGTACCCGCTGATCTCCATGAAGTTACAACTCCAGAAATGAGTTTTCTGAGACTAACAAACAGCAACCACCATGAGGTCACCTCAAGAGCTGCTGGATACACCATTCCGAACCCCCCAGCAGTTCAGGGAGAGTTGTCTCCTTTCCCACCAGGTATCAACCCATCTTGCTCCTAATTTTAGAGTTAACACCTTGTGGAATTTACTTACTATAATGTTTCTGCCAGATGAGGATGAGCCCGGTTAAACCAAGGAAGAACAGCACTCCACCGAGGACGGTCTTCCACTCATTCGTTCCTTTGTTCATTTCTGCGTAGCTCTCGTTAAACTTGATACGATACACTGCAAAAAAAAAAAAAAAGTTAAAGCACCAAATAATTTCTTTCACTTCTCCTGCAAATTGCAGGCAACACGCTGCTCTCCAGAGGGAGGGGACCAAAGCCTCAAGCTGACCAAACGGAAAAGGATGTTAAAGTAGCTCCTGGAATAGCTGGGATCTGCCATGCCAAGACTTGAGCCAAAGTCAGTGAGGTGTATTTCACCACCCCCTCATGTGTTTCACACCCCTCAAGGTCAGTGTTAGTCTCCGTTTTATAGATTGTTGTAAACTTGTGCAAAAATTACATTACAGGCCTGAGGGAAGGAGAAACAGCACTCTCCTTCCTTCCCTCCAATTCCCTGTACAGTTATTGACCACAAAGCTTCCTGGCATAAATAATTTCAACAGGAACACTTGAATCTCAAAAGGCTTCTCTCAGTTTTGCCACTAAGGCCCATAAGATTTTGAAGTTCAAAACAGCAACAGATTTGCAGAGTGCTTAGGAATGTTTGAGCAGATCCCAAAAGAGCCTTACACTTTCTCACTGTGACACAGGTGGAGACAGCACTGTTCATAGATCACATTCTCACTTGTGTACCATGACAGCAGTCAGAAAAGATGATGCAGTTTTATTTGTAAGTCAAAACACCTGCTTGGCACTTTAATTGCCTGAAATTTGGTAATTCTAAGGTCAGCGGTCATTGACATTCAAATACACAAGACTAACAATTGCATATTGATGTAAGGAAGAGATTTTTTTTTCTGGCTTGTTGAAAGCAGATGGGAATCAAGAAACAAATATAATTATTATTTGTTTTCTGGAAGAAGGAGAAATTACTGAGCCTGACCCCAGGCACCCAACAGACACCACAGCAGGCACTTCTAGCTTTTTGAAGCAGCACCAAGGATCCCAGGAACGCAAACCACTGATCTCTGCTTGTTTACACACAAGGAGCTCCATCATAATTAACAAAGCTCCTTCACGGCTCACAGGTCTGCTCACAGAGCCACAGGGATGAGCAGGGTTGAATATCTGCCCTAGCAGACACTGGCTGTGGTGATCTTTCTAATAAAAATAGCCAATAATGAACACATAGCAGATTATATCCCACCATTGCTACCTGTAAGGTTACTTGAAGCCCCTGCTACCTACATTCAACTTTCTCATCGACGGAGAGAGCGGTCCAAGATGCCTTTTCCTTCTCTTTCAGCGCCTTCTGCTGAGCAGAGAGATCCCTTACAAAGGCCACTTCGGGCAGGGGAACGTCACGACGGTCGACATAGGCTGGGAGGCTGAAATCCTCTGCTTTGACAACACCAGCTGCACATGGGAACAGAAGAGACACCCATTCAAGCTTCTGATTCCTGTGCAAATATCCCCTACCCATTACAATACAAAAGAACAACAACTCAATCGAAAAGGTGATGACAGTTAAGGAATCCAGGAGGGAGACAACTTCCAGAGGAAGCATTTAAAATGGGTACTATTTTAAGAATAAAGCAGAAGGGGGATCTACATAAAAGGTAATAACCAAAATGACGTATTAATACCTCAGCCACCTCTGTCTCCAGCTGTCACACTGATTGCCTCCCCTACCAGATACCCAGAAGCCCTCTATACCTTTTTCCATCCTAGTTTCTGCCTCCCTGGCAGCAGTCGGTTCTGCCCGCACCTCCGCAATGCCATCTTCTGGCACAGCCTGCTCAGATCTCCTGCCACCAGGCAAGGCACCAGCCTTGCCAACCCCCCCTCTATCCCCATTCCTTCCTATCCAAACCCCAGCTGTAGCTTTTTGTGTTCTTCCTCTAAAGTGCCTGTTTTATCATCCTTACTGGAAAACCAAAGCAGTTGCCACCTACCATGTCCGTGCGCTCTCACACAGATGGAGGTGGAAATGGCTCTCTTCCCAATGAGGCTGAATGCTCTTGAAGCCAACATCCTGTCAGGACAAAACAACAGCAGGTAAGCCAGTGTCAGGTGAAGACACTGAACATACAAAAGTGAAATAACACCATTTTCCACTCGCCTATAAAAAAGAAAAGCTAGACTAGAGATTTTCTGCCCCTTCTTGGAAGAGCAGCATATCACACCAAACCACTCAGGCTCCTCAGGGACATTCCCCCACTAGAGTGACGTGGATGAGTTTTCCTCTCTCCCCCTTTTTTTTTTCCCCACAGCCTCCTGTATTTAAACTCAAAGGCCTCAAGTTCAAACAAGTTCCCTTGTTCAAGTCAGCCTTCCAGGATGCTTTCACTCGGTAGCAAATTGTTACTGGGCACAAGCCAGGAGCCCTGAGTGAGCCAAGTCTGAGCACATCTCGCATCCACTGAAAAAAACCGCTCCATCAGTGAACAACGCCGACATGTCCGAGGAAGGACAGGCACCCAGTTAACGGTTTCTCCCACAGACCTGGATGCCCACACAAGGGCTCACGCTCCAGGTTTCCTCACAGGCCCCTAATCTCAGCTAAAACCCCACGATCCCCCCCCCTTCATATCCCCCCTCCCCGAGATGAGCGCGGAGCCCGCGGCCCAGGCCTGACCTTGCCGCGGGGCTCACAGCGCGGGAAGGCGCCCCCCCGCCCCGGTGTCACCCACGGTGTCACCCACGCGCCCCCTAGACAACATAACACCCGCGATACGACACCGCACCAACACCATCGAGGGGAAGGGGAGGCTGCAGCCCTCCCGCCTCATCCTCCCCCCCGCCCGCCTCCACAACTGGGGCTGCCCCACCCGCCCATCACCCCCGAGGGAGGGTGGAGGTGGTGGGGAAGGCTTCCCTTAGCCAGTGGTGGGGAGCAGGTACCCCCAGTGCCCTCCACACCCCCCTCCCGGCCCTAACGCCCGCCGCGGCCCGACGACCTGGCGACCGTCCTCTACGCCGGGCTGCGACCGGAAGGAGTCGCAGAGCGGAAGCGCGGTGGACGCCGGGAGAGGCGGGCGAGCGAGAAGCCACAAAGGAGCGGCCCTCGCCCCAGGGGCTGACGGGATGCGGGAGGACTATCCCCCCCCCCAATTTTACGACAGTGCCGGCGGCACTTGGCGGCGTTTGGCGACACTTGGCGGCGGGCGGCCTGAGGGGAGGCGGTGGGACGGGGACAGGGGCCGGTGCGTGGCGGCCGTGGGGCTGTGTGTCGGCGGCAGGATGAAGCTGACCACGCAGGCCTATTGCAAAATGGTGTTGCACGGTGCCAAGTATCCGCACTGCGCCGTGAACGGGCTGCTGGTGGCCGAGCGGCCGTCGGGTGCCCCGCGCCGTGACCAGGCCGGGCCCCCCTCGCTCTTCGTCGACTGCATCCCGCTCTTCCACGGCACCCTGGCCCTGGCGCCCATGCTGGAGGTGGCCCTCACCCTGGTAAGGCTCTAGGCCGGGGAGCGAAGGGCTGGTGGCGGTGCGGGCCCTTTCCAGGTCCTGGCAGAGCTCGGGGTGTGCGGCCGGGGCGAGGAAGCGCTGGTGCTGAGGGGATGGGGCGCTGGGGTAACTCTGCTAGCCCTGCACCAGTTGCAGCCAAATCTGTGGGGAGAGCAGAGTGTTTCTAGAGTGGAAAAACCCCCAAGACCCATCTGCTGTACAGCTCGCTGCTGGGGAAGCAGCAGAAAACTACAGAGCTGCATAGTCTTCTTTAATTTCTTTTTCAGTGCATAAACACTGCTGTTTATATTGGTATCATTATCCCAGAATAACTCCCAGAGGGAACGTCCTTATTCTACAGCAGGAGAAGCTTCTCCCAGCTTACCTTTAAGGCACTTCAAAGCAGTATCAGCTAATTGGTAAAGGGCATGCTTGTCCCCAAGTAAGAGTGTATAGATGCTTATAAGTATGTATTTCTTAATTAATTTTGGTGTGCTTCCCCATTTATACAAGCTATTAGCCTAAATAGGGAAAAATTGAAGTCTCTTCACGCTGCAGGTCTGGCTTGGGTTTGAAATCTCACTTGGTGTATTGCAACCTTGCTGTTGATTAGTTAACCGTGGGATAGCTGAGAGTAGCCAAGCACTCCCTGTTACCATATTCCCTATGTTGCCCACCAGTGTGGAAGAGCAGTCCATCATGTGGGGTGATCCGTTTCCACACACCCCCCATATCACTGCACAGGCAGGATGAGAACGGTGTCAGGACCGTAGGGCCGGCGCTTCCCTGTTTCAACCCCCTGGTCATGAAAACCGGGAGCCATCCTGCATTGGGCCATGACTCCTTTCTGCCTGGCATTTGGGGACAGTCCCTTTGTCAAAAACAGAAGACACAGGGAGGGAAATGTGCTTGGATTTTGTTGTAACAGAGTCAGGGTGGCCTGGTGCAAATCTGGAGGGAAGAGTGCTTTGGCATCTTCACGGTAGATGTAGCTGCCACTAAAGTGAGATTTGGGCGTGATCTGAGCTCTGGACTTCTCT
Organism: Limnodromus scolopaceus; assembly: GCA_028565335.1. Taxonomy (NCBI): domain Eukaryota; kingdom Metazoa; phylum Chordata; class Aves; order Charadriiformes; family Scolopacidae; genus Limnodromus; species Limnodromus scolopaceus. The sequence continues at coordinate 43,653,726 of JAOXNO010000063.1, forward strand.
GTCCATTTAAAGACTTGTCATTATTACTAGGAGAAAATCCATCCTTTCTTGATATCTGTAAAATTAACTGTTTTCTGATTCTTCTAGACTTCTTGGCCTAAATTTTCCTTCCGTTTAATAGATTGCTTCATCAAAAAAATTATTATTTGTAAATAATTTCCATTGTTTTCCAGTCAGGAAATATTGTGATCTTTCTGAAGCCTCAATACGAAGAAATGCAGCCAGAGGCATAGGAACTGGGGCTGAGCCTGAGCCCTGGCTATTTAGGTTTGCCATACTGCTGTGGACCATGCAAAATTTGTCAGTCTTAAATATATTTACACCAGTATAACAGTGCAGGAGTAACACAGAAATGCGTGCTCCTGGTGTAATTATTTTCCGTTTAGAGTTTTCCTCATGTTGCTGTTTAGGAAAATATAATAATACTGTTTGCAATTGCTTTAACGTCGGCAGGGCTTTGACTTTACGTTTTTGAACCACAGTAATTCATTTTTCCTCTGGGAACGAGTAAGTGGAAGTTGCTAGTGAGGTATGTAATAACATATATATTTAAAGTATGCGTAGGGTTTCTCTTTAAATCGGGATTAGATGTCTTTCTACAGGGTCGGTGGCAGGGAATTTTCCTGAAATTTAGGCCTTCAGTATAGTTCTCTGGTGTAGCTCTTGCTACAGGATCAGATTATTAGGAAATAAATCCTGTTTCTTGCAACATCTGAAATATCTACAGTAAGCAAGTAATTACGGAGCAAAAGAAACGGCATTGTCCTATGTATTTCCTCTTGGGTTTTGATACAAAAAAGTTAAAGATCAGGAACCCCTGACATTTCCCACGTTAATTGGGACGTGCTAAGATGTATTGTGGTTTGCAGTCACATTTGATGACTCCTGTGATACTTAGCGGCTTTAAAACACAGCGTTTGACAAGAACCCAAGGCCTTTTGCTCTCTTTTGGGGTTTTTTGCGTTTTTTTTTTTTTTAGTTTTTTTTTTTCTTTTGTTTAAACAAAGGCAAAGGTGTCAATAAATACTGGCACAGCAGCTATGAAACTGAATTTTATTGTTGTAATGTTTAGAAGGAGGGCACTTTTCCTGTTCTGTACAGTATAACGCGTGGTTACCGAAAAAATCGGCAAGATTAGCGTGGTTGAAACTCGATGTTTGTAGCGAAGCGCCTCTGTTTCTAAAGGATTTTGAAGCTTTGGCAGGTTTTGATGGGATCTGTTTCTCTTCAAGTTCAGTTACTGCTGGTTCTTGGTCAAGCCTGTGGACTGGTGGTATGTGGGGGGGGTTTTCTAGAACCGGCCACGCGAGTTTCACCTCCTCTTCTCTGACCCAAGTTATCCCAGAGCATCGAATGGGAGCAGTGGTCTCCAGATTTAATCTGAAAATAGAGGGTGCGCTTTCAAGCGGGCTTGTCCGTGTGGTAACTTCTAAAAATTGTGAGCGGTGCTTCAGCAGCAGCCTGGGTACGAGGAATCAACAAAATTAGGTTTTTATTAAACACTCGGCAGTGCTTCAAGGTTTGTAGCTCCAGAGGAGAGAGTGAAAGTGCCTGCGTTTAATTTGCACTTTGGCTTGACAGTTTGAAATCCCTTTCAAAAAACGGAGTCATTAAAGAAAAAGTGAATTAAGTTTCACATGGGGTTTTTTTTGTGCCCTTTGAATTTCTCGGCTAATTGATGTGGTTTTGCAACCACATCTTCTCAGGAAAAAAAAAAAAAAAACCCAACCAAAAAACCAAGCAGCACTTCCCCCTCCGTTCGCATGGCTGGCTCCCCACCGCCTGGAACAGCTGGCCAGGTGTCAGTAGGTTACAGCCATTCTCCTCCCAGGGCTCTTCGAAACCCCTCTGCCACCCCTCTTTGGTGGCTGCAGCGGATCAGAGGACAGGCCACTCCTGATTTTTCAGGGGTGTCTCCACTCACTTCCACCCGGCGCATGTCCCCCCTGAAAAATCAGGAGTGGCCTGTCCTCTGATCCTGTTGACTTGCCCTTGTCAGGGCTGGACATGACTAAAAATATCAGGGGCTAATGGATGCTAAGGCTACCTGTGGTGGTAGTGCCACGGTTAGAGAGTGTTTGGAAATTGCAGGTGGAAACAGCTTTAATTCAAAAAAGACTTTTTTTTCCTCTTTTTTTTTTTTTTTTTTTTTTATGGAAGCAGTTTTTAATTGCCATTTAGGGAACTGAGAATTTAAAAATCGTACTTTTTTTTTCTTTTAAAGCCCATTTTTGGTGCACAACAAAAATTGATTTAGAACTAAGGTTTTTAATTTTTATTATTATTAATTTTAGTGTCTGGGCTTCTGGCTATAATGCCAAGCTTTCAAGCCACTAACAATTAAAACCATAGTCCTAAGCCCTCAAAATGGGTTTGTAATTGAAACAGCAGTTGGCCCTCAGCTATAGCAGGACTACACAGCTTCTTTTTTTTTTTTTATCACATAAATCCTTGTAGAGGAGGGATTATTCACATGGCTTTTTTTGTTGTTTATGCACTCTAATACTATAATTATTGCTAAAAATGAGATCGATTTGATTTCCAGGATGCGACAGGTCAGCATCAGATGTATTTTTGGACTCCATTTTAATATAGCTGTTGAGGTTTTTTTGATGCATGCTCTCTAGGGACTGCATAGGAAAATTCTAGCTGCTTTCTCCACTTCTGTCTTTCAGGCCTCTGTGTTACGCTGACTTGATAGCCTCAGTTATAAGGAAAAACGTCATATATATGTATGTTTGGGTTTTTTTCTTTTTTCAAAGCAAGACAGACTCAGCAGGAGGAATTCAGATCCAGCAGAAAGAACTGCAGTGTACGCATCTTGAAACTGTACTTCTAAAACTACATAAGCTTTCACACTTTAGTAACTCAAAAGTTGTGTAAATTGCATGCAAATAAATGCATATCTTTAAGTATTTACATACAGGTGTTAAATAAGGAGGAGCTGCCTGGTCTGACCGTGTGTATAACAGAGATGAGAGAATTTATGCCAATAGTTCTTTTATCAAGCCTTGATCTTGTGGCTGAGTTGGAGAGCATTTTTTAGAAAAGTTTTCAGGTTTGATTGAAAGATTTAAAGAGTGGAGAATCCACCCACACATTGTTTGATAAGTTGCTCCAGTGGTTCCTCTTGCAGGTGAACCCTCAAGGAAAAACAATTTTATCACAAAAGACTTTTTGTAACTGAGTGGGTTGAAAAAAAATGGTAAATGGGACAAACTTTTCTGCCTCACATTTGCCTTTCATATCAAGCTTTATTTGCTAATGAAGGTAAAAAAAATGCTTCCACTTTGACCTAGAAATGTTACATTAGAAATAAAATCAACAAGCTCTTTTGGAAATGACAGTGCTGTCACACATCCACACGGTGAACATTTTCTAATGTCTCTCTGTCAAAGGAACAAGAACGGAAAAGACAATAGGTAAGACCTGGTCTCCTCTCCCAGGCAGCGTTGCTGAAGCTCTTTACTAGTCGTGTCATTCAAATCTAGGCCAGGCTTTGACTGAGAGAACTTCTTGCTCTTTTGCTCCATTTGGTTAATGTCTTCTATCATTCTTCAAGTGTCCAATGTGGTTTCTCTGTTCTAGGTAAATTGGCCACGCTCTGTGTATGAGTGCACACATAAATGTACATAAATATGTATACATTTAAAGAAGCAATTGGCAAAGATATTGTAATGCTTCGATTGCCATTTTATTTGCAGGACACACATGAGATTTCCTTAGTTCTGTGGGTTTTGTTTTTGTTTTGTTTTTTTTTCCTGGGCTTAATTGTTCCAATTACTTTTTCAGATTGACTCTTGGTGCAAAGAGAATAGCTACGTGATAGCTGGATATTACCAGGCAAATGAACGCGTGAAAGATGCCAGGTGTGTTGGTGCAATATTTCCTTCTGTTTGCTCTTTTATGTTGTACTTTGTACTCTGCCAACAAAAATCATCGACATAAATCGTGCGTGTTGATTAACTTTGACAACTGTCATCTGGTTTCACATTGTCTTCGTGGTGCTGGTGGATATGGCCTTTGTTCAGGTGCAGAAACCCCAGTCTTTCCAGAATCACTCCTCTTTAGTGGATACTATAAAAGGCCAGTCTTTGAACGACTGCCAACCAGTTTAATTACAGTTGTCAGGGAAATAGCCAAAATTTGCAGGCGTGTTTGCTTGTGCGATACATATCTTGTAAACTCGAATGAGTATCTTTTGGAAAGTCTTTCAGAAGTAACCTAATTCTTACTAAACTGCTTAATTGTCTCCGAGTTTTATTGAAGCATTTTCTTACGTGGTAAAGGGACACTTTTGAAGTGAAAGGTGATGTCATCAAGCAGAGATATCTTTTTTCACTTATTTTCTCTGGGATTAGTCGTTATTTTTCCCCCTGCTAGCTAAGTCAAATTACTCAATAAGTAAAAAGGGGGGCTTCCTGTGGAGCCACAATATAGTTTTAGATATTCGTATAAAATATTTTCCCCATATCTATTAGACAAATCCAGTATCAGGACTGATGAGAGTACATCATACTTGCATTTAAAATAAATATGAACAGCTTGTTTAAATTATTATGCTGTGTCCCAGTTACTTTGTTAAAGTATATCCTTTGCTCTCACGTATGTTTTTTAAGTAATACATACGAGCGCTAAGGTGTCTTAACAGGGATAAAGGCATTACTTGTCCTGTCCTTAAAGGGAATAGATCTGCTGGAGAGGATTTTACGGAGAAGACACAGTTTGTCTTTTCTATTTGAGGTTTGAAAGAGTATCACAGGCTTGGTTTGTTTTGTTTAAACTCCTGATTTTGTTTATGAAGATAAGTGGCACCATGTAGAGATTGTCATCTTTGAAAGGCGGTAAAGGTTTTCCTTTAAAAGGTTATCTGATTTTGGTGGAGAAGCTGGGCAGTGAGTGGGTTCAAATGCAGACAGGGGAGCAAACTTGGTTTCTTTTTTAAATGCCTGCCAGGGCAAAGGCAGCTGCAGACTTTGGTCAGGTGGAAGAAGGTAGGAGGCCACAAAACGTTGATTCCACATAAAGCCTGCAGTGAGAGTTTTGCTGTTCAAAAACCCGTTGCCTAAGCATAGCTGAGATCCGGATCATGAGCTGAAGAGAGGAGCTGGGGTTTTCTTGGCTGCCTGACTTCAATCAAGTGTAGCATCAGCTTGGTATCTTGTTCCTGTTTGTAAGCACGCACTGTAATTTTCACATCTCTTTAAGCATATTTCCTGCTGCTTTCAGCTGAGTTGTCACGGTTCAAGTAACACAGCTATGTTTACCTTGTGCTGCAGTCCAAACCAGGTTGCGGAAAAGGTGGCCTCCAGAATTGCAGAGGGCTTTAACGATACAGCACTCATAATGGTAAATTACTTCATTTTTCCACCTCGTCTTTCTGTGTTGTTAATGTTATGACCCTGGTGTTGGACTAGCTGTTTAAATGCCGTTCTCTGGATCCTCTGATAGTGAAGTAACTCATTTTCTTTTTCCTTCCAAATGCTCTGGGGAAGAGATGCACTGACCTGTAGCCAGTGAAGTTCTTAGTAGAACTACTGAGAGACTGTGGTTAGCTCTCTGCCATCTCAAAGGAAGTGGGGGCCTTCTCAGCTTACGAGGCTTGAGCGAAGGCAGTGTTTTCATGACTTTTGACCCCCTTCTGTGACTTGTGACTTAAACTCTTGTCTTACATGAAGCAAACGATGCTTTGCCTCCTTGACACAGTGACAAAGGATGTTGGCAGTTTAAACCTGTCATTTGAAGGCAGAACAGTGGAAGAAGTTAGTGTAAGGTGCCCTGTTTGTAAAAACTGACTTCTTTTTTTATTATTATTACATCTCTTGAGACTTCAAGGAGGAGACTAAGGTGGTGTTTTTCTGTCACATATCAGGTTGATAACACCAAGTTTACAACGGAGTGCGTAGAGCCTGCCATTCATGTGTATGAGCTTCATGAGAACAAGTGGAGGTGCAAGGACCCGCATGTGTGAGTAAATTTCAGAGTTTATTTACGTTCCGGTAGTAAAGGAAAAACAGATTGCCCAGTTAAAGGCAAAACTTTGTGATGAGTGACACTGTGAGGGCAGTGGGTTTACCTGACAGTGCTTTTAAAGCTGTTTTTTGCTGTGGTGAGAGAGAACAGTCAGCTTCTGCAGCCAGGCAGTGGTATATAATCGCCATGACAATGTTGCAGAGAGTGTGGCTTAATTTCCAGAGGAGAGGAGGTGGTGGAGATTTTCTTTGTGATTACTTTTAATTCCTGGTTATTTTACGTCCTAGTGATTTTTGTGAAGATTGGACCGAAGCCCAGAGAATCGCTGCATCTCTCTTGGACAGCAAGTCCTACGAGACGCTTGTAGATTTTGATAATCACCTGGATGATATCCGGAACGACTGGACAAACCCAGAGATCAACAAAGCTGTCCTCCACCTGTGTTAGAGGGGTTTCTACTGACTAATTTATGGGCATTCCCACTATGTACTGAAGAGAGAAAAATGCTATTTTTGAATGTAAATAGAATAATATTCAGTACCTTGCGTGGAAACCCGACTGATTAAAAAGGAGTGGCATGTCACATTGCAAAGAGTGATGTGTCCCAAAGCCATCTTTTTCGTGAGATTCCTTGGAAGAACTGCAGACTGTCAGTTACAGCTGTCCTCATGGATGCCATCCCCCTGGTAGTGAATGTTGCTCTTCCTTCAAAACCAGAACTACTTCTGCTTCTTGCTACTGTTCGTATCACAAAGTTTTGACTAAGCTTTTCTAATCTTTAGAGAGATTACTTTTTAAGAATTTATCGAATTACCTTTCAAAAAAAAAAAATCAGTCTTGTCCTCAGATGAGCAATTTTAAGGTCAAATACATAAAATGTAAGGTTAGTGGTTTGGAAATGTCATTCTGTCGGCACAGTAAAATGCGAATGGCTGAGGATGATGTACCATGCTCATGTGTCACTTGTTTTGCAGTGGTTTAGCATGACACAGCTCCAGAGAATGTTTTAAAGCAGTATTCCCAAACGCTGCGGTGATTCCCGCTCCCCGTGGGTACACAACCTGCTTGGGTATGTTAAACCCAAGGTTAAAAACAAATGCATGTAATGATTTGTAGAAAGGACTGGAAGCACGTTAATGAGTCCGAATGAAAGTTCTAAAACAGTTTGAGTCTACAAAAGAAGAGGAGGGTGAAATACCTTGGTAATTTTATGCTGTCTGTTTGGGTTTTATAAACACGTCTCATTTTCAACTGGTTCGTACAGTCTCTATTTAAATAGGTGTAAAATGTATCCCTCCACGTTGAAGGCAAGGGATCCGAGTATGTTGAATCAAGGAGCCTAGATACAGTCTAGTTCTGCTTCTGTCTTTCTAATTAACGTTTGTTTCTAAGAATAAGTTTATTGGGTAATGAAGCTTTATATCAGTCTAGTACAGTCTTGTTGCCTTGCTCCTCATGGTTGTTTGTCACACTGTAGTTAAAAATGGCCTCAACCTGCAGCGGTTTCTCTAGATTTCCTTCTCTTCCTACTCAAAAATGTTGATTTTTTTTGGTTGATTTATTTTAAGATCCAAATGCCCATCAAATGACCGGCCTCTCTCCAAGTTCCTCCTTTTTCTTTAGTGCTCTTATTTTAAAACGTGAGGGGTGGGGATGTCAAAACCTCTTGCTCTACCTCTGCTTCTCTTTAAACAAGCACAAGTTTTTCCTTTTGGTCTTGGTGAGAGATGGGATGTGGCTGAAATCCCGTTCTGAAGTAGTGGATGGAACCGGGACGCCTCCAGTCGGGTCCCGCTGTGGAATTCCCTGCGGTTCAGATGCCACGAGGCAAGGTTTGAGGTTGAGCTCCCTGTCCCAAGGAGGAGATGAAGATTTGAAGGGTCAGGTTGGTCTCCCTGCTGTGCGGTAGTAAGGTGTGATGGGGCTTACAAAAGGGACTGGTGCTTGGTCAATAGCCTTTCCTAAGCATGAGTCGGATACGCTTGCAGGAAAGGAAAATGTTTTCACTTGTTCAACGAAAACATGTATCTAGCTCACAAGCAGCAAGACAAACACATTCCTGTGGCTGTTTCACTGCACATCCCCGGCTGTTTGAAAAGATGTCCACGGTGTATGTTCAGCGTAGACTCTGGAAATGGCCCACGCTGCAGGAAGAGGACTGTTGTGCTTTGTACAAACACCTCCTGAAATCTAACCAATTGTTCCAGAAGCAGATGTTATCGTGGCAAGACGTGTTACGTGTGTTATGTGAGACCGTCAGCGCTGCTGGTCTGTCTCCTGAGCCACAGGAAATGCGTTTCTTATTCTCTTATTCTTTGGAACTAAATGTCATAATCAAGCTTTGATCGCGTATATGCTAATACAGTCTAATCTCTCCCCCTTCACCCTCGTAAGATGAAGCAAAATGTGTATCATCAGCCTGTAACCTGATGGAAAAGCTCCCTGTGACTAACCATTGAGACACGTTGCTGGAAGGGGAGCAGCTTTTAATGCCTTGTCTTTCCCCCTTTTTGGTTTTTTTTATCTTCTGTTTGCTTTTAAATGAGGCCCTTTGAGTGTTTTGCCACCGGTGGAAGCCCAGGCTGGCTTTAAGCAAAAAGGACAGGCGCTGCAGTGCTCAGATCTTATCTCACCTGTCCTATTTGCTTTGAAGGCTGGACAAAAGGCAGCAATTTCATAAAGCATAGGCAGGCTGCAGCCAGGTGGCTCTTGTGAAAGAATGAGGAAGCTGCTGGGCTCGGGGAAGGCTGTGTTCCCCTTTCCTGCTGATGTACTGAACCTGCCTGCGGGAGCAAATCCTGGTTTCCCGGCCGGCCGATCGGTTGGATTCATCGGAGGAATTCAGGGTAACTGCTTTTAAAACTTCTGGGGGAAGAAATCTTGGGGAAGGCATCTGTGTCCCTGTTGCTGGAGCCCTCATGACAGCTGGGAAGGCAGCACTGTGAATGGGTGTCTTACTCTTCATGTGTCTTGTTAGCGATTAATGACGTGCAGGATTAATTTACTTATTTTTTTCCCTATTCACCAAGATTTTGAGATTTGTCTTATGCCTGCCCCCATGTTTAACTCCCAGCTCTTTACCTCATCTCTAGGACCTCAAGCACATGGAATTGCAAAATTATTCCCATATGGGGTTCTCTGCTCCGCTCGTAACCCCAATATTTCAAAACAGTAATAAACAGACCCAGCAAGTAGCTGAAAATACCAGTCCAGTGTGCTTGGGTTTCTGGGTGGGAGAACTCATGCTTCTCTTTGCTGGATCCATGTGAGTGCTCACCTGGAATCCTTTAATCACAAGGAGGAGGAGGAAGAGCCTTGAGCACATGTTGCTTCAAGCTCCCATTTGGTTTGAAGTTAAGGATCAGAGTGACTTGAGACCGAGGCAGCCACGAGGTGTGTCCCCAGATGTGCCACCAGCTGATGGCCCAGGGCACCTCCAGCTGTGGTCAAAAGCTCCACGTACAGATCCAGCTTGAGAAACCCAGGAGGGAGCAGAGAGTTTGGGAGTTAATTTTCGCCTTAAAATTCCTTGGAGAATCGGTGGCTGGTTGGGGCTAGGTGCGTGTCGGGAATGGTTTCTGCTCCTCCTGGCTTGTGTGGTGTCACGAGTGGGAAAAGCAGATGGCGACAAGAGCCAAGGGGTGTCTTTGATCAGTTTTTCACGCTCAGAAGTGGGATAACAGTTCCCAGGGAACGTGCTGGTGCCGTGTTCTCCCTGAGCTCGTTGCTCTGTGTATATGAGGGCTTTGGGGTCTTTTTTCCTTCGCTCAGCCGGTGAAGCAGTCTGCTGCTGGAGTTCTTCCCCCTTCCTCCCTCCCACCTGCCGGCTGAGCTGCTCGGCGGATGTTCCCTCAGCCTGTGTCAGCGTGAAAAGGAGCGCAGACCTCCCGCCTAACCTGTTTCGGCTCATTAGAGCTGGCGCAGGAAGCAGGCGAGGGGTTGGGGCTGGCAGGACGGAGGAGCCACAACCTCTTCACCTGGCACAGCTGGAGCCGGGGGCAGACAGATGTGCAGAGCCCGGCTCCGCTCTGCGTGGAGAGGCACCGTGAGAGGTGGCCCCCTGCCCTCGAGAATTCCTTACTGAAGCGGCAGAGATGCGCGCCGGGGAGGGGTGACAGTGACAGATGCAGGAAGCAAAGCCGGGTCTCTTTGCTCCCTGGCTCGAGGCCTAATCGCTGCACTCTGCTGCTATTTGTGAAAGGCCTGGAGATGCTGGGGTGGAGGGCATTGCCCACACGGAAAGAGCCTGCCAATGCTAATGGAGGAGGCTGTTAGCGGGTTGGAACTTGCGGTTGACTGCAGCTTGGAAAGTGGCCTCAAGGGGAAATGCTCTCAGCCTGCATTTGTGAGCTGCGCCTCTGGTTTGGGTTTTAATTCAGCTCCTGGAGCGGGACCTGGGTCGCCCACCCTTGCCTGTAGGAGCTGGAGGGAGCTGGTCTGGATCGGGTGGACTGGGCTGGGCAATCTCCATCCTTCCCACCCTGCCCAAGCTCCATTAGTCCTGACTCAAATATCTCGACCCATCATGCTCCTGCCCTGCAAATTCCTCGTTTGCTTTACCCATCGCCCTCCCGCAGCGGGCAGTGATTTCACCGTGCCAAAGTGTCCGCTGAGGAGCTTTATCGATTTATTTCTCGGTTGTTTGATTATTTTTTTTTTTTTTTTAGTTTTTTTTTACTGTCACTTTTAGACCACATTTTCACCCAGCCTTCTCATCCCAAAGTACACCCTCGGTGCAGATTCGCCTTTGGTTTTCAGCCATCGCCCTGTGACAGGCGCTGGAGGCGGATTGGGAGAGGAAGGGGGGGGGCTTTCAGATCAGGGGACCGGTGGGAAAGGTGACATCGGTCCGTGCTCCTGCGTGGTGAGCGTGGCCCTTCGCAATCCGCCGGAGCTGTGATGAGGGAGGCAGGGAATGCTGCTCTTAGGGAAAAAAAAAAAAAAACCAAAACACCCGGTAGGTGGGCTGGGGGGTAACGGGTAACTCCTTGAGTGCTTCCGGGCAGCGCTGCAGCGTGGCAGCACTTTAAGCTGGATGCGGGCAGGACCGGTGCCAGGGATGTCCCGCTCTGCGCAGCATCAGCCCACCAGGGCCAAGAGAGAAAACGGCACAGCCCTTCCTAGAAATGCGCTCCGGAGCTTAAAAGATGGACCTAATTGAAAAAATGTACCGAGGTTGTACCAGGGGATAAACGGGGGGAAAAAAGCTGGGCCGAGATTAACGTTGGGAGCTCAGCGAGCCGAGAAGCGCGGCAGCCGCGGCCAGGTCCCTAAGCCAATTCCCAGCCACGGCCTCCCAGCCGCCCGCTGAATCCATGCCCGGCAGGGAGGCAGTTGTCTCTGGATGCAGGTCTGGCAGGAGAGCCCGGCACGCTCTGGTTTGGAGCTTCAGGTAGGTGCTTGCGTTCCCCTTCCCTTCCCACCCGCTGCCACGGCAGCTCCTGGCTCGCTCCCGAGGGCTCCTGCTCCCGTGGACCCCTGGATTCTCTTTGGGGGGTGTTTTTCCCCCTGCCGCCGTTCCTGCCGGTTGTTGGCTCTGACGGTCCTGCCAACAAGCCCGTGCTCGGGGAATGCTGGAGCTGCTCCAGTTTCCCCGGAGCCTGCATCTTCAGCTGCTTCCTGGTGACATCCCTCCTCCCTTCCCACGCCTGGCATCCCCTCCGGGTACCGCTCGCCTGCCCTGGATGGCTGCGAGCCTCCCCCCGGCCTGGGGCTCCAGGAGGGAGTTTCTTTTCCCCTCCCAGCACCTCCTGCCTTGTTGCCACCTCCATCTTCAGCAAGTCCCATGTAGTGGCCCTTCTAGGGTGATTTCTGAGCCAGGCTGGGACCAGCTCGTTCCCCTGCCCAGGGCAGAAGCAGGGAGCAGGCTGCCTGGTTTCTCTGTTAGCACAGAGCCAGGGTGACGTGTGACCTGCGTTAACAGACCCTGGGACTCCGTGACCCAGAAAGCTGCTTCTCATCCCTCCTTTCTAAAACCAGCCCAGCTGGTGCTCGCAGGAGCAGCTCCTTCCAAGGGAGCCAGCAGAGCAGCTCCGTGGTGGGCTCTCTGGGCTCTGCTCCGTCGGGTTCTCCAGCCAAAGCTTTTCATGTGGCCGCCGTTTGCAAAACACATCCCTCTCCCTGCGGTTCCTCTGGTGTCTGGGAAGCCATGAGCTCATCCTGCCCTTCCCCTTCCAGCAAAGTTATGAGGCTGCCCTCCATCATCACCCTTTTGTGAGTGCTTCAGCCCCCTCCACTCTCCTCTGCACCAGGACAGGAATGGGGACGGTGAGTGAGGAGCACTGAGCCCAAGGAGAAGAGCAGCCCGGATGGCAGAAGTCCACTGCCAGAACTGGAAACCAGTCCCCGGCCACGTTAGAGGACCACCCAAGGTGGTTGCCTGGGCTGGAGAGACCAATCTTCACTCGGAGAGGTCAGCCAGCTCCATATCAACCCACCAAGGAAGCTTTAGGAGTCCACCCTCTCCTTCCCCCTGGCCTGCTGGCTCATGGTGGGGCTTGGCCGGTTGACCTGATGCTCAGCGTGTCCCAGCCCTGGCCCTGCCACAGGCACTGGGAACTCCTCAGAGGTGACCTGGAGTGGAGGCAAGGCTGTGTGAGGGTCCCATGGTGCCTGTGGAAAGGGGATGTCTGGCCTAAGGGGCTACTCCCCTGTTCAGGACTTTTGATCTGCTTAACGCTGGTCATCCGGGGGCTTTTGCCCAGAGAAGTTGTGGCTGCCCCATCCCTGGAGGTGTTCAAGGCCAGACTGGAGGGGGCTTTGAGCAACCTGGTCTAGTAGGAGGTCTCCCTGCAAATGGCAGGGGGGTTGGAGCTCAATCTTTTAAGGTCCCTTCCAACCCAAACCACTGGGTAGAGGGGAGATTTAGATGAGATATTAGGAAGAAATTCTTTATTATGAGGGTGGTGAAGCACTGGAACAGGTTGCCCAGGGAAGTTGTGGATGTCCCATCCCTGGAGGGGTTCCAGGCCAGGCTGGATGGGGCTTTGAGCAACCTGGTCTGGTGGGGTTGGAACTCGATGATCTTTAAGGCCCCTTCCAACTCTAACCATTCTATGATTCTCCAGTAGTGAACAGGACTCCACACCAGTGGGTCTCCAGGCTGTACCCAGCCACCTCGAGGTGGCCAGCTTCCCCCACACCCCCCCGTGAACTTGCCCAACGGTGTCTTTGCTTCCCATGCCGTGCGAGGAGAGGAAGGGGTGTGTGATGCTGTGTTGGTGCCTTACCGGGTGTCACCACGCCGGCTGGAGCCAGTGCTGCAGCCCGCAGAGCTAACCACAGGTATTTCAGCAGGCTGATGTTTATGTTTACCTCCCTGCCGCAGCGAGCCACCGCTCTCCGTCCCTTGCAGTTTTTAGCAACGGCTGCCGCCCCAGAACGGGCTAAATCCAGCCCTCTCGGCTCTGGGGCTGTTTGTTCTCACCCAGCAGCAGCAAACAGGTGGTTTTGGAGAGAGGCATCAAAACAACGAATGCGGAGGCGGGGGGGGGATTGCTGTGGCTCGGGCTGGATTTGTGCCGCAGTGTCAGGGCTGCTGGGGAGGGGTCCCTGGTCCCCGGGGGGGATGCTGCGTGCGCTGAGGTTGGGATGAGATCCAGAAAAGACCAGGCTTGCTGGGCTCTGGCTCAAAATGTTGTCCTCTAGCTCTTGGGCTTTGCAGCTGAACAGGCAAAAAAAAAAAAAAAAAAAAAAACCCACACATGAACCACTTAATTTGTGGGTTTTTTCTGGGGCAAAACTGGAGCCGCGGGTTGCAAACGCCTCTGCCCTGGTGTCTGTGTTCAGGACCAGTGCCCACAGCTGGGGCTGCAGCCTTTCCCCTGTGCCCTCTGCCCAGCTCTCCAGCTTGAAGCTTTGCAAAAAACTCAGTGGTTTGATAAATCAGAGGGGCCGGATGGGGAAGGAAATCGGCCCTTTCCATATTTGTGATTATCACCAAACAAAGCAGGAGCGGGCCAGCAGAAACTGGAGCAAAACCTCCCCTTTTCCCCCCCTCTCCTCCCCTTTATGCCCATCCCAGCGAGGCTTGGTCTCGCGCGTGGGGCTCTGATCCCGCCGGAGACCTCCCAAGCTCCTGGGATCGCTTCGCTCCCGATCTCCGGGTGAAGTTCAAAGCTTTCCCCTCGTTCCTGCCCGCAGCCGCGGGGTGTTTAATGTGCAGCCGGCATTCCCCGCACGCCGGCGCCCTGGATGTGAACCGCTGCTTTTCAGCTCTGTCTGAAAAGGAGCCGTCTCGGGGCCTCGCCTCTTAATTGCGGAGGAGGTGAACATGAAAAAGCCTCTGGCTGCTTTTAATGCAGGCAAAGGCAGCAGCTCTGGAGGCAGAGCCTTTGCCCAGGCATCCTCGCAGCGGGGTGGTACCCAACCCAGAGCTCTCACCCTGGGGGTGCTGAGAAACCCTCTGCCCGGTGCTGTTTCCGCCGCCGGGCTTGTTTTCAGGCTGGCAGGTCAAATGGGAGGGGGGGGAAGGAACATTTCTGGAAGCTGAAGAAGGTGAAGATGCTTCCAGAGGCTGGGAGCATCGCTGCTCTCTAGACATTAGGAGCTCAGGGATGCCAATGGGTCATGCCAGAGCAGGGTGTGGGACCCTCATACCAAACTGGTACTTGCCTTTCTAGGCACTTGGTGGCCTCTCCAACTGCTTGTAGGGATGCTTAGTGGTCCAGGGGCTTTGTCTGCAGGCGAGGGGCACTCCTGCTCTTCTGTCTCTCAGCGCCAGGCTGGATTGTGCAGCGGGGTGAGAGTAAAGCAGCAATTCCTCATCACCCAAGGGCTTTGCTGGGCTTGGATGGGGCTGGAGAGGGGGACGGATGGGAGGAGCCGGGACTCCGCTAACCTGATTAACCAGGTTAGAAACCAATCTTGCAAAAGCCCAAGCCATCTCGCTGCAACCTCCTCCCACCCTCTCAGGGCACGGCTGGTCCTGAGCGGGAACCCCCCATCCAGCCTCGCTCCCCTACTGCATCCAAGAGCAGCCGGGGGCGGTGGGGAGGTGGGATGCGATGGTGGGCATCGTGCCTCCAGCTCCCAGGACCGGGTAAGTGTCACCCCCTCGGAGCACGGTGGCCGGCTTCGGTCCCTCTCCCCGGTGGGACCCCCAGCCCCACACTCCGGTTGAGCATCCCCCCTCCGCCGCTGCTCTAGTGCCGCTTGCGATGAATGTCCGGGGGTTTTTGGAGCGTGAACTCGTCGGGAATGCAAATACTTCTTGGCTTGGTGCCGGCACGGGAGCAAAGTTGAAGCCCCAGCACCAACCAGCAGGAATTCTCGTGGGTGGAGTGTGCTGAAAGGGCGGTGGCGGGGGGATTTCTCTGCCCGAGCATCTCTCCCGGTGCTGCGAGCAAGGGGTGCGGGTGTTTGGGCACAGCAGGGGCACGGGGCTAAGAGCCAGCGGTGGTGGGGAGGGGGCTGCTGTGACCTGCAAGGGCTTGGCCACGGGGGTCTGGTCCCAAAGGACAACCCCGCCTTGGCTCTGTGGGGTTGGTTCTCCCCAGTACAACCTTCCTCCAGCCCCAAGCAGCTGGAGGTGCCTGGTAGTGCGAGCCACCAGCAGGTGCCAAAAAGCCAGAGAACTCGCCTCAAAACAGGTTTCTTGATAATTAGGCAGCTGCTGCGATAGCTGCAAAGTGGAGATCCCGGAGGGTCTTTGCTCCCAGCCCTGGTACAGCTTCCCGGGCACAGGGAGGTCATGGCTCAGGGTGTCTGCAGGGAGCTGATTAAAAAATGCAGAATTAAAACCAACGAGGTTAAGTTCCCGCTTCCCCTTTGCCGGCTGCTGGCGACGCACCTCAGCAGCTTTCCATTTGGAAAGGTGAAGTAAAGCCGTGGCGGAGGTCGGGCAAGGGGGAAGGGAGGGTTTGCCCAGCTCTCTGTTGGGTCCCAGCGCTTGGAAGAGCCCGAACGATTCACTGACCCTCATCCCAATCAGCTTTTCCCAGCAGGGGTGGGCAGGAGGGATGCGGATTTCCCAGTAAAGGGATTTTTGCCCAGAATAATTTTCATCGTGTTAAAAAAAAAAAGGCAATGTGCCACAATGGGAATCATTCACCCCAAAGGTCTCGGGGCACCAGGGGTGCCCAAACGGAGCAGGACTCCCCGGCAGCACGTCCCCAAGTGCCACCGGCCGCTCAGCTCAGCCCCAGGGGAGGTGGCCCCGGCTGCGATGCTGCAGCCGAGCATCCCTCTGTTTCCTGCCTGTGGGCTCGGGGTTGTCTCTGAAAGCACAACAACAACCCGGTTCCTCCTCCTCGTGACCTTCTTCCCCGCAAATGTTCGCAGCTGCTGACCCCGGGAGCGGAGAAGCCGGGATGAGAAGACCACCCCCCCACACTCGGCAACAGGCTCCTTCTCTGCCCTCCCCAAAAAAAAGTTCCTCCCGAAACTCAGCGGCCGAGATTGAGTCACTAAAACGCCGTGACATCACTAGCGGTTTTTGCTACCGAGCAGCCGTGCTTCCTGTTATGCCCAGGCACCCAGGCGCTTATAGAAATATATATATATATATATACACACACACACACATAGGTGCACGCTTTTAGCGAGCAACTGAGTTCGTTCTCCTTCCTCCCAGCGTCGCTTCCCGCAACCCTCGCCTCTCTTTTGCAGCAGCGGCGGCGAGGACCGGTGGTGGGGCTGGAGAGCTGGGTCCTGCTAAGAGGATGAAAACATGGGGCTCAAGTTATCCTGCCTGAAAGGTAGGGTTTTTTTTTTTTTTGGGGGGGGGGGGTGGTGGTGGTGTTGGCGTTTCTCCTGCTCCGTGAAGGCATCTGGAGGGGTTGTAGACGGAGGAGCTTTGCCGCGGGCAGGACTGGTGCGGGTTGGCATCCTGGTGGCATCTAAGCAAGTCCCACAGGTGGTCGCCCTGGAGATGCTTTCCCCATCCCCCTGGCCCCAGCCCTATAAAAATTTAAGGGGTGCGGTCCTGCCCTTGCTCCCGCATCCTATGCTCCGGAGCATCCTTGGGCTGATGGCATCCCTCAAGGAATTAATGGGAGGGGGGTTTCCTTCGAGGTGGGAAAGAACCAGCGTGGATGGGATGCTCGGGGTCAGCCCGGAGGCCGGGAGCCGGGGTACCCCGGCTCCC
>JAOXNO010000063.1:43684505-43695315 GCA_028565335.1 Limnodromus scolopaceus
GGGGATGGAGCACTGGTGGATGGGGCACTGGAGGAACACAGGGCTCTGGAGGGGATGGAGCACTGGAGGATGGGGCACTGGAGGAACACTGGGCACTGGAGGATGGGGCACTGGCAGGGGATGGGGCACTGCAGGGGATGGGGCACTGGAGGGGAAGGCGCACTGGAGGGGACAGGGCACTGAAGGGGAGGGGGCACTGCAGGGGCAGGGGCACTAGAGAAGGACAGGACACTGGAGGGGAAGGACCACTGGAAGATGGGGCACTGGAGGGAATGAGCACTGGAGGGCATGGGACACTGGAGGGGACAGGGCACTGGAGGGGACGGAGCACTGGAGGAGGATGGGGCACTGCAGGAGATGGGCACTGCAAGGGATGGGGCACTGGAGGAGGATGGGGCACTGGAGGGGATGGGACACTGGAGGGGACAGGGCACTGGAGGAACACAGAGCACTGGAAGGGATGGAGCACTGGAGGATGGGGCACTGGAGGAACACAGGGCACTGGAGGGGAGGGGGCACTGGAGGGGATGGGGCACTGGAGGGGACGGAGCACTGGAGGAGGATGGGGCACTGGAAGGGATGGGACACTGAAGGGGACGGGACACTGAAGGGGAGGGGGCACTGGAGGGGACAGGGCACTGGAGGGGACAGAGCACTGGAAGAGGATGGGGCACTGCAGGAGGACGAGGCACTGGAGGAGGACACGGCTCTGGAGGAGGATACGGCTCTGGAGGTTATGGAGCAATGGAGGGGATGGCACTGCAGAGGATGGGACACTGCAGGGGATGGGCACTGGAGGGTATGGGACACTGGAAGGGACAGGGCACTGCAGGAGAGGGGACACTAGAGGAGGATGGGACACGGCTGGGGATGGGGCACTGAAGAGGATGGGGCACTGCAGAAGAACGGGGCACTGCAGGAGAACAGGGCACTGGAGGAGGACAGGACACTGCAGAGGATGGGCACTGTAGGTGGATGGGAGCCTCTACGGGAGGTTGGGTGCCTCGGAGAGCCCGGGTGCCCGGCAGAGCCCGGGTGTGCTGCCCCACTCACCGCCATGCTGTGCGAAAGCTGCTCTGCCGTCAGGCTCAGGCTGTAGTGCTGGGCCTCCAGCCGCCGGCACTGGGTCTGCAGCACTTGGCGCTCCAGGTTTTGTTCTGCAAGA
Organism: Limnodromus scolopaceus; assembly: GCA_028565335.1. NCBI lineage: Eukaryota > Metazoa > Chordata > Aves > Charadriiformes > Scolopacidae > Limnodromus > Limnodromus scolopaceus. The sequence goes on from JAOXNO010000063.1 coordinate 43,685,671, forward strand.
CCCAAAGGAGACGGAGGGGGGGGTGAGTGCCGTGTCCTCCGGCTGCGCGCACGGCGCAGGATCATGCCCAAGCACCGTGGTGATGCCGCAGAAGATGCCAGCCCCGTGCGAGGCTCTGCCCAGCTGGCAGCGATTGCCTCCAGCATCCCAGAGCATCCCCAGCCCCCTGCACTGCTTGCAGGGAACCTCCAGGTCCCACTGGGAGGACTCTGGGCAGCTGTGAACACATGAATTTTTCACATATACATCAATGTTCACCAGCGCCTGTTGCTTTCCTGCTGCTCCTGCCGCGCCAGGGAGCCACCAGTGCTTCCCCGGTCCGTCCCAGCAGGAGCCGGAGATGCCCGGTCAGGGCACGGAGTGGTTTCACCCAGCGGAAACTGAGGCACAAAGGGGGGGTGCTTTACTCTCCCTGCTCCCCCTCCCACCCCCTACCTTCTATATGTTCCTGGTAAGCTTCAAAAATTGCCTCGATCCCTTGCCACTTGGGCCTGGGGTACTCCTCCTCCTCTTCCTCCTCTTCCTCCTCCTCCTCTTCCTCGGAAGCCGAGTCGTGGGGCAGCGGGGGCAGCGCCCGGTGGGGCAGCGGGCCCTCGGCCGTGCCGTTGTGTGGGGGGGCAGACAGGCGGCTGGACGCCTGCAGCTCGGGGATGTTGTAGTGGATGGAGGCGTCGAGCTTGTGGTTCTGCTCCGCCGTCAGCGCCGTTGTCCCCCCTGCGGGCACAGAGTGTCAGCCCCCTGCCCACCCCCCATGTCCCCCTCCCACTCCCCACGTCCCCCTCCCCAGTGCTGCCCGCCCCGAGGCTGAGTCAAGAAAGATGCTCAGCTCGAGATACTGATTTGTGCCACCACCATCCCCCACCCCGGCCATTTTTGAGGGGCTGCAGCATCTTTTGTGGGATTTTCAGCACCCCCTGTGCACTGAGGTAACTTTATTTTCCTCAGAATGAGTTTAGGGAAGGCGGAGCTTCCCTAAACTCATTATCCCAGCACCTTATTTTTAGCTTCATTGATGAGCTCCTGGGATGCTCCAGCAACGAGGCTGCTGGCGGCTTTCATATCCCCGGGGGAATTTAAGGAGGGGGGGTCTCCTGCCTGTAACCCCACCCCACCCCGCTGGGATGCTGCCCCGGTGGTACCCAACCCCCTCCCCACATCCCTGCCATTACCTTTGTGCTTCTGCAACGCCTTCTGGGTGGACTGCAGCACCGACTCGTGGAACTGGTGGGCGAACTCCTCGGCGATGAAGGGCTCCCAGGGCTTGCTCTTGCCGTTCATGCTGTGGGACAGCGGCACCGGGATGTCCTTGGGGAGGGGACCCCGGACGTAGCTGAGGATGCTCAGTGCCTTCTTCCCGGGGTGCCCATCGCTCAGCCGAGGCTTCTCTGCCGGCGTGGCGGCCGATTCCTTAGCCCTCGTTAGCTCCTGGGGTCTCAGCTGGTCTAACCTGCTGGGCTCTGCCGTCTTCTGCCCCTCTGGCACCGACACGGCGATGCCCACGGGTTTATCCGGATCCAGGAGGAGCGGTGGCACCGGCAGCTCTTTGGGCAGAGGAGGAGCAGAGTCAGCTACTGGTGGGCATCCATGTCCCCCGCAAGGCAGAGCTGTGTGCCCTCCATCCCGCTCCTGGCCATCCAAGAGCCAGAGAAGGACCAGAGGTTCTTACCGGTGGTGGGGCCGCTGGGGCTGTCCCGCGGTGAGCTCTTCACCACCACGGCGGCCGGCGTGGTCTTCTGCTTCATGGCCTGGAGCATCTCCACCAGCTTCTCCTTGTCTGCGGCATGGGAAGCTGAGGTTTAGTGTAGCCTCTGCTCAGCAGAGCAAGCTCACGGCCCCAGGCGGGACCCCTGCATGGCACCCCCAAAGCAGGGACCACCCCCCCACCTCAGCTGGGGTCAGCCCCAGGCGTGCGCGGGGCATGGCTGTTACCTTTCCTCTTCTCGGCGCTGATGTGCGTGAGGTTGAAGATGGTGAGGAAGCGCTTCTTCTCCTCGAAGTTGGGGCTGTTGTTCATCTCGTCGGGGCTGTAGCGGGTGGAGAGCGGGAGGCGCGGGGAGGGCGTGCGGCGCTTGTTCTGCACCGTCGGGGGCGAGGGGCTCCTCTCCCGCAGCATCCGCCGGCGCTTGCGCCGCTTCTGGCTCAGCAATTCCTCCTTCTGCTGCTGTGTGGTGAGGCCGAAGAGCTGCAGGAATTCCAGCTTCTGGGGCGCCAAGGGGGAGAGCAGAGCAGGGTCACCCCCAGAGCGGTCCCCATCCCCACCTCCATCCCCATCCTGATCCTCATCCCCATCTCCATCCCCATCTCAATCTCATCCTCATCCCCAACCCCATCCCCATCCTGATCCTCATCCCCATCTCCATCCCCATCTCAATCCCATCCTCATCCCCAACCCCATCCTCATCTCAATCCCATCCTCATCCCCAACCCCATCCTCATCCCCATTCCCATCTCATCCCCATCCCTGTTCCCATCCTCATGTTCATCCCCATTCGTATCTCCCTTCCCATCTCCATCCTCATCCCTGATCCCATCCTCATCCCCATTCCCATCTCATCCTCATCCCTGTCCCCATCCTCATCCCCATTCCTATCTCCGTTCCCATCTCCATCCTCATTCCCGACCCTATCCTCATCCCTGTCCCCATCCTCATCCTCATCCCTGTCCCCATCCTCATCCTCATCCCCATTCCTATCTCCGTTCCCATCTCCATCCTCATCCCTGACCCCCTGGCACCGCTGCAGCCAGTTGGGGATGGTGGCTGCACCATAGTGCCAGGAGCTGGTGCCCAAGGAGGGGCTGCTTCTTGGGAGAACAGTGGGGACAGGGGACAGCGAGTGCCAGCTGTACCTCAGAGGACGTGTCCAGCTTCAGCGGGGGCTGCTCGGCCACGCAGCGGAGATGGGCCCGCACCTCCTCCTCGTCGCTGTCGTCGCAGGAGTCGTCCAGGTCGTAGTAGTAACCTGGGGATGGGGAGAGGCTGGCGTGAGACTGGGGACACCATGGGGACCTCGCAGGGACCCCGGGGACCTGCTGGGACCCCAGGGAATCTGCTGGGAGCCCGGGGAACCTGCTGGGACCATGCTGGGAATAGGGGCACAGCAGAATGCTGGTGCGGTGGGGTTGAATGCTGGGGGGGCAGCAGTGGGGATCCAGTGTGGATCCCAGTGGGATGTGGGGTGTAATCCAACGGAGCCCTGTCCCCCCTCCACCAGCTGTGGGACGCTGGGGGGCATCACCCACCCCTGCATCCCCACTCGGCATCACTTTGGGATAAGTGGCGGGGGGTCAAGAGCAGGGATAACGGGGCACAGCCAGGGGGAGGCTGCAGCTGAGCCCCCCCCATCCCCACTGGAGGGGGGGATGGCAACACCTGCCCCCCCCCTGCAGTGCTCCATCTCCTCCTCGCCGCTGTTCTTATCCCTGCTCGCGCAGTCCCATTAATATTTAAAACCTGCTTATTAGCCTCAGTTCATCATTTATTAATTGGGCATGTCTAGAGCGGAGGATTTACCGGCTTGCGGGAGCGGTTGCATCGCCGGCTGCCGGCATCCCCGGGAGACCCACCGGCCGCCCCCACCACCGCCAGGTCCTGGTGCTGGTTGCGGGGAGCTGGGGGGGGGACACCTCGTACCGCCCCACCACCACCACCACCACCCAGGCGCGGTGCAAACCCGGCACCTCACCTTTCTCACGGGCTTCCCGCCGCCGCCGCTCCTCCAGGTCGAGTTTGCTGACCAGCCTGCGGTGCTGCTGCACGAACTCGTCGTAGATGTACATGGGGTCCTGGGCTCGGGGCAAGGGGGGGGGCCGGTAGGGTGAGCTGGGCTTGGTAGCCTCGGCGAAGGGGGCGGTCGGGGGTCTTTGCTGGCTCAGGATGCTCTGCGTGGACTTCTCCAGCTCAGCCAGGAAGGGGGCGTGGGTGAAGCTCCCGTGCTCCGGGGCGCCGGGTTCCCGTCCTGAAGGGTATTTCTCCAGGGCATCCCTCTTCCTCGCCCCCTCCTCCAGCTTCTCGGGGCAGAAGACCCTCTCCACCTTCACCAGCGGGATGCCCTGGCGGCTGGGCTCGAAGGGGGCTGGGTGGCCGTGGAGGGCATGGGGCTCAGGAAGGCGCCGGGGGGGTTCAGGGGGGCTCTCCATCAGCGAGACGGGGTTCCAGAGGGAGGTGGTGACAGGGTGGTGCTGGGGTTTGGGGGAGATGAGCGGTGGGGGGCCACCAAAGTGCTGCCCCGGCTCCCGGCCACTGGGCTCATGGCGGCTCGATCCCGACCTGCGGAGAGAGGAGAGGAGCGGAGAGGTGAGGAGCCAGCACTGCCACCGGAGGGCCAGCTACACCCTGGCACCAGGCTGCTTTTGGGGGAGAAACACACTGCTTAGGACCACCCAGAGGGGTTTGTGCACATGGAGCTGCCACGCTCGTCCCCTCCCGTGCCACCACCCCGAGGGACAGGGGGCAGAGTTAAGGCTGCTCCCGGGCAGGGATGTGGCTGCATCCTTGGGGCGCCGGACCCCAGGCGTGACCTGCCCCCGGCCGCCCACCGTGGGGACAAAAGATCCACCGCTCCTGGCACAGCCCTGCTCTCCCCGCAGCGAGGGCAGCGCCTCGGAGCAACCCTGCTCCGACAGCCGGGGACGGAGCCAGCCCATCAGCGGGATGAATATTTCATACGCCCAAGCTGTGCATTTAACGCTTTTCTGCTCCAGCGCCCCGGACCTTCCTGCACCGAGCAGGGAGTTCAGCATCCCCTGCCCTGCCGGGGATCGGCTCCTCTCCCTCCCCGCTGGATACAGGGCATCCCCCGGGATGGGGGTGAGGATGGGGATGGAGTATCCCCCGGCTGCAGGTGTTTTGGGGTGACCTCGCTCTCTCCTCCCCGGGGTTCGGGGTGGGAGGAGCGGGATGGGGCAGGGAGCCTGTGGCGGGCACTCGCCTTTGTGCCCCCCCGCGATCTGCTCCTGTATTATCCTCCATGAGCCGCGCTAATCCCCTGGATACCCAAAAAACAACAAAGGGAGCCAGCAGCAGAGCCGGCTGGATGAGCCCGCGCTGCTTAAGCGCTCAGCAACAGGGGGTGAGCCAGCCCCTGTCAATCAGGGGGTGCGGGCAGGCTCCTCTGCCTCCCCTCCCCCCACTCCAAAATGATTGGGGATCAGGGAGAGTGCCCACCACCACCACCACCCCCCCCAAGCAGGGCATCCCACCGCTGGGGCTCGGCTGCAGGGCAGGGAGGTACAATTAGCAGCGCTGGGTGCCTGGGCAACACCTGGCCGCTCGCCGCTGGCCCTTGGCCACCTCCCGGGCTCGTCGCCTGCCGCCGCGCAGATGTCGGGCACCAGCAACGCCCGGAGCTGCCAGCACAGCCGGCCCGGCTGGCACCGCGCGGTGGGGACCTGCTGGTGCCGGCCAAGCGTGGCGGCTCCTGCTCGGGGTGTGGGGGGGTGATGTGCAAGCAGTGAGGGGCACGGCTGTGGGATGCTGGCTACCAAATTGGGGGGGAGGGCTGGAGCCAGCTAAGGGGGTGCACAGCCGTAGGGCAAGGTGGGAAAATCCCCATAGATATTACAGCAGGGATGGCAGCGACGTGGAAAAATCATGGAATTGTTGGGAGTTGGAAGGGACCTCTAGAGATCATCTAGTCCAACTCCCCTGCTACAGCAGGGTTGCCCAGAGCACATCACTCAGGACTGCATCCAGGAGGGTCTTGAAGATCTCCAGAGAAGGGGACTCCACGACCCCCCTGGGCAGCCTGTCCCAGGGCTCTGGCACCCTCACCCAAAAGAAGTTTTTCCTTGTATTTGAATGGAACGTCCCATGTTCCAGCTTGTGCCCGTTCCCCCTCATCCTATCACTGGAAACCACTGAAAAGAGTCCGGCTCCATCCTCCTTCAACCCACCCTTTAGACACTTGTAAACGTAGATAAGGTCTCCCCTCAGCCTTCTCTTCTCCAGGCTAAAGAGCCCCAGCTCTTTGAGCCTTTCCTTGTAAGGGAGATGATCCAATCCCTTAATCATCTTTGTTGCCCTACGATGGACTCTGTCCAGTAGTTCCCTGTCTCTCTCTTGAACTGGGGAGCCCAGAACTGGACGCAGTATTCCAGTTGTGGCCTCACCAGCACAGAGGAGAGGGGAAAATCCCCTAGATATTACAGCGACGTGGGAAAATGCAGTCGGGTTTCAGGGGGAAGCTGCACAGAATCATAGATTCATATGGGGTTGGAAGGGACCTCTGGAGATCATCTAGTCCAACCCCCCCACTGGATGGTTCACCATCCATCTGGATGGGGTCATCTAGGGATGGGGACCGGCAGCATCCCTACCTGGGGTGCTCGGGCCGATGCTCGGGCTCAGGCTGGCTCGGGGTGCGCCCCATGTCGAGGTGCTGCTCCAGCACCTGCTGCCGGAACTCCGAGACTTGGGATTGCCGGTCTTCCTTCTCCTGGCGCAGCCGGCGCTGCCGGGCCAGCCACTTCTCCTCCTCGTTGGTGCGGTGGATGAGCAGCGCCGTGGCCGCGCTGCTCCCCGGCAGCGGGAACACGTTGTGGTTGGGGATGAGGCTGGGCACGGGGTGGTGGGAGGCCGGGGGGGGGTGCAGCGGGTGCTGGATGGGCTTCGGCGTCGGCAGCACCGAGTCCTTGAGTTTCTCTGGAGTGGAAAAAGGGGGTGCCGGGGGAGTCAGGGTGCAGAAAGCGGGGGGGCTACCCGCAGCCATCACTGGCTATCAGGGTACTTTGGGTCCCTCCTAGCATCCCTGTGGAGCCAGACCCCGGCGCCCCCCTGCCCACGCGGGGGGCTGCCTGCTCGTTGCCGGCCCAGCTGCCAGGCGAGCCACGGCACCGGGCACATCACCACCCCAGACCGAGTCAGATGGCACGAGCACCGTCTCCGAGAGCCGCAGCAGCTGGGCTTTTGGCAAAGCGAGCTGGCAGCCGGGAGAGCCCAGCTCTGTCCCCAGCCACCTCCCGGGGCCACCAACCCCCTCGGATTTGCCATCTGGAGGGGAAAGGGGGGACCGTGGCAAGCTGTGCCGAAGGCGGCATCCCCCCCGGCAGTGTCACCCGTGGGGACATTACCTGGTCTGCTGGGTGCCAGCGGCTCTGCCAGCTTGCCCCGCTCCTCGGCCGGGTGGCCCCGCAGCCCGTGCAGCTCGGCCACGGGGAGGAAGGGCCCCTCCATGGCTTTCACCATGCTCAGCTCCTTCTCCCGGGCACGCTCCCGCTGCCTCTCCAGCTCCCGCTCCCGCTCCTTCTCCCGCTCTCGCTCCAGCTCCTTCTCCCGTTCCCGCTCCCGTTCGCGCTCCTTCTCCCGCTCCCGGTCGGCTTCTCGCTCCCGCTCCTTCTCCCGCTCCCGCTCGCGCTCCCGCTCCCTCTGCCGCAGCTCCTCGTCCATTTGCAGCCTGCAAAGAAGAGCCAAAAAAAAAAAAAAAACCCCAACCCCCAGACAACCCCCAGGTGCCTGTTAGCATCCCCTGGGGCGCCCTGTCCATGTCCCCCCCGCCTACCCCAGCCGTCGTGTCCCCCCCCCCTCACCCCCCGTACCTCTCGGCGGCGAGGCTGGAGATGCGCTCGGACTGCAGGGCGGAGAGGGAGGAGTGCGAGAGCTCGGGGGGGTACCGTACCCCCGAGAGGTGCAGGTGCATGGCCGAGGGGTGCAGGGGGGGCAGCGAGCCCGGGGCCGGCAGCGGGTAGAAGGGGGACCGCAGCGCCGACAGGCAGTAGGAGTCGTCCATCCTGGGGAGACAGGGATGCTCAGCGGGACGTGCTGCTCGGACCCCCAATTCCCACACCCCCCCCCGGGGAGCAATCCCAGGCCGGGCGGGGGCCGCCTTCTGCTAGGAGAAGGGTTTGGAGAGCCCCAAAACGCCCTCAGTGCAGCCCAACCGTCCTCCCCATCCCCGGCTCCCACCTCCCCAGCCCCCAGAGCTTGTCCTCCGGCTACCAGCATCCCCCGGGGACCACCAGGCCCGAGGTTGGTGATGCCCACCTGAAGGCGGGGTGCGGGAAGGGGTGATGCGTCAGGTAGCTGGGGTGGTAGTAAGCGGCGGCGGTGGCCGGATCCAGGCCGAGGGGTGGCAGGGAGGACATGCGGAGGTCCTCGGCGGTGTGGTAGGGACGGAAGCTGCGCAGGTAATCCTCGGTGACGGCGCTGGGAGGCACCACGTGGTGGACCGGCCGCTGCAGGCTGTGGGAGCAGGGAGATGGTCACCATCCCACCCTGTCCCCCGCCGGGGAGATGTCACCCTCCCAGGATGCTCGGTGGGGACCAGACTTTGCAGGGGATGCCCACATCCTGCAACCTCCCCCCGCCCCGGTCCCATCCATCGCTGCCGGACTCACTTGAGAGGCGGGAAGCGGGAGTCCTGGACCACGGAGCTGGGGGGCAGCCCGAAGGAGTAGGGTGTCCCCAGGAGGTGGGAAGGGACAGCGGGGCCCCCCGCTTTCTCCTGCGTGAGGGGGGGCTCCGAGATGAGGCGCTCGCGGCCAGCACTGCTGCTGCTGCCTCGGGACCCGGCTTCTTGCTGGAAGGCAAAGAGGCAGAAATGCTGAGTCGGCCGTTAGGGGACAGTGGGGACCCCACAAAAGATGGGAGGGTCCCCTGCTGTGTCCCCACCTCGAGACCCTGGGTGGGTCCCCAGCCTCCGCAGGGTTCCCAGCTGGCACCGGTACCCAGGGGAGGATGCATCCACTGGAGCATCCTCCTGCATCCCCGTCGTCAAAGGGCGGGCTGGACGGGTGTGAGGGTCTGGGGGGGGGGTTATGATGCGGGGGGCACCGGTGGGAGAGGGGGGGCTGAAGCCAGGGCAGCGCTGATGGCAGAACATATTACCTGCCTGGAGATTTATGGGCTGCTTTGTTCTCCAGAGCTATTAATCATCTGGGGAGGATACAGACACAGCTGGTGGAAAACCAGCAGCCCCTTTGATAGTGACCATAAACTGGGGGTCATCCTGGGCCCCCCGGGGCCTTGCAGACAGGCTGGCATCAGCACCCCTGCCCCATCGCAGGGCCTCAGCCACCTTCCATCAGCTCCCCATCCCCGACACCAGGATGAAGATTGCTCCTTTCTGGCACTTGTGCCAGCTGGGGAGGGACACCCTCCCAGCAAGGGAGGACCCCTTGGGGTGACAAGGGACCCTGCAGGGTCTGGCAATTAGGCGGGTGACCTCCGGCATGGCAAGGTTGGGTTTAAAAATGATTATTTTTCATTGCATCTTCTCCACCTAGCAGCTGGAGGAGGAGGATGGTGGCAGCCCCTGGCATCCCCCCCCTCCCCTGTGTTGTGTGCATCCCCTCCCCATCCAGTCCCAGTCCCCAGACCTTCCGGGGCAGGTCACAGGTCCCCGGCCGTCGGGGACTGTCCCAAGGTCACCCAGTCGGCACAAAGGGCATCCCCCACCTCCCGCCGCCTGCATTAAGGCTTATTGTGCGTGCCAGGCTCTGCTCTAATTACCTCCCCGTCTCGGGGCGTCACGCTGCGAGCACGGCTCTGCCAGACAATAACCCACGCTCGGTTAACCCCCGTGCTGCGGGGGTCACTGGGGAGGAGGCGGCACAGGGGGGACACGGGGGCGGGAGGGGTGTGGGGAGCACCCAGACGCCCCACACACTCCTCCCAGCACCCAAAGATCGTGGTTCAATTTATTTTTCTCC
>JAOXNO010000063.1:43812472-43829813 GCA_028565335.1 Limnodromus scolopaceus
GACCTGGGATGTTTTTGTGAATGGGCTATTGTAACCAGATCGGGGAGAGGGAAGGGAGCAGATGGGGAGCGGGCTCATCCTCGGCGCGGGCCTGAGCGATGCAGCCAGGTGCTAAAGGCCAGCCTTGCTTGAAGGTTACCCAGATCAGAGAAACACGAGATGCAGAAGACCTTGCAAAAGGGCAGACCCATCCTTACAGCCCCTTGCCACCTCTAAAGGAGCAGACACCACCACCCCCCACCCCCCCTCCGGCTTGCACCCATTTTTTGCCACCCGCTTTGCCAGTGCGGGCACCCCAGGAGCTCGGTGGGGCGCAGGATGGGCAGCAGCTCCCGTTCTCTCTGCTTTCCAGGGCAGGAGCAGCCCAGACCTTTCTCCTCGGGCGGTTGTTCAATTTTGCCTGTGCTCCGCAGAAACCCCGGGCCAAGCTCCGAGCCCAAATACGGAGGCGCTTTGGCCCCCGTCCCTCTCCCGCGAGCGCCTCTGAGCCTGCCCTCGCCCAGGCAGCGTGGTGGCGGGTCCTGGTTCAGCATGGAAAGCAGCTGGGGGGGGTAAGGGGGGGCCAAGGGCAGGCTTATACCCCAGCAATCCCATCCCCGATGCAGTTGCATGGGTGCATATGCTCCCTTTGGCATCGCTGCCTCCATCCCTCCTGCCGCTCCCCCAGGCAGACTCCCTGCTCTTGCAGAGGGGATGCTGGGGAGACCCCAGGCTGGGGGGAGGGGGAGCAGAGCAGAACCCCCCCCCCTCCCCAACACACACGCATTCCAGTGGCTTTACCCTTCGGAGTCGCAGCGGCTGGAGAATTCCAGCTATTCCTGCATCTTTATCTTTTTTGGCTACAATTTCTCTTTCGGCCACGTTATAAATTAAAAGCTGCTTTGCTTTTAACCTCCTCCAAGCTGCACCTTTTAACCTCCCTCCCCGGGCCGCTGGCAGGAAGGGGGCTGCTCCTTGCCGGGGGCCGATGCTCTCGCCTTGGAGGTCTGCCTCAAGCCAGCGAGCCCATTTTTCCCCCCCGACCTCCCTCCCCCCCCCCCCCGCCAAAGCCTGCCCGGCTCAGCACAGGGTGCCAACAAAGGCTCCTTGCAAAAGGAGCTTGTCATCGCTGATGGATGACGTGGCCGCACGGCGGCTGGAGCCAGGAAGCCGGGATGTGTCTGCGCGGGGGCTCAGCCAGCCACCTGGATGGCACTAACGGGGCTCCCCGCCAGCGAGGCAGAGGCTGCCGGGGCTCCCCGGTGCTTCCCGGGCAAGGGTCGGGGGGGGAACGACAACCTGGGGTCCTTGGGGAGGGTTTGCATCCGGAGGGGAAGGGTCATCCTTGCTCGGAGCAGAGAGCTGGGGGGGGGGGGGGTCCCATGGGGACACGTCACCTGGGACAAAGGTGGCACGCAGCCACCCCGAGCCCCATCCTGGCTGCGCTGGTGACCAGTGGGTTCAGCGGGGCCAGCCGGCGGCTGGGGGAAATGACAGACAGGCAGCCCTGCTTGCTGAGCTCTGAGAAATAATTCTCTCCATCCTATGTGGCTTCCTACATAAGGTATCAGTGCTGCTCTTGATTAGAGAAAAGCTTCCCATATTACAGGCTTTTGGCTCCGGGGAGGAACGAGTTGGCCAATTGCAATTATTAAGACATTTAAAGTGCATTTAACCCAGGAGCCCTTATTTTCCCCTTTCAATGTAACCACTAATTCCTCCTAAATGGTCTGCTCCGCGCTCCCAACCAGACAAAGGCTTTAATGTTCGCCTGAAAAGGCTTATGGCACAGGCACCGCGCAGGGCGAAGGAGAGCGAAATGAAAGGCTGGTGCAGCCTCCAAGGGGAAATCAAAGGCAACGAGTGGAGCTGAGCACGGCTCGGAGCCCACGGAGGGGCACAGGGTCCAGGCAGGACCAGCCTGGAGCCCACCAGGCTGGAGGTGCAGGGTAAAGCTCAGCAGGACAAGGAGAGGTGCGGGGAAAGGCTTGGCATTGCTTGAAGCATCGTGCCACAGGAGAGCCCAGCCAAAGGGTCACTCCAGGGAGCCAAGGCAGCCAGAGAGGACACTACCCACTGTCCCCAACCACTGGTGTGTCCAGACATCACAGGGATACTCAACCCTCCCACCTTGACCACATCTTCTTCAGGGGAGCAACTGGCTGGGGGAGCTCATCCTGCTGCCTTGGGGGTCCTGGTCCACAGCCAGAAACCCTCTGGGACACCAGCCCCTGCCACCACAGCTCCGGGACAGTCCCCAGCCACCCCACCAGCAAAGCAAACCCAAGGCTTGCCTGGGAGCTTTGTGCTTTAATCCAGGGCCAGGGATTTATTTGCCTTTTTGCTACCTGCTATCGGATCCCCCTCGGGCAAGAACCGCAGCAGAGGCAGAGCTGGAGCCTGGAAGCGATGGATTTGTACCAGGGATGAACCTGGAGCCACAGGCTGCAATAACATCACTGCATCCCTTGTGAGCCAAAGCAGCCCGGCAGCCTCACCAAATTGCTCCCCCATCCCCCAAAAAACTGATGCTCTGGAAGGAGCCTGGCTCCACGCAAGCATCACCCTCTCCTCAATGCCTAAAACCTCAGCTTGGATTTATCACCTCTGAAGGGGTCTGAGCCCCAGCAGGACGTCCAGCTGCTCCCATATCCCCAAGTTTCTTTGCACTTAATTCCTCCTGGAGTGAGGGACTCTCGGAGGAAGTTTCCCCCCCTCCTCCCAAAGCCCTGGCTCGCCTGCGGGGTCCCATTCCCAGCTGAAGTTATCGCCACGCTTGGACCCGATGGGTAAAACAGATGCAGCAGCAGATGCAGAAGTCATCGGCTCCTCCAGGGCGGGGGAGAGACAGGCCAAAAAAAGCAGAGCAGGATGGGCAAAGGGAAAACAGATTTATTTTTTTTTTTTTATTTTTTTTTTGGCGCTGGGGTAACCAGGAGGCGGCACGGCAGAGCCGGTGCGAGCCCGGCTGCGCCGGATCCAGACCTTTTCCCTGGGGTTTATTTCCCAAACAACAACAACAAATTGGTTGCAGATTCCAAGCTGGGTGGGGAAATAAAAGGAAATCAAACCAAAATCCTTTGACTGCAGAGATTAAAGGGGATCAGAGGCCAAACACACAGTCAGCACCCAGCTCCTACCACTCACATGATGGAGGCTGCTTTGCATTCAGGCTGTAATTAAACAGCTGTGTTTTCTTTAAAGTACAATTTAGAGTTTGTTCAAACACCATTTTTGCCGAGTATCACAGGATTTCAAATGAATAGACATTCAAAAACATATTTTGCAGGGTGGCCTTGAATTTGTGACTCGGGAAGGAGGCAGGAGAATATCTGGAGGGGAGGGGGGGAAAATAAAAAAAAAAAAAAAAGTAAAAAAAATTAGAAAAGAGAGATGAAAATTGCCTGCAGAGAAAACACGCCTCGGCAATAAGGATGAGTGAGCCAGGGCCAGGGCTGCCATCCCTGCAGACGATTGGCAAGCGCAGGGTTAAGGCTCCAACCAGCCCCTCTATTAAGGGCTGAGCACATTTAATGGTTTAATATTAACTGAAGCGTGACAGCAGGATTTCAGCCCAACTGTCTCGCCGTGGAGCACACGGCCTCACCCAGGGCTCCAGCTCCCCGGCAAGCGGGTCCAGCGGGCAGGGTAAAACCCGATACCCAGCCCAGCCGGCTCCAGCATCCCTTTGGGATGAGATGCCAGCAGCCCCTTGGCACGGCCAAGGGGTCCAGCCGCCCCGTGCACACACACACACACACTTGTGCACAGTGATGGGAAGCACGACTCAGTTTACAGCAGGTAGCGCTGCCCGGCTCGGCAGATAGTCAATACCTAATTTGAGGTTTAGCTTTTCAACCATTTCCCATTCATTTCAGCAAATGGATTGGACTCCCACGTCTGTGGGAAGATCGAAGGGTCTGTCCCCCCCTCCTCCCTTCGCCACCCACCCCTCTGGCTGGCCAGGGGTGGCAGGACAGCGGCTGCCAGACTCTCCCTCCCAGCAGCTCAGGGGCGTTAATGGGAAGTCGATGCGACGGGCTAACGACCGCTCTGGGTTTGACCTTCATGCCGGCTGAGGTACTGAGTTATTTCGTTAGGAAAATTGCAACTCCAGCCCGCTGGCTGGTTCAGGAGGCTAATTGCAGAGGGGTTGGCAACTGAGAGCTGGGGTTGCTGGTTCACAGCCACTCTGGGTTTTGGGTTCCTTGGCACTCATTCTGCTTCAGCCTCTAAAATACAGCTGAGATGGGTCTGGCTGTGACCATCTCCCGCTGCCCAGCCCTCCTCCAGCACGAATGCAAGAGCTGCACCACCACCCACCACCTCCGCTGCCCGTCCCTGCCCATGTGGGCACCCACAAAACCTCACGAGGCAGCACAGCTGCAGCTCAGGTTTCAAGGCAGCATCCGACCTTCTTTTAGGAGCATTATAGTGGTGCCTACCTGAAATCACATCCATCTGGACGATGCACAGTGTAGGAAGCACAGCAGCTCTGCTAAGAGTAACACCATCACCCTCCAAGGCTGTGCCAGGAGCAGAGGAGCCCTGCTCAGGACCAATGTTTGGGCACAGAGCAGCTCTCCCTGCTATATAGCCCACCTGGGAGCCTGATGATGGGGTAACGATCCCCACCCACCTTGCAGCCCATCCATGGGGTGATGATCATCAATGGGCTCCAAGGTGGGAATCATCACCCCACAGATGGGGTTACCATGCCAGGTCAACCATGAACCCCATCGCTTGGCACAGCAGATGATGAGAAAAGCCCATGTTTCACAGGGGAGGACCAGCACACCCACCCGCTGCTGTGGGACCCCCCAGGCCCCTGCTGTTCCCTGTAACCAGGGTGCACCAGCCAAGCAGCTCCCATGCAAGGAGGGTGGTTTTTTGGGGACAGCTGGTTGCAAAGGTCACTGTTGCCCTCTGCTGGTCCAGGGACAGGGAGAGCGGGCACAGTCCAGCTTCCACCCCGGGGCCTGGCACCCTGGCTGGCAGGGACCCTTGTTGTCCTTTGGCCATCACATGTGCGCTGAACGCGTCCGTGCTCAGCCAGGCTGCCACCGCCTCAGCAAGCTGGTGTTGTTCAATCCCCCTTGTTGGCAAAGAGCCTTTCTGGTCCCAGGTCTCTGTTGTCTCTCATGTAAGGCTTTTTCTTACAGCCACCGCCACAGGCTGCTCCTGCAGAGACACCCAGCCGAGCTGGGGTACAGGTCCCATACAGGAAATAAATCAAATCTCCAGGAAATAAATCAAATCTCCATCCCCAGAGGATTGCAACCTACCTCCTCAGCCTCAGGTCCCCTGGGGGCACCCTGCCTCCCGCCCCCATCTCCATCCACCACCACCCCCCCCCCAGGCAGTATCTCTCCATCCCAACAGGTAACTCTCTCCTCCTTCCCGTGCTCCAAGCTCAATATTTTCCTCTCTCATAAACAAATCAATAGGAGGTACTCAGAGGCTGGTGACCAGAAGGCAAAGTCCGCAGCTTGCTACATTCAAAGCTGTCGTTGCAGTCACAGCGCTGGCGGAGGGCCCGGCCGAAGCTGCCCTGCCTGCGGGTCCCCAAGCTCAGCACCGGGAACACGGAGCCAGACCCTGCCTGGCAATTCCTGACTCCTGGCCGTGCGACAGCCTCAAAATCTCCAAAGCACAAGGGGAGGAGAGATGCTTTGGGAGCAGTGGGGACAGGAGATGCTGCAGGACCCCCGTGGAAGGGGAATCCCTTGGGACCCGGGTTACGTGGCAGCAACATTGGCAGCAGCATCAGCCGTGGGAGTTGGGGATGGGCACATCTGTGGGTCCCAGTTAGACAAGCTGAGAGCCTTGTGTGTGCACAGTCCCTCCCACCACCAGTGCACGGGGCTGTGCTGAGCCCTGGGAACCCCCCCAGGGTCAACCCTATAGGGAGATGCCCCCAGTAGCTTTCCATTCCCTGAGACAGGAGCAAGGACCAGGGTTCCTGCGTGTCCTACACCCAGATCCTACATTGTGCTCGTAAAACCCTGTCAATAAGCATTAAGAAAGCATCCAGCTCACTAGGGAGGGAAAAAATCTGTAGGGTTAAGATAAAGACATGATGACAGAGCAAGACAGGGTGTTATCTCGGGCACGGTGGAAGGAAACAAGAGCTTGGAGGGAGGGAGGTGGAAAGACGGGGCTGTTTTCCCCTGCAAAAACAGCAGTCTGCCGGGCTGAAGGTCAGGAGAGGTCTGTAGCAAATCAGCTTTTAATTGGAAACGAGCGGAGCAATCACGCCCGTCCGTGGCTACCTGCGTGATGCTGCTGGGAGCTGGCTGCCGCGACAGCTGTCCTAGGGCTTAGCTCCCCAAATACACGAGATGGGGTTTTGTTCTCCCACCGGCAGAAGTGGCAGCACACCCTCCCGAGGAAAGCCGTGTGTTTGGAAACACAGCCCCCCCACCCCACCCCGCAGTCCCTTTCAAGGGAGGGAAGCGGAGAGAGAAGCAGCCTGCTGTCCTTCTACCTCCCAGCAAGAGCGAGAGGTGGAGGAGAAAGACCCTGTTTGGATTCGGCGTTTGAAGACACATGCAAAAACCACAATTTCCTAGAAACTTTGCATCTGCTGGAGCTCGGAGGCTGCTCTGACAAAGACGACTTGCGCTATATTGGATCCATACGTTGTTCCGTGCAACTGGAGCCAAGATCTCGCTGTGGGATTTGCGGGGCCTCATCAGGAAAAAAGCACTAGAGCCCAAGAGGTTCCCAGGCAGCTACAAACCAGGCTGCAGCCTCCTTCCTCCCACAGGTCTTCCTCCCAGCAGAGGGGCCCTTTTCATCCCCATCACCCTGCTACCTGGGCAGGTAGTTGTGGTGGGGAGAGCTGTTGGGTCTGGCTGTGCTGGTGTTCCCAAGAGATCACAGCTTCAATCAGTGCCTCCCACCAGCACCCAAGCCACTCAGCATCTTCTTGCTCTTGCAGGAACATCCCTCATCCCCAGAGTCGAGAGTATCTCCCAGACCTGATCTCAGCATCCCCCAGCTTTCCCTCACCCTTCAGTTACACTTCAGCTCTTCCCATTTCTCCCTTATTGATCCCGGTTTCTTCCTCTCACTGGTTCCCAGCCCATCTAGGCAAGTGGGCGTGACCCTGCATTGCTTTGGGCTCTACAGCCCACCAGAGCACTGGCATGGCTTGCAAATGCTTTATTTTTGGCAGAGGGTCACTGAAAGCGGAGAGGGGGGAGCAGCAGTTCACAGGAGATCCAGAACCTGAGAAATCGAAAGTCCTGCTAGTCATCAACCCACAGCCCACCAGCACCACCAGCACCGTGCACTGGGGAAGGGCAGGAGCAATGGAGAGCCTTGAGGAACAAGTACAGCTCCTGCCAACTTCAGCCAAGCGTGGGACTCTTGGCTTTATGGCTTCAGTGGTCCATCTGACGGATGGACATCACTGCTTGGGACGCAAGTGGTCAAGGAGAATGGCAGCCCAGCCACTGAGGTTGAGTGAAAGAGGGTTCCTTGCCTGCACGGAGGAACATCATGGCTCATATTCCCAGCCCAGCCCAATGTTAGCGATCCCAGCCACCCCTGCAATCTGCATCCCCCAGGGACAGCTGTGTAAAGATCATGGAGAGGACAGGTGCCAACACAGAGAGGTCCTTGCCCAGTTCTGCACCCTGACGGCTTCCTGCACGCAGAAGGTGGCCAACCTCCACAACGAGGTGCTGGACCTCCTGGTGAAGCGTCTTGCAGGCTACGCCAGCACCGAGAGCCTCGTGCCGCGAAGGGCTTGGCCGGGGAGTTAGCCAAAGTGCAGGATTACAGGCAGGCCGAGGTAAAGAGCGGTCGAGACCACAACCCCCTAACAAGGTCCTAAGCAAATAGGTCCCAGATGTGGGCCTTCCCATCAGGAAGCAATAAACACACACCCGCAATAAAGGGAGCTGCGAGGACTCTGCAGCGCCGTTAGCGACCGCCTTTGCCGGGGAGCGATGTCCTCCCTCCCGCCCTCACCATCCGTGGGCAGAAACGCCCATTCGTGTGATGCCCGGCTGGGTCCTTCAGCCCACTGGGGAGAAATCAAACCAAGGGTCAGACCTTGCCTGAGATGATGACCCATCTCTGCTTCTCAGAGCATTTTGGTGTGCAAAAGGGGGAAATCACATCCTCTCCTCTCTACCTCCTCGTGGTATGGGGTACCTGGAGTAAGTGGGTCTTTTAGATGCTCTGGTTGGCATCACCAGCTGGGAGACCTCCAGGTCTGGATCTGGTCCAACCATGCTGGCTGTTGGCCTGCTCCTCTTCATGCTTGCTCTGCCTTTCTACCTGGGCAGACCAACATCCCCTTTTCTTGTAGAGGGAGAGGCTGGATGTGAAGGTCATTGAGCCCCTGAAGCTCTACGGCATCCGTCTGAAGCAGCCCCAGGTAAAACCTGGCAAGGTTGCTCTGCCCAGCCCTGGCCAGGACACAGCTCCATACAATGGAAAGCTCGTCTGGGAAGAGCACAGATGAGACCAGGACAGAGGGGAGAAGCTCAAAATGAGCTTTGCCCCTCAGCATCCTTGTGGTCCAGGATGTAGCCAGAAGGAAAATCACTGCTCCTGCTTTGAGCTGAACGGCTGCAGTACCTTGATCGTGGTTACACGGATGAGTCCCTGTCTGAAAATGCTTTCCCTGAATTAATATCCTTTCTTTTTTCCATTAGCGCTTTTGGCGAGACAGACCTGCTGCCCGCAGGCATCCAGAAACCAAAGTAAAGACCAAAAGCCAGGAACACGGCGGGGTTGCCCCTCTCCCCAAAGTTCAATACAGTTAAGCAAAACCTGATTATTCCTACCGGCCCGGCTTTCCCGCACGGTCCCACATGGAGCATTCGTGTGTCACAGCTTTGGGAGACGTTAAGTCACAGCCACTGCCTTTAAGGGAGTTACTCCTGATTTGCACCAGGGCTGAGGATCTGCTCTCAGTGTCCCTGGCAAGCAGCGGGATGCTCAGGGATTAAGACTGACATGCATCGCCCCCCGAGGGACAAGGAGAAGCTGTCCCTGCCGTTTCCCATGGGAAGAGGGGAGGAGGGGGAGGGTCATTAAGCAGCTCCTTACCCTGGGAATAATTAATCTGCAAAGCCCTCGAGGAGGGAACGGCTGTGTTGCCCTCTCCACACTCCCGTTCCCAAGGCAGACCCTTGAAAAAGCGAGCCCCCGTCTCGTGGCAGGGGGGTCCCCGCTTGCCACGTACGGGGTCTTCAAGGGCACGGGGAGGACTACCTTGGCTCCCCAGAAGCAGCACCCGGGGGCAAGCTGAGCCCCATGCCGGCCCTCTCAGAGCGTGCTGTGCCTGGGGAAGGCTGAGCTCCCCCCCCCCCCAGCCTCCGGGCAGTCTTTGCAAGCTGGTGAGTTTTTTAATCTGGCGCTGTAGAAATTCGGGCAGCTCTCCAGCCCCCTGAGCTGTTTTGCATTTAGGCTCGGTTGGCTTTTAGCTACTGCATCCTGGGCAAGGGCAGGAGCGAGGCTGCCTGTCCCCACCGCCTCTGCCCCGTGCCTGGGGCTCTGTGCCAGCACATCTAATCTTTCAGCTTTTTCTTAGGGCTTTTGAGCAGCATCTGGAGACTACGACCCACGGCCGCTCTGCTCCACCAGCCCTGCCATGGTCCCCATTAAATAGCATCCCCAGGGTCATATTTTGGTCTTGCCCCATCCTTATTGCTCAGGAAAAGCCCCGCAGGCAGCTCCCAGGGCAGGAGGCGGCATCCCAGCCCAGCGGGGTGGAGGAGGATGGATGGGGAGGGAACGTGCATCCTCTGGGAAACCTTCCTGGGGACAAAGCTCCAGTCCAGAAAGTCGCTAGTGAGCGCAACAGCTTTGCAAGGCTCTGGCCTGGAGCTCTCTAAAACACAGGAGGGCTTGGCGTAATGGTGCCTTTGAGATGTGCTCGGTGATGCCTTCGAGACGTGCTCGTCCTGCCGGCTCCTGCCACCTGCGGCAGCCCCTTCCCCAGCCCCGGCCTTTGATCCGCCTCCAGCTCCCGGTTCTCCTCCGCCTTCGCTGCCCGGGTTTCTCTCTGTAGGGATTTTCCAGACCACCTGGGTAGAAGCATTTCTGCATTCCCCCGTGCGGCCCGGTGCCGGCGTGGGAACACACAGCGGCTCCTGAAGTCAGCCTTGTCTCTGCCTCCATCGCTGACTTGCTCTCCCATGCCAAACCAGGCCCCTAAAAATAAGCTGAATTTCCAGACCAATTGCTTTTCCCCGGCTCTTCCGAGCTGCCGGCTCCAGCGGGGCCCACGGTGAGGGTTTGCAAAAGCTTTTTATTCAGATGTGCAAACACCAGCAGGTCTAAAGCCGCTCTTTAGCCAGGACCGGCAGGGATTAATCAAGCCAGGGGCTCGGAAAGGTTCACCAGCTTGACCTGCCTTGTTTACCAGGAATACATTTCTCTCCCGTGCGTGCACCAGGCTGAGCCATGTCTCCAACCCCGGCAAACTCCCCCTCGGTCATCGGGTCTGTGTTGGCACTGCCCTCCCCAATCCCCGCGACCCCACTCCAGCATCCCCTACAGTGCAACCCCTCCCCACCCCCCGCCCCCGGCTCCAGCATCAAAGCCAACCCCCTGGGGTGTCCCCAGTCCCCTGAGCCCTGCCACCCCATCACCTGCTGTTGACAGACGGCTGAGCAGGGAGGGCTCAGCCTGCAGGATACAGCCCCCTCTCCCCCCCACCGTGTCCAAGGAGAAACAGCCCCCGGTGGTTTCACCCCCCCCCCGCTCCTCCTCCTTCCCTTGCAGGCTGTTTTTCTCCCCCTCTCCTCCTTCCATCAAGCAGCAAATATGCTTTCAGAGCAATAAGACGGCTGTTCAGCCTTTGGAACAAATGTTCTCTGCCAGGCTTCGAGCACAGGGGCGGAGGGGGGACTCACACTGATTTAATGACAGTGATTTAAGCAATTTGATCCATTTTTATGGCGCATTTACAGTTAGGGGAAAAGGGAAAAAAAAAAAAAGAAAAAAAGAAAAAGAGGAGAGAGAGAGAAACGCAGGAGTGGAACGGAGGCAGGAAAGGTTAGGGAACGCACCCCAGCAGGCGCTCGGAGGGGGAGAGAGGCTGCCGCAAGCTGTTCCCCTCGCTGCTCTGCCAAAGCGAGCCCTCGCCAGCCTCCTGCGCCGTGCTCCGAAATCTGGCTCGTGTCAGCGCCGGCTCCCCGGGGGCTGCGGCTCACCGGAGAGGTGCTGCGAAGCCTGCGGGGCTTGTCACGGCTCTGGGGAGGGGGATATCTGAGGGAGGGCTGATCCCGCGGCAAAGGCTGGGGTGCAGGCAGGCACCATGCGAAAGCCTCCTGCTCCCTGTGTCAGATAGAGCCAGGGGATGGAGGGGGGGTCATGATGGGGTTGTACCCCCCCTTTTCAGTAGGGAATTGCAACAAGGGCTTATCCAAGCCCCGGCTCTCATCCTCCTCCCTTCATGGGGGGGTGTCCTCGTTTGCTGTCCCCCAGAGATCTCATCCACTTCTCGATGCAGGCAGCTATAGGGGTGCCGAGGGATGAGCTGCCCACATAAATGCACCGCATCCACTTGCAGGAGAGGGGAAAACGGAGCTCTGAGCGCAGCCAGCTCAGCAAAAACGCCAGCCCGTGCGAGCCCTTCCCATCGCTGCGCTGAGACCTGGCCTCCTCGTTGCACGTGCTCTGCACAGCTTCAGCCCGGCCCCGTTCCCAGTGCGGGGAGCGCAGCTGCTCAGCTGGGGCCGGGAGACTCCGTGTCTCCCAGCTGGGCTGTCAGAGCTTTGCAGAAACACCGGCCAGACGAGGGTTGTGCCGATGCATCCTGCCACGTACGGCACATCGTGCCCCACGGGGCTCTCTGCAGGGAGGTACTACCCCTGCGGGAATGCTACCGGCCCCGGCCGCCCCATCCTGCCCTGTTCTTCATCTCCAAATGGGACTGACCCCTATTAAATCAAGGATGCACCAGCTGAGACATCCCTGCTCTTCGGCATGACCCCTGAGCTGGGGGATCGATGGGCAAACACCGCTCCTCGGTCAGGAAGAGCCCCTGGAGATGCCCAGGCTTGGCGTGACAACAGGCAGCCATCAAGCTCTTGGCTCTTGCAGGAAAAGAACGAAATGCCACGCAAAACCCTAAGGAGAACCCTGGGGTTCTCCTCCACCCGGTGGCTTTGCGGGACCAGACCCAGCTGCAGCATCGCACCCTGCAGTGTCCCACCCTGCCCAAAACCTCCTTGCCCCACAGTGCAGCTTCCCCTGAACCACATTTTTGCCGCTTCTGGTGGTGCAAAGGTGGGTTTAAAGCCCCGTAAGGGTGCAAGGTTTCCCAGGGAGCTGGCCGGGGCCGCTTTGAAGTAATGCACCGCTGATATTGAGGCAGTAAAGCTGCAGGCTGCAATTAAATAGGCTGCTTGTTCTGCAGGCTTTCGCCAGCGCTTTTGGCCTGGGTGACCACCCTCATGCTTGCGCGGTGGGATTCTGTCCCTGGGAGCACCTCAAGGGCTTGGTGTAAGGTAAAACACAGCTGGACTTTATCCTGCTCCCCGGGCTGGAGAGCAAACCATGGAGCGCCGCAGGAAAACTGACAGGAACCATTAGTTGGGGGGGGGAAAAAAAGTCATTCCAAGAGAGTAAACCTAGCTTAAACATCAATAAACAGAGGGGAGCAGCCTCTGCCAAATCCCCTCCGTGACAAGCTGCGAACTGCGTCCTCCCACTCCGGCTGAGAGCAGAGCCCTGCACCGGGAGCTGCCCCAGTCCCACCAGCTTTGGGTGCCGGTGGTCCCTCGCCACGGCTGCTGCATCGCGTGTGCGGAGCCAGGGCTGTCCCAAAACGTGGGTCTCAACCCCTAATAACTCACCCCTGATGCTCCAGCCTCCGGCGAGCCCAGGGATGAGGATGCTGCGGGTCCCTTGCACGGCAGGAGCCATCACCCCACCAAGATGCTGCAGGGGCACCTGAAACTTATACCTGATTTCTCTGGCTTGGTGGCCTTTGTGTCCCACGGGAATGAGATGCAGCAGCTGGGGGGGGGGGGGGGGTGTGTCTGCAGAATGGGGAGAGGGGCACCCAGGGGCAGCACAGAAACGCGGGGGGCTCACAAACCAGGTTTTGGCAGCCCACACGCCCCCAGGGAAAATGGGGAAGGAAAGGGCCGATCAGAGAATCCACCCTCCTGCCCCCTCAGTCAGTCCCACAGCCAGGAAAAATCTTTCTGGAGGCTTTGGTGTTTTTTTTTTTTTTTTCTGCTTGTTTGGTTATTTTTATTTATTTATTTTTTAAATATCAAGGCTCATCTGGAGGGTACAAATGCCCCGCAGGTCTGTAAGGGATGAGCTTTGAATTCACCCCAAAGGGCGGTTCAAGTGCCATGGGTGGCACTGACACCTCCACGGAGCCAGGGACACCCACGAGAGCAACAAACCCAGCCTGGGCTTGGGGGGGATTTTCTTGTCTTTAAATGCCCCCACAGAATAGAAAAAGAAAAAAAAAAAAAGGGGGGGGGGAGGGATGTGTGTGGAAATTCCAAGCAGCAAACAAAATAAATCTTCCTCTCTGAGCCAAAACAGAGATAAAATAGCCAGGGACCTTGGCCGGGAAGCTGTTTATTATAGTCATGGGATTCGCTGCCAATTTCGGCAGTTGGACAATTTTTCCGTTTTCAGCCCATAAATAGCCACCCCTTATGCTGGGCGGCCCCAGGCGCCGCAGGGTGGGCTGCTTTCCTCGGCTTGGCGGCTGCTCCCAAAAGCATCCCTGCTCCGGGGGCAGACACCCCGACCCTCCTGGAAACCTACCCCCCCCCGCGCCCCCCCCGCCAACTCAACCCAGCGAGAGGGTTTGCTTTGGCAAAGGGATGGGGCAGGAATCACCTGCAAAGCCCAAACCCCAGCCCTGCCCGGGGGGCTGCTGCGGGATGCTCCGCCGGGTGCAGCTGCCCCGTTTCCTTTGTTTGGAGGGGATTAAAAAAAAAAAAAAAAGAAAAGAAAGAAAAAAAAAAAAAAGCTCAGGAGAGCACAAGCGATAGGCACACCTGCCTGCGGCGTAACCCCCGCGCCCCGCAGCTGCTCCCCCTTCGCCCCCGTCTCAAGCCCGTTCCCCAGGAAAGGGGCAGCTGGTGCTCGGTGGGGTCTGGTCCTCCCCGTGGGAACGGGGAGGGGTGGGGGGAGACAGCGGCCCCAAGGATGGGGTGGTGGTCGGTGGCCCCAGGGGTTGCCCAGCCGCCTTCACATCTTTCTCCCGCTTCCCACCAAGACGTTAGAAGACAAAGCCGCTCCGGGAAAGGCAGGCTCCCTCCGGCACGCGGCCTTTTGTCTTTCAATTAAAAAATAAACAAAAATAACGAGAGGAACCCGCCTGCTGCGGCCGCGCGGCTCCTTCACGCAGGCGGCTCCGGCTCCGCGGGCTTCGCTCAGCGGAAAGGCATCCGCGGGCTGCAAAATCAAATCCACGTGGGATGCGAGAAAATGCTCCCGCGGGGCCACGGTCCCCCCCCTTGAAGCCCCCAGCCCCTCTCGGGGGGACACTCCTCTTTCGCACAGCCAGCAGCGGCGGAGCTCCAGCTCAGACAGCATCTCTCCACCAGTGGTTTCACAGCCAGGTTTCTTCTCCTCGCTTCCCTCCCTGCCTGCCATTCCTCCCTGCTGCCCCACCAAGCGGTCCCCAAGCAAGGGCGGGGGGATGGGGAGCTCCTGCCCCGCACCCTCAGTGGTGGAGCCAGCCCTTTGCAACCCCTGGATGCTTTTGGGTGCTCAAAAGCCCCAAGACCAGGAGTAGATGTTCATGGCAATGTTTTACCTTCTGCGCAATGCTGATGTCATGACGTGCTGGGCCACCAGGTTGATGTCCGTGAGGAGCAGCGTGCTGAGGAGGATCAAAGACAGCTCGATGCCACAGAAAAGCACCTAGCTGAAATACTCCTGGATATCTGGAAGCAGCAAAACCTTGATGAGCATGGAGCACCATCAGCTCAACACCATCAACCTTGCCCTGAGGCTGCTGAGCCCTCCTTGCAGGAGGAGACCAAGTCTCGCTGGCCATTCTCAAAGCCTGGGCAATGCTCAGCCCTCTCTTCCCGACCCAGAAACCCATCAGGAAATGGCATTGCCATTATACAGCATCTGAAACACCATGGCCAAGACAGGCTCCAGAAAGACCTTCTCCTTCACCACATTGCCTGTATCTCTGCATGCCTGGGGCAGAGCCAGGGCTTGCTTCCATGGCCTTGCAGCCCCTGCAAGGCAAGGTCACGGCAGGCTTTTGACCGGGGCCCTGGGAACCCAGTTCCCTGCTTCGCAGAGGAAAAATTAAATTTTCATTCAAATTTTCACTTCGGCAGCAGAGATATCGGCTCAATTTCCACCTGCTGCTTTGAAGCCTTCGCTTTGCATGGGAGAAGCACACAGCCGAGAGTTTTCAATTATAAAGCACATACATATAAATGCAGTAACAGCCAGGCATATGGATTTTAAGCCTAAAAAAAAACCCCAACAAACCAACAACAAAACAAAACGGGGGGCTATCAGAAGCACACGCTGTCCCAGGAAAGACTGTCTCCTGCTTGGCTGGGTGGGGGCAGAGCCAGCCGTGTCCCCTCCCCCCATGGAGGACCACAAGGAACACATTCATGCTTGGTCCGACTTCAATGCCAACAGCTCATGACCTGGATCTTGGACCTTCTCTCCCCAAAAATCAACCCTGTACGTCTGGCTGGGGAGGTGCCAAGGTTTAACTCAAGGCCAGGCTTTAAGCTGGAGCATGGGGTAGGTTTGGACCCTTCACTCAAAGGATGCCGGGAGGATGCGTGGAGTGGGGCTGTGGTCTCCAAGCTATTGTTGCACCCTCTTCCAGAGGGATGAAAAAGGATTTCACCTCCTTGCAGGGCTGGGGATTCCTGCTCCGGGGCTGCAATTAGACTGGAAACTGCTCCATGTTTCATCAGTGGACTTGGAAAGGCAGGTAGAGGAAGAGAGCTGGGCTCAAATACAGTGCCAAGTGAATGCCCCAGGATGGACACCAGCTCACTCTGGAGCCCCAAGAGCAGCTCATCTCTGTGCCATTTTAAGAGTAATTTCAACCTATGTCTATCAGGAACAGCTTTTTGAGATTCAACCAGATCACTACACTGAAACCTCAAGGAGCAGAGATCCATGAATGGCTGAATCCTGTCCCCCACCAACCCCTTCTAGATGCCAACAAAACCCACCACCTGCAGAAACAGCAGCGCTAGCTCCCAAAATCGCCCCAAGGAACATGAAAACACAGTCTGGCCTTCCTCCCTCCTCCATCTCACCACTCAGCATCCTCACTGAGCCTGCTCTCCCCACCAGCCCGGCACCATGGTGGGTTTATTCCTGATTTCTTCCTCCCATCCTCCCTGCTGTGCATCCCCAACCCATGGGCCAGGGCTCACCTGTGCCAAATTTCCATCCAGCTTTCACACCAGAGCTGGGCGCCGCGGGGCAAGCACAGGGTGGGAGCACGGCGCTCTGGAGGAGGCAACTGCAAGTGCAAAGAGAAACCTTCCAGCTGGCCACAGGAGATGCTTATTGATTAACAGCGACCGCCACAGCTCCTCATCACCTCCAGGAGCAGCAGGACCACGAGCCGCTGTGGCAGCAGGTCCAGTCTCCAGCGAGTCCGGATTTGGCCCGGCTTGCTGGCGCTCAGGATGGTTCTCCCGGCGCTGCCGGAGGAAGGTCTCCAGGTCTCCCGTGGGGGAAACGCCACGCTGGGTTCAATTTGCTCCATCCTTGAGCATCTCCCTGGCCGTCGGCAGAGTGTGAAGCTGAAGTTAATCTCTCGGTCTCAGGATGAAGCACCGAACCGGCGCCGATTTCCCAGAACTACCCCAGGGCTGAGACTCGTCTCCGAGCAGTAATTAGCTCCGGCAGCCGCCACATGACCTCGAGCAGAGGGTACAATCCTGTCCTCCACAGGGAAACGGCTCCTCTGCCTTCCTCTGAGTGTGTGTATTTATAGGACCATGGCAATAGCTTGGGGGGGTCTCATGAGGTGCCCGGGAGCTGATGGGATCGCTCACCCACACCATTCAGGCTTCTCCCAGCCCATCGGGAAGCCGGAGGCTGTCGCCTGGGTGGTGGTGGTGATGTGCAGCAGGTCCTGAGCCTGAAATGGAAGCAGGCAGGGGTTTTGCCCATCACCGTGCGGGAGGGCAGTGCCACTGCGGTACCCGGCTGGAGCCAGGCTGGGGGTGATGATGTGCTCCATAGAGGGGACAGATTTGGGTTCATCCTCTGCCTTTCCCCATCCCCTCCCGCTCCCGGGGAAGAGCAGGGGAGGCGCAGGAGCTGGGGGCTTGGAGACACCTTGCCCTGGGGCTGCAGCACAGAAAGCCTGGGCTCCTCTCTGACTGCTCCAGAGGCGCAAAACCAC
>JAOXNO010000063.1:43839606-43852971 GCA_028565335.1 Limnodromus scolopaceus
ACTAACGTGCACGTTAGTCCCCCCCGGCAGCCCCTCGCCCCGATGAAGACCTTTCTCCCAGGTTTGGGAATGGCCAAGGGAAAGACAGTGCAGGATCCATCCTTCCTACGAGAACCAGCATGGAGCAGAGTCCCAGCCCCAGTCCCAGCAGCAAGAGAAGCCCAGTTTAAGTAAAAGCATCATTTTGGTGCTAGGAAATGACACCAGAACCGTAGAGCTACATGGAAAAAAACCCAAACCTGTTATGCTATTTATCTTATGGGATACAGCTGGCAGCATGGGGAAAAATGGACTGATGGTCCCTTGAAACCTGGACAACGTATTTTGGGGCGAGACTGAGTGATGGACCCTTAGTTTCTGTCCCCATGTCCCAACCAGGCCCCATCAGAGCAGGGATGGAGGGGAGCAGTGATGTCCCCATGTCCCCAGCCTCTCTGCAAATGCTGTGCCAAGGTCCGCAGGGAAAAACCAGATACACTGCAGTGGGGGCAGCTGCCACCACTCGAGCAGAACAGGAGAAGTATTTAAGACAGGGCTATTTCAGGTTTGATTGATGATCGGCTGGAGCGAAGGGGCCGGGGAAGGAGAGGGCAGCGAGGTGCAGCCCGAGGAAGGAGGGCAATTAATCTAATTCCACAGCTGCTGTGGGAAGCCAGGAGGCTTCAGGAAAAGCCGCGAGCCCAGGGCAGCCCCGACGCTGACGATGCAGCAGGGAGCGGGCACGGGGGGATTCTGCCTCGCTGCTGCTTTGCCACCTCCTCCCAAGCCGCTTTCACGTGCTCCTCCTCTGCCTCCTCTCCCAGCAGTCCTGCCCAAGGCCATGGCTTTTTTCCTGCTGATCCAGGCTAATGATATGGAGAAAGCTGTGTTTTGGCTCTGCCCAGAGGTACAAAACCACACAGGCAGGGCAGGGAAGGTTTCCCAAGGGCAGGGAACGTTTCCCAAGGGCAGGATTTCCTTCCGGCTCCCAAGGAGCCTTATACCACGGAAGGCAGCAGCGCTTTGCCAGCCCCATCTCTGCTCCCAGCAAGCCCCCTCGTGGCCCACGTCCCCTGCTGGCGGTGACATCCCTGGACACACAACACAACCTGCTGATACACTGACTCAGAGCCTCCCATCGGCTGCCGCATCCCATCGCCATCCTCAGCAGCCGGCTCCTGCACTGCCAGGACAAACCCACGAGCTGCAAACACCCGGTGGCTCCCTATGGAGGGAGATGGGTCAAACTGGAGGCAGAGCCGGCTGCTCTCCCCCATCGGGGGTTTCCCTCAGTGGCTGGATGAGGTCCCGGCCATCAACTCCCACGTCCCTGGTCCAGCTCCAGCTTCTTGCCCAGCAGATGCTGGTGGGGAAAGGCAGAGGGAGGCTCGCAGCCTTAGATTCCTCTGGATTTACCACCGTCCATGGCAGCCTCGGAAAGGCACCGAGCAGCAAACAGATGTGGCAGCTCTGCACCCACCGCCGTCGTGCCATGAAACACCAAAGACCCCCGGCAGCGTTTCACGGGGTGGGGTGGGGGGCTGGAGACACTGCGATCCAGCTCTCATAAACACACCTGGGGGCTGCAGCAGTCACTCTCTTTTTGCTTTTGTCTTGTGTTTTGTTAGCTTTTTTTAACTGACAAAATACACATTTGGGACTGTCTACTCTGAAAATAGATGCAGGAGGGTCTGGCAAGGGAGGAGGAGCTGTTTGGCTCCTATTTCTACAGGCTGCCCTGATGCAGCTCTAAAGTTTGGTGGACGATCATGCAGGTTTTATTGCAGCTTGTGTGTATGATTTGTTTTTTAAGTAGCCCAGCTTCGGTTTCAGGTAGCCCCGGAGGTGGGTTTCTCTCCCCTCTGACCCGCTCTGGCCACCGTCTCTCTGCCGCAACGTGCTGGCCAGGTGGCTATTCGGTGGCCATCTGCTCGATGTGGTCACTGAGCAGCTTGTATTGCTCTGTGGAGGAGAGAGAAAAGGGTGCTGGGAGGGTGCTGAAGCACCCTGGACAGGCAGGTGGGCTCCATCCCTCTGGGACCCCACAAAGGGGGTGTGCACCCCCGGGCTCATCCCTACCTTCATCCAAATTGCCGATGGTCGCCTGCTTCTTCAGGAAGTCGCTGCAGAGCTTCTTGTTCAGGCCGAACGCCAGCATGTTGTGAATGAAGGTGCTGAGGAAGGACAGAGATGCTCGTGGTGAGGGAAGAGCCAGGCTGCCTTTTCTTCCCCCCCAACCTTCCTCTTCCTCTCCACAGCCCCTCGTATCGGGCACTGGGATGGTGCTCAGCTGTGGGAGCTGAGCTCAGCTCAGTTCTAGGTCCCTGTGATGCCCAGATTTGCAACGTAAGGGGCAGGAGCAGGTCCCAGGGAGAAGCATCAAGCATCCTCTGCACCACGAGGGACATCCCCAGTGGAGGAACATCTCTAAGGCATCCCACCCACAGCTGGCGAGGACACACTGCAGAACCCAGCGGCAGGAGGGACGGTCCCCGCGCCCTGCTCACCCCAGCTGCCCGAAGGTGATGTTCTCATTGAAGCGGAGGCTGTCATCACGCTCCTCCTGCGTCATGTGGCACCACTTCTCCCTGCAAGGCACAACCCCGTCTGGCACCGCCGTCACCCCAGGACCCCCTGCCTGCATCCCCCCCCCCCTCCCCGGGCCACGCTGCCTGAGGACAGCAGGGCACCAGGAGCCCCTTGGCTGCCAGCACTCCTGTGGTCCTGGATGAGCTCCCACACATGCATCCATCCACAGATCTCTAGATGCCCCAGGAAAAAGTCTTCTTCAAGCTCGGCTTTCTCCTGAAGGTGCTGATTAAGAGCTAGGAATTAGCATCGGCCTCTCCAGCACAGAGCTTGCGTCTCTCACCTTCGGTGCCATCGCTTTGGCAAGAGGGAGAAGCAAGGAAGCAGGGGCATTTGCAGCTCTCGGGGATGGCCATCCCAGCAGGGCACCTCTGAAGCCCCCCAACACGGGGAGGAGGTACCAGCAGGGTATCACGCACCTCTCCCCCATCTCCAGCAGTGCTCCAGCCCCTTGAGCACCGAGCAAGCTGCTCCCCAAACATATCTCCTCCATTCCAATAGCGCAGGGGGCTCCTACACCCCTCCCCATGGCCCCACTCGGGGGTTGAAGTCCCAAATCCCAGCGCTGCCCGGAGGATGCTCCAGCTCCACTCTGGCTTCCTCGCAAAGGCAACTGCAGCATTGCCTTAAAGGAAGGGCCTTTTTTAAGCTCTAGATTCTTGCAACCAACTCGAGGCGGTGGCAGGAGTCCCCATCCAGGTGTCCCACTCAGGAATAAAGCCTGTGTCACAGAAATGTCACTGCGGTGGTGCAACGCTCAGGTGGTGGCAGGGGGGCTCTGTGCATGCACGCCAGGGAAACTACAGCTCCAGGGTGAAGCCAGCCCCCTCCCTGGAACTCAGGTGTGGTTACAGCCAAGGATAAGAGGAGGAAAAGCAAGGAAAAACAGGGATAGGTAGAAGAAAAACAGCTCTATGGAGAAGGAAGAGGAGAACACCAGGAGCGGACCCCACGCTTGCAGCTGTGGCACGCCAAGCAGGACGGGAAGGAGCCGTGTCGGGTGGAAATGGCAGCTGGGGAGAAGGGTGTCTCACAGTAAATTCAGTGAGGCCAGCTCAGCCCCAGAGCACGTTTGTGATGCTGAAACTGGAAAAGGATGAGTGCTCCGTCAGGCTGACCCCACGAAGGGGACCCTGTCCTCATTCAAGCCCAGGTGAAAGCTGCGGAGCTGAGCCTGCGGTCTCCAGGGGTGAGCTGCTTATATTTATAGGGCTCTGGAAACTTATACGATACGTTTAAAGGGATTGAAAAAAAAAAAGAAAAAGAAAAAAAGGTGTAATTTCTCCCAGATAAAGCTTACGATAGCAAATAAAAACCACATCTAAATCTGGAGGCTGAAAAGAAAGGAGAAGAATTAAATTAAGGAGCTTTGAAATCTGGAAGCACAAGTTCACAGATCTCACTGGCCCACTTTCAGAAGAGGCATGTTTGTAACTAATTTTTTTTTTTCCTGCCTTTTTATGTTTTTGAGAGAGGAAGGGGAGGAAAAAAAAAAATACTATCAAAGTGCCCAAGAAAAAGTTCACCGTGCGTTTGGCTTGTTACTCGGGAGTAAAGTGCCTGAGAAAGGGGAAAGCCACATGTGGCACTACTCAAACCCTTTGATCTTCACACCAGCGCAGCAGGGCAGGCGCAGGGGTGTGTAACCCCGGGGGCTGGGATAACACCTTGCCTGTATTTCGGTGTACCCGGGAAGACCCCGCTGCAGCCGGGCACTGGCAAGAACCACGCCGGTGAGATTGGCTTGGATCGCTCGGCATGGCTCGGCTTTCAGCAGCGGCAGCGTATCACCCCGCACAGCCAACCTGAGCAACGCTCTCTCTGGGCAATATTTAAGTTACCCATTTGCTGGTGCATGCCTTAGCCATGTGGAAGATTTAATGCCAAGCTTCAAAGAACCCTCATCCTCCTGCGGATGGCATGGCTTGGAGTGATTTGCTCCGAGATCGAAGATCCCACCCTCTGGCAAGACAGCAAGGACTCTCCCCGATCCCAGCCCGGAGCACGGATGGATGCGGCTGCTTTTGAGCTTTGCAACCAGGGAGGACACGCTCGCGATTGCAATATACAGCCCCCCTTTGCGTTTTTTCTGTTAATCTAGGACTGGCAGCACGAAAATGCCTTTTAAAAAAAAAAAAAGAAAGAAAAAGAAGGACCAGCTTTTCCAGCTGGCAAAGGATCCTCAGCACCTTTATGTGGCAGCGGAAGCTGGGAGCAAGCGGGAAGGACAGGAGGGAGGGATGCTTTATGCTTTCTCCACGAAGAGACTCAGTTCATGTCCAAAACCTGCCCGGGGAACCGTCCCTGGCACAAGCTTCCCCAGCAGCTGGGCATCTGATTCCCACAGCGAAATATCACAGCTTGAAACCGCTCAGGCTTCTTTTTAAAAAAGCTCTATATTAAATAGGAGCCATTCTCAACCTTTCTGGCCATTTTGAGAGGGTGATGCCCATGAAGTCAAACCTCCAGCAGCCGTTCCTCCTGGGTGGAGAAAGGGCCTTTCAGAGCCCCCCTGAACCATGTTACCCCCTTCCCCAGGGCAGGATTTGGACCTGAAGTGAGCGTCGGCCTCTGGACACTAAAGCACCGAAGTACGGGGACAGACACACCTCTTCTCCTCTTCCTCCCCAGCGTTCCCTCTGGAGCGGCAGCAGAAACGGGGGCCGACAAAAGTGGTGCGTGAAAGATCATGCAAGACAGAGGGATGGAGGGGAAAGGAGAGAAGAAGAGATGGAAGAAGGTTGTTAGAGGCAGAGAGAGGAAAGAGAGAGAAAAAGAGGAGTTTAGTTCTGGTTCCTTCCCCCCCGTCCCCTGCCCTCCCCACCGAGAGGAGAAAAAAAAACCTCCCCAGGTCTCAGTGCAGCCCTGGGAGGACACAGCCCAGATGCTCCAGCAATGCCCTGGCCAACCCACAGAGATGGGCACCATCATAAACCAGTCACCGTGGTCCCTGCAGATGTCTGCCAAGGTCAAGCACCATCCCTGGCATTTCGAATCCAGCCCGTGGGACCCCAGCCCTCGCCAACCAACTCCTTGCATCCAGCAAGCAGCATCCCGGTTCACCCAGTGGCTTGTGTTATCCTCTCCGGAGGACTACGGGAGGGTCACCACCACCTTCCAACCCCCCTGAGATACTCGGAGTACTCCAGGCTGCAGCTCCCAAAGCTCATTCGTTAGTCAGGCTCGTTTCTGCAGCAGAGGCAGACTCAGCCATCAGATTAATTGAGAAAGGCACTCGGAGCAGAGAGCAGCTGCCAGTGGCGTATGTCCTTGTGAGACATTAGCTGCTGCTAATTTGGGGCTTAATCAAAGCAAATGCAGTTATGGTTACATTACTGTTCAATAGGTTCTTTCAGTGGCTTGCTTGGAAAAAGAGAGAAGCGATAAAGGCGAAAGCAGAGATTGATCGGTGCGCCGAGGCTGGCAGAGCATCCCGTGGCGTGAGCCGGGGCTGGGCTCAGGTGGTGGGGAGGACACAGGAGGACCGGCTGCTTCAAGAAGTGCCCTCACTGCTCAGAAAGGGGCTATTCAAATGCTCCGAGCTCAACGGCTCTCACCCCCGGAGCTCAAAGCCCCAAGGCACTGCACAGGCAGCAGGACTTCAGGGAGGGGTGAAACTACAGTTGAGAGAGGAGTGAATTGCTCAAGTCCTAACGGCAGGTCCATGGTGGAACAAGAGATGGGCACGAGCCCAGTGAGCATCTCACCCACCCTTGCACCCCGTGGGGTCCCCATGTCCGGGCACCCAGATGCTTCCTGGACACAGAGACCCTCCGAAACAAGCAGCCCCTTCCCTGTGCAGGGTTTATCTCCATCCTCCCAGCCCTCAGGGCTGACCACGCTGCCATCTCCAGCTCTTGTCCTTGCTGCTGCCTGGGATCAGTCCCCACACTGAGCTGGCAGCACTTCCATGGCCCTTTTGGAGACCTCCAGGACCCAGTGCATCCCCTCCCCATCTGCTGTACCTCCCCCAAGGGGCTGCACTGGGCATCTTCTCCCAGATTTGCTTGCAAACTAAGCATCAATCCTGGCTAGGTTTTCTGGACACACCTCTAGGGCTTTGCTTTCACAAAAAATGATGTAAAATGAGTAAGAAAAACCTTCATGCTCCCAAATCCTTAAGAGGACACAGATCTCAGTTGCCCACCCCACAGCCCAGTGGCCCCAGCAGCTTTGCAATCAGGGCTGGAAAATGGAGTGGTTCCCCATGGTCTGTAATGCTTAGGGCCATCAGGAGCATAGGGGAATGCCAGGGGGCTGGAGGGGACACAGCGCCTCCTTTTCCCACAGGGACATGTCCTACCTGGTGGTGGGGGACCGCTTCCTGCGCTCGCAGTGCACGGCGTCGAAGAAGGCAGCGTTCCAGAACCGCAGGTTGTGCCTGCAGGGAGGGAGGGAGGGAGGGAGATGTTGGGCACAACCACCCCCCATCTCCCCCAGCCTGCCCCCCAAGTCCTTCCAGGGCCATGTTCACCCACTTCCCAGGGGCCAGGAGACAATGCAAGTCTGGCAGATTTGGTCCATTTTCAGGCCAGCTCTTTGTGTGGCTGCAAGAACACTCCCAGTAGGACAAGGGATGTGCAAAAGCCACAGCCACCTCTTTTATGGGCGGCAGTAAATTAAAAGCACTCATAAACATCTGGAGAAGGTGTAGACAAGGAGAACAAATCCCCCCCCCCCTCCCCCCAGGGAGGCCAATGCCAGGTAGGAGCCAGCTTGCCCTGGGCAGGCTTTACCAGATTGGCTGCTGCTTGAGGTGCATGTACAGGTAGATCTTCTCTCCTTTCTTCTCCTCTTCTGGGCTCTGCAGGGAAACTGTGGGGATACACAGTTACATGCCAAGGTCTGGATGACTCCCACCTCCCCACCCATGCACAGACTTTGTGCCCACCTGCCAGCTTGGCATCCAAGCAGCTGTGATGGCAAGGTTGGCAAACCAAATACTCATCCCCAACACAAGGTATGGATGTCCCAGGAGGATACTCAAGGGACTGGAACACTGGTTTGGAGCACACACAGCTACCAAGGAGACTGGAGCACCATGAAAGCTCAGAGGCAGGGGATGCCCAAACCTCTGCAACCTGTGCCACTGAGACCAAGACGCCACAAGATTTCATTGCGGGACAAGTGCTGTGGTTGCTCCAAAGTGAGGGGCTGTGAAGGCTCCTTTGGAGCACTTCTCTAGGAGCTCAGAGGAGACAGCACCAGTTCTTCCTGCCCTTCTCCCCACCCCACAGTGCTCCAATATCAGCCATCTTGTACCACTTCCAAACCTTGCTCCTTCCCCAGGGATGCCTTGACCATGCCTACTTCAGCAATGCTGGCTCCACTCACCTGTCTTCTTCAGCTTCTCCTTTGGTTTGTCCTCACCTTCACTGTGGTACAGAAAGCAGTGTCAGCTCCCAAGAAGCCTGTCCCCCTGACAGCCCACACAACAAATCTCTGTTCTCCTTGGCAAGGGGAGCAACTTTATTTGAACACACCCCCCCCACTCCCACACCACCATCCCTGGGCCCAGAAAGGTGGCTAAGAAACTAATGTCCATCCTAGTTGGACCTAGCAGAGATGATGCAGAAGACTACAAAGCAGCAGCACCATCTCCTAGAACCATGCCCAAGGGACACAGGGCTCCCAGACCATAAGATGCCCCATGACCAAGTTATGAAACATGGGACCAGGCCAGAGACCGTCTTCCCATGGCCACAATAACCCCTTGTTCATGGTGGCCCTTCACTCAGAAGGTTTCTGGCTTGGTCACCTTATGACTGCATGCCTCAGCCCACCCTGCCCTCCTGACAGAGTGGTACCCACTCGCTCTTTTTGGTGGTTGGACCCTTCAGTTTGGTCTCCAGGCCCCCAAAGAAGCCCTTGACATTCTCCGTCTTGGCTGATGTGTTTTTCAGCAGTCGCTCTGCGATGTCCTTCTTCTCTGCCAGCCAGCTGTTGGCCGACTTCAGGTACGAGTCGATGCTGCCCATGGGCTTCTCCTTGGCCTCCAAGGGCAGTGTGTGGGTCTTGCCTGGGGGCAAAGAGGCAGGAGCTCAGTTGGCCCCATGGTCCTGGGTGCTGCCAGCTCCTCGGGGACCTGCTCCCAGCTACAAGATACACTGCAGAGACCCAGAGCCAGATGGAAACAGTGCAGACACCAACCCATCCCAATCCCTGTAGTTCTTTATCCTTCCTCCATTTGGATAGAAAATCCAGCCCTGTGGAGGGGTCACCACCGCACACCAAGCAACGAGACAAGGTGCTTCTGGGCTGAGGGTTTCACTTCACATCCCCAGGGTTGGGGAATATCACAGGATCACCACATACAAATTTCCCTGGCTAGAAGCAACAGCAAACCAGCATCAGCATGAACTACCACCCCAGCGAGGGTGTCCAGCAGGTTTGCACAGTTTCTGGGCCATGGAGGCTCTTTTCTGCTTGATATCAGAGTAAGCTTGGGTACCCATCCATCACCCTTCCCACGCACAGGGCACACTTCACCACTGGTCTCCAGGACAAGCAAAGCCCAAGGGTGCAGACACCTCTTACCCATGTAGTAGTAGGTGAAACACATGGTCATGAGGTTCTTGGCAGGGCTGAAGTCATCCATCTGGTGGCACCTGACATGGGGGGAGGGTTCGGTGAAGACACCCAGTGATGGCAACCCAAGCAGCATCATGGCTGCTGCTCCTCCTCGAGCCGTGGCTCTGATCTCAGGGGGTTGCAATAAAGCCCCAAGTCCCCCCCCGACTTACTCGAAGAGCACAAGGGCGAACGACTGCATCAGGCGGTAGAAGGTCTGCTCCGAGACGCACTTGGAGTTGCAGCGCTGCAGGCACAAAGCCCAGGGTTTAGCACAGCCCGGTGGGGCAGCTGCCTGCCACTAGCAGCAAGGGCATCCTCAGCCCCCCCCCGGACCCCCCAACCGCAGGGAGGTGGGCAGAGAGCACATGCAGTAGGACCTCCCTCTCAGAGACAGCATTTTGCCTCTCTTGAGTGGTTTTTCTAGGAAATGGGATGCTCCCGAGTGCTGATGGGATTTCGTTTTAAATAAAACGGGTGAATTCTCTCCCAAGTTGCAGCCGGCAGGTATTTAACTGCCTCCAGATGCACTGATTCACTATAGCGAGATAGTACAGTGAGTATACTGAGGTTCCTCCCTTTCCCCAGGTCTCTGCCCTCCAGAAATACTGCTTTGGGCCACTGCTAAACCCCCCTGGCCTGAGCCCTCCTGCCCAGGCTGCTCCGGAGCCCCCATATGGGATTGCCACATCGCCCATCTCTCCCCTTACCTGGGCGCTCACGTATCTCGCGAACCATTCCCTGCCCTTCCCGTTCTCGCCGCTGCAGAGCTCACCAAACCTGGCCTTCTCTTCTTGGTCCAAATCCTCTCTGAAATGGGGAAAAAGAACGAAAAACAAAAAAAAAAACCCAAAACATAACCAGTGTTAAATCTGAGGATGTGGCCAGCATCCCCCGTCCAGCCAGCACGGCTCAGGTCCCCCATATCATCCCTCTTGGTGGCAGCACCCCCATGCTTCGGTGCCGGGAGGAAGGCGGAGGAAGAGGAGGAGGGGAGCATCCATTTTGTCATCCCTCGGCTTACACTGCTCTTTTGGTTCCTCCCTGGCAGGGGGGAAAGCAGAGGCAGAGGGAGAAGGGAAGAGCCAAGGACAGCCCGAGCAGAAGCTGAGCTCCAGAGACAGGCGCTCTGCCCCAGAGCTAAAACAACCCCTGTTGCTGCTCCTCACGCTCCGTTTGCTCAATCCTGCTTGACATGCCATGCCGCAGTGTTATAGAGACCACAGCGACGGGAGCCGGGGCGGGGGGGGGATATGAATGGCTGGGGGGGAAGCCGGGGGCACCCCGGGGCACGCATGAGCTGCTGCCATTTGTACAAGCAGCAGTAGAGATGCCCAACAGGGGAGCACCCCACCACGGCAAGACCCCAGCATGGGAAAGAGGAGAAAGAAGAGGGGAAGGAAGTTGGGGGTGAAACGTGCCGAGGGGGATGCAAGTCAGAGCTTGCACACACACACACACCCCCCCACACACACCCCACTTAGCTCCAGTGCTGCATTAATGCCAGGAGCCACGAGCTGCCTTAGCCAAGCACAGGGGAGGACACAAGCCACTGCTCCCGGAGTGGGAAAGCAGCCAGATCCCATCCCGCGGGATGTCCCCTGGCAGCAGGATGGGCCCCGCTCGCTCACCCCCCCGTGAAGATCTTCTCCACGTAGTGCCGCATGAACTCCCGGCGCTCGGCCGTCGCCTCATCCCGGGCTGACTCAGTGCTCTGGCTGGAGGAGAAGGACTCGTTGGAGGAGGAGCGGCGGTAGCCACCCCAGTGCCCGGGAGAGTCACCCATGTCATTCTCACTGTCCGCCGACTCAGTGGCATCGCTCTCCTCCCCAGCCACCTCCTCTGTGTCCCCCAGGTGCCCGTTGCCTCTGGGGGCAGCGGGAGGAGAGGGCTCTGAGGGGATGCAGGCTGGTGTTTCGGTATCGAAGTCAATGAGGTTCCCCACAGGCACGTCCAGGGGGGCTTCCATGGCTCTCCTAGAGGATGTGGTGGTGTTGGGGGGACTCGCTCCTCGTCCTTTCGCCCCTCACTGGGGTGTCGAGGCCATCGCTGGCAGGATGCCTGGGAGGTCGGGCTGGCTAAGACAGGCAGGTCCTTCTGTGGGGGGACAGGTTACTGCAGGACATCTGAAAGACAGGGGGAGGATAAGAGTGAGGAACAGAGCCCTGGGAAACCACCACTACGGATCTTGGGCAAAGAGACCACAGGCCACCACCTATGATGTCCCCAGGATGCCCACCAGCAGTGGGGAGGCACAGGACAGGGACACACTGGGCAGAGCTGGCTGCTTTCCATCAGCCCCGTGAATAAGCAAAGCCACACAGTGCTCGTGTGCTTTCTGCGCTGTTCAAGTAGGTTTTTCATCCTTTAGCCCAGAAAAGAGACAAATTGAGCCCAAGATCCATGTGCCACATTTGGGATGTGACATCTCTCAGCCTGACGGGCAAAACTGGGCCGGTGTGAGCCAGCAAACACATTGGTGATTTTCCAAGCAGTCCCGGAGAAGCATCCTCCTCTCCCCTTCCCTCCTCCCTGCTCACGGGTCTGCCTGACCCCCTTTGCAAATGGGACCATCTCCGGGGTGGAGCATCCCAGTGTTAAACGTGCACCAACTTGGTTAAACTGGGAACAGAAAGGGGAAGATAAACGCAACAGAAGCCGTAATGAGATATGGTCGTAGGGCTCTAGACTGCAGTTAATTAGATTCATTAGTTTCCATATCTAACCCAGATTGCAAAGGTCCTGCAAAGGAGATACAGTGGCCACAGGCAGCTCTGCTCTCTGGGGAGCGCCGGGAGCACTGGCCAGCGATGGACCACGATGCTCTGGCACATGGACATCCCAGGGGGTAGCGCAGCAGCTGCTCTGCAGCGAAAAGGGCAAAGAAGGGGCTGCCCTGACGCTGCCTCTTCATCAGAGAGTCACTCGTGTCCTCGACCAGCGTGTTTCTGCCTCAGGAGCTGGCAAGCGATGCCTTCTGAGAAGCGAGCCCGGTACAAGCGGCCCCGCTGCAGCAGCCGGGCACGGGGCCAGCACAGGGCAAGGCAGCATGGCATGGGAGCAGGGACAGCAGCACAGGTAGAGCAGTGACAACCCTCAGGGCAAGCGCGATGGCAGCACCGCCACAGCCCTGCTGCCTTCAAGGGAACTGATCCCAGGACACAGACAACCATCCCCAGAGCCAAAAAACAAAAGGGGAAAAAAAAAACAAAAACCACCCAGATTTCTTTCAGCTGAGAGACCAGCATACCCTAAAGGACCAATGTCCAGTTCATCAGACAAAAAGGAATTCAAAATGAAACCAAATCTGAAGCGTTTCACCAAACAGAGCACACTGTCCCAGCTCAAGGGCTGGGAAAATATCCCATCGGCTGCAGAGGGAGCAGCTCTCCCAGCAGTGTCCTCCTCCTCCCCAGGGCCCCTTTGGGTCGGTGGGGTGCTGGGACCCACAGGGCAGAGAGGGAGGCACAACACAGCACCCTCCCTGAGCATCCAACAGCTCATCACCCTGGCTGGGAAAAACCCCCGTCACCCGGGTCCCCAGGGCTGAGAGATGGCAGGGACAGAAAGGAAAGTCGCCTGGGGTGGCAGAAGCTTATGCAGCACCAACATGTACCCCACAGCGAGCCGTCACACCCCCCCCTTGCTGCTAGCACCCTGCTCACCCACCCTCCCTCACACCGAACCCCCCTCTCGCCCCGCACGCACCTAAACGTGGGTCCCGGGGGGAGCTGCGAGGACGCTGCTGCAGTCAGGAAGCTGCTGAGAGCATCGGCCGTGGGGTGGCGAGGAGCAGCCGAGAGGCTGCGGCACAGGAGGGACTGGCAGCGTGCCCGTGGGGAGCCAGCCAGCTGCAGCCTGGCTCGGGCTCCCCATCACCACCACCCCTGGGCAGCCCGACCCCCTCTGACCAGCCCCTCCAGCTGCAGGGACCACGCTGGGCTTCATCCATCCGCCCCCAGCCCTTCCTGCTCCCAAGGCAGCTGCAAAGTTCCTTTTTGCAGGGATGGAGCAGGGACCTCCTCCTCCTGCCCCTCCAGCACCTGCAGGTTTGGGCTCAGAGCTGCCTCCTCACAACATTCATAGAATCATAGAATCATATGGGGTTGGAAGGGACCTCTGGAGACCATCTAGTCAAACCCCCCCGCCGGAGCGGGTCTACCTAGAGCACGTTGCACAGGAACGTGTCCAGGCGGGTTTTGAATGTCTCCAGAGAAGGAGACTCCA
>JAOXNO010000063.1:43874163-43904017 GCA_028565335.1 Limnodromus scolopaceus
CAACACAGGGACTTCCCAGCCTCTAACCCCGCGGGTCTGTCCCCCTCCGTCCCCTCCCGCAGCAGGAGGGAAGGCAGCGGGGAAAGAGCTCAGGGTGAAACAGGCCACCGATGCGCAGAGAACGGTGAAAAATTCCAGCCCACCCCCAAGCAATGAGAGCGAATAAAAGCCTGTCCCAGCCCATTCCTGCTGGAGCAAGGAGATCGGGATGGAGAGAGAGAGCACAAGATGGTGTTTCATACAGGTCAGAGGTGCCAATACCCTGGATGAGTGTAGTCAACACCTGGACCATACTCCGTCAGTCAGCCTGGGGCTCCAGACCCGCCTCTCCCAACAGCCAGAACTAAAACAAGCGTTAGGCAGAAAGGCCCAAGTGTTGCACCAAGAGGGAAGGGCACGACCTGACGTTGCTTTCACATCCCATCCTCAGCCCAGGGTAAGGTCTGCAGCTACTGCCAGGAGCTGGGCTCACACGGGGAACTGATTTTCAGGCACGTACGTGGCAGCATTAAGGAGGGAGACCCACCTTCCTTCCTGGCTGGAGCCAACAGACCTCCCACTCCACGCGAAGGCACCCAAAGCCTTGTGGTTTTTAGAAACAAGCCAAGAAGGAAGAAGCAGCATCACCACAAACGGCAGCGGTGGAGCAGAAACACAGCCCTGAGACTGACCCAGCTGCAAGCACAGTCCCCAAGCCAGTGTGGGACGTGCCTGTTCACAAGTGTCTTCCCAGAGAAGGAAACAACTTACCCTTGCATGGCCTCAGTTTCGAAGCTGACAACTACAGGGACAACTCTCTGTCTGTTCCACAGTTAACAGCCCGTAACCGGCCGTGACACTCGAGACTTTACCCCTCGCAGATGGAAAAAGCTGTTCATCCATCACCAAGCCAGGAGGAGGAACCCACCTGCTGAGGAACATCTCTGCCAGGTCACAGATACCTCCTCATCCCTCACAGGAGGTGAGGAAGGCTCAGCCCTCCCCTGCCCCGCTCCTCTCCAGGAGGTGTTAAGCTGCCCAGCACCCAACCTTCACATCTCTGAGGTTCTTTGGAAGGAGAGGGTGACAAGCCAGCATTTGGGAGGTGCGTGTGGTTGGTATCCAGAAATGCTGCCACTTGAGAACCTACGTTTGTGCTCCTTGAAGGCCAAACATATGGTAGGAGTTATGGCATGCTTTGTTAGCCGTGCTTTTCTACTCTCCCTTGCTAAGTCTTGAACGACTGTGTGATCGTATATAGAACACTTCACGTAAAGGAGCGGGGTCAGATGTGCCTTTAGCACCAGGAAATTAATTCAAGGGATTGGTGGTTTAAAAAAAAAGGGGGGGGGAAATGGAAGAGGTCACACATTCACAGAGGGCTGCACTCCAGGAGCTGTAACCGCACTCTGGCATTGATTAACTACTGGCACCAAGGCAGAGGCACTTCCAGATTAAAAGTTCGTGCATAAACTTGATAGTTTAGCGCTGCACGGCCAAGGTTTGTTCTCAAAAATAATAATCTGCCAAGAAACGTACTGGCAGAACTGGGCTGCATCACTGGAAGCACAACACCCACTCCAGCAACGGCAGGGCTTGGGCCATCCGCACCGCACAGGGGACCCGGCCGTACGTCCTGGCACACCACCGGGCACGAGGACAGACGACTCCTCGGTGGCGGCCGAGCTCACGCCACAAACTCTCCCACGTCAGCATAATCACTCTTTTGGAAAAGCAGCGAGAGCAGTTCAGACCTGAGGTGGGTACGAATTTGAAGGCAGGAGGGGAAACATGGAAAAAAGGTGTAAGAAGAAATACAGACAACTCTAAGCCCGATTCCATGAAGAAGGGGGCTTACACGGTCACGCTGCCTCCCCCTCCTCATCCCTCATGTTAGCTTTGTGCCAGCTGATCTCCGTCAGACTATGTTGAAGGAAGAATAAAATAAAATAGAACAGGATCACCACATGCTTCCTTCCAGAAAGGGAAAGCCGTGGCTGGGAGGGCAGAGAGAATTTGTCATGGCTCAGGTGGTTACTCCTGCCAGCCCCAGCATCCACCCCAGGGCAGGAGCTGTTTTGGGTAGATGCAGGGGAAAACAAAGGAAAACAGGGACAAGGGAAGAGCTGGGACTTCATAGCATGAGGTGTGGGGGTGTGTGCCTCCCATCTTCAGGAAATCTGTTTAACTGCTCACCGAGTAACCAAACAAGGGAAAATGAATTCTTATCGTGCAGTGGAAGCCAGGCTGCTGCACGTCAGAAGGGTGGAACCTACCCGCTGCTTTCCTGGGGAACAACAGAAAAACAAAAAAGAAGCAAGCAGAAGTAAGTTCACAAAACTTTCCTTTTTATTATTTGAAATTGGAAAAGGCTCCTTGGGTAACAATGATCAGGTGTAAAAGTAACACACGCATTTTGCTCAGCTTTCTGATACCTGGGATGAAGTAGGCCAAGTGCTACAAAGCCACGTCTGACTTTTAGACAGCCCGTTGCTCCCAAACCCACAACCAAAAGGACCGGCAAAGCCCCATCCCTCAGACAGGGGAGCAGACGGGGCAGGCGAGTCGTTTAAACTACAGTTGTCACGTTCCACATGGATATTTGTGGCACGAAACCAAAGCGCTTTGATGTCAAATGGCATTCTAGAAAGGAAAGCTCGCCTTTTCCCTCTGCACTGCCCTCTGTATGAAGCAGAGACCTGGCGTTTCACCCTCGTTTTTAATAAGTACTTATATAATAAGTCACTTTACAGAGACTTATTTACACTCAAAGCCTACAGGAGATGCCCAGATTAATCCATCGGTGTCATGTTAAAGGGGTTAGTGCAAAATACATGCGGAAACAGGGTACACCTGCTTAGAGGAAGTAGGAGTATTAATCAATGGGGAAAAAAAAGTGCAGATTGCTTTAATTAAGCTAATGAACACAGTCAATCCGAGTGCTCTTTTCCTCAAAAATTAAAAAGACTGCAATCCAAACAAACCCCAGAATCATACATTTTAATTTAGCCCACAAATAAAAAGTCAGTGGCACTCACAGTTTGGTAACTTATCTTCCACTCCACCGCCTGATCACACATCTCAAACGTTTCACTGGCCAACTGGTAAGCCATGCTGTCCGTCTGGCCCGCGGCGCCACGGCCAGCACGCACTCCTTTGGCAGCTGAACGCAACAGAAGATGATTGGCCACGTGAGCAACCGGCTACAAGACAGAGTTAATACGTTATCATTTCCTAAACTAGCAAGTCGAGGTCATAACAACCCATTGCCACACAACACCCAACACTCCCATTAAGTTCCACTAGTTTTAAGTTAATAAAAAGCAATAAAAAATCATCCTTGCTTTTAAGTAAACATTGAGCCAGCTGCATTTTGGTTTTTTTTTTTTCCTGGTAGCTTACACTTCCAAGCACACTTGCCCAAAAATTTGCTTTCTCCCCAGTACAAGTTTCCTAAATAACTGCCATCTGACCTCTGTTGTCCCATTCCAGAGCAGCCGTGGCTACTGTTCACTCCAGAGAGAAGCCGACAGCCAAAGTTACAAGTAATTCCATTCTTTTTCCTCCTCCTCAATAATAAAAAAAGCCTGACGAGTCCATGTGGACAGCAGCGAGTCTCCTACAACCACAACGCCTGATCACAGCACATTTATAGCTATGAAATCAGGCCCAACACAAACAAACCGGCTGGATGAGGATCTGTGATGCTTCTGTTTTCCAGCTGGCCGAACCCGGGTGTTTTGACAACACCCAAAGCGTGACCGAGGAGCACAACACAGCCCCAGCACGTAAGCTCGTCACTTGCCTATTGCTCCTGAGCTAGAATTAAACCCTAGGTCTTGCTGTGGCTACTGGGCCAATACTCATCGGCAACCTAATTGCAAGCACTTTGTTTATTCCAAAAGGCTTCTGCCAAGAAAGTATTCCTACCCCTGACAAGTTGTTTTCCATCTTCTCCAGCACTTTTCACCCATCTGGGATAAAGAAGCAAAGCCACTTGTCCCCAAGATTTTCTACAGAGTGAACAGGATGAGGACACGTCAGCACCAAAAATTTACCACCATCTGCACGGCACCACCACACGTTATCCCTGTCAACAGCTCACAGAAATATCCCAACAAACTGGACAACTAGGGTTCGGGAAAGAAGCAGGGTAGGCACCGAGACATACTGTGCAGGGGAGTGGTACCGCCTGTACCAAACAGGAACAAGTACAGCAAAACGCTGTACCATCAGCACGGCTTCCCACGGGTACCACCAGGGAGGGCAGGACCACGGCTGCAGCTGCATCCCCCTCCCCGGCCACGGACG
This sequence comes from Limnodromus scolopaceus, assembly GCA_028565335.1. NCBI lineage: Eukaryota > Metazoa > Chordata > Aves > Charadriiformes > Scolopacidae > Limnodromus > Limnodromus scolopaceus. The sequence goes on from JAOXNO010000063.1 coordinate 43,878,454, forward strand.
ATGCTCAGATCCAAACCACCAGCCTCTACGTTCAGCTGCACTCCCTGTTGGTTCCCCTCTCCCAAAGCTTTCCGAGCCGCACCTCGTAACTCCTCATGGTGTGATTCTGCTTTTCTCCGCAAGCACTGATGTAGCCACGCACCAAGGAACCACACCAAAGGCACGGGAGCACCCAGAGCACTTAACACCAGTCTCTCCAAATTCACCATCTTGACAGCTTTCCACACCTGAAGCCAAATCAGAAGGAATTTTCTTCTGAAATGCCATAAAAGCCTGCCAGGCTTTGAGGAGCAGAAGGTGAGAAGGCAGAGGAGGAGTATTAATAAGAAATTTGCTATTTTCATTGCCTTTGCTCTAGACAGAATAAAGCCACGGTGTATCAGCACATTTTGCCTTTAATCGGGACTAGCACATTCTGACATTTTGAGGCCAATCAGATGCACTATAAATAAAAAGATGCTACTACAGGGGCAAAGCTCCTGCAGGGCATAAAGCCTCTGCAAAGCCCTTCTCTCCAGCCAGCCGAGCAGGTCTCGCCCTCAGGAGAGAGACCTTTAACACTGCCACCGAAAAGGTTCAGAAGGGACAAGCTACAAGCAGAAGAACCATCTTAGCAGCTGCACAACCTGTGCCAACAGTCAACCAACAGGTCCTCACCCAAGTGACAGAGCAGAGCTGTGTTCAGCACCGAGCAAAACACTCCTGCCAAACTGCTACCCGTGGGTTTGCACTCCCCAACAGACTCCCGGTATCAAGAGGAATTTAAGCTGCAGGTAAGCAAACACTAAAAGCATTTCAGGCCCCAGCGGAACATGCCTACACCACCTTCGCACACTCAGCCAACCCAACACAGCAGGTTGCAGGGAGGAGACCGGCTACAGTCAGCGTCTGTACTTAGGAGACAGGGACCTGGGTCTCAGGCCAAGTGCTTGCAGTGCATTCAATACAGTCTGGACTTTCAATCTTACTTTAAAAACAAAAAGCAAAGTCAGTTATGTAAAACTTCAGGATTTCTTTTTTTTTTTTTTCCTCCCAGGGATACTGAAGGAAGGAGGAACCCACATTCAGAGCTACAGATTCATTTGCAGCTGGAGCAGAGCTGGTTTTCGGGACAAGTTACGGAAACAGCTGCCCAAGGGACCTCTCTCATCCCTTCAGACTGTTAGGGAGAATAGAAAGCACCCAACAGACTGGCTGCACCAGCCTGACACCAAGCTCCAAGATAAACTGGCCACCCAGATGCCAAACAGACTCCTTATGTCTTTAGGTATCCCGGAAATCTGCATCACCAAGCTGGAAACCTCTGTCTGCGAGATTAAGCACAGGCTCTCCTCCTGCACACAGCTCAGGAGCTGCAGCCAAAGGCAGCATAAGGCAGCAAAAGGCTGAGATGCCCCATTTTAACTCCAGCTCCCCCTCCTCTGCCCACACACCACAGCTCAGAGAACTGCCACCCTTCCCCTCGCCCAGCCCTGCGTGATGGGGGGAGATGTGAGACAACTCTTCCCTCTGCTGATGCCGACAGGAACACCTCTAACAGGCTGCTCAGAAACAACCTACTTTTTATAGCTTATTCACTGGAACAGTAATAGCACTTCAGATCCTCACCTCTAACACTGAGGCAGGTTTTCCACTACTGGCAAAGCAGTGAGAAACAAAGAAAAAAAAGTGCCCCAAATCACCTTCAAATTCCCAGAGGTTTGTGAAACTATATCCAAAGAGACAGGAATTAATCCTGTGAGTGACGTGACCTTCTGCTCAAAGTCTCTGCTGGAGACTCGGTTCTCACACAGCTTGAGGGAACACTCAAGAGCCAGAAATGGCAAAAAGCCCTTGTGAGAGTGAAAATAAAAGCTGCTCACAGTCAGGGAAACTAGGCAGCGACTGAAACTTCTCCTCTGAAGGGGCCTGAATCCTCCCACCACAACACACATACAGAAACACTTACAAACCAAAACCTGCAGAAGATGTAAAGGCAGAGTTTTGTTAGACACTGGAAGAGAAGAAACCTGGAGTTTATCATCACAGCCAGAGAGCAACTGCCACAAAAGACGTATTTTGCCTATAACCAAGAGCTCCCTCACAAACAGCTCTCTCCTCTCCGTGCAAGGATCCCTATCATCTCTTCCTACACAGGATTAACACGTGCTGATTCAAATGCTGATGGTTGATAGCACAACTCAGTCTGTAGATTAGCACTGAATAGGATTCTCCTGCATAGGAGAGTCCACGGGGAATCTGCTTCCTCGCCTGCAGTCCAAACTTCCCAGTAGAGCTCAGATCTGCCACACAGAATGCAGGTATCATGGAAAGAAATTAATCCCAGGAGCTTTCTGGGCAAGCAGCAATCATCTGGGAAGAAACAAGCGTGACAAGAAAGGGAACAGAAGGGTCCTGTGAGTGGAGCAGCAGCACCCGCCTGTCAGCACCAACCATAAAAGGCTCCAGAACAAGTCACAGCAATATTAGAAGAATCCCTCGCCACTCCTTCAGACCGCACAGGGCAACCTGATACAAGAATGACCCATAACTGGGGTCACATCAGTACCAGTGACACACGGCACCTTCTGCTGCCCATCACAGACAGGAGTCAGCAGGCTGCATTTGCGTTTATTTCACAGTTAGTTTTCTTTTTTCTCCCTCCTTTACATTTTCAGGCCCACTTTCAGCTACAAAACCAGAATGTACCAGCTTCTGCAGTTTACACTCATTTCCAGTTCCACACCCAGCTCCTGTAAGAAAAAAGAATGACTTCCTCTACGCTCAAGGAGACACCCAGACCTGAAGTCCCAGGGACAGCACATCCACCAAGCTTCAGAAGCCAGAGCAACACCACGCACGCTGTCATTTACAGTGGGGAATCCTCCCCTTGCTGCCAAGCTGAGGGAATTTCTCAAAAGGAAACCACCCACTCCAATTACTAAGCCAAGGATGCAGGTATTACACCAGCCTCTCTTGATGATGCTGCACCCAGAGAAAGGTTTCTGGAGAGGAGGACGTGCTCGGTCACTGCTGATACAATTTATCACTAAGCAGCCAGCCAGTCTGCAGGGGGGGGACCACAAAGGTTTCCAGGAGGGTAAAACAAGTCTCCCATAGGAGGACAGATGAGCGTACAGCACAGCAAAGGCTTAAATGAGTCCCTTCCACGAAGAAGAGCTCTCTCCTCAGGAGGCTGCTAATGGTCAGAGCAGAGGGCTTGTGTCCATCCAGTCACTTAGATGTTCTTCTGATCCAGCTCTGACCTCAAGTCGTTTCTGTTCCAACACATTCTTTTTGCAATAAGAAATGTCTATCTCCTCCTCTGCAGGATCCCTTCAGCTATACAAAGCTATATTACAGACTGGGTAACGAGGACTGCTAGGGAGCAGCGTAGGGTGGCAGGGAGGAAAGGGCAGTCATGGATATTTTAACCGGGATGTGTACATTTGGGGTAAAAAGGCTTTATTAAAAGTGCATGCTTTTTTTTCAGAGGTACCGAGAGCAAGGAATCCCCATCCCAGCCCTGGCTGGGGAGTGCAGCAGCCTTTGCAAACCCTAGCCCTGTCCATCACAAGTCACCCGTCAAGTAGCCAGCGACTGAATGTTCTTCAGCATTTCATCAAAAGCCTCACGGGAAGGCGCTTCGGCGTTCTGGAAGGAGACCTTGATCCGGCTGTAGAGACTGAAGGATTTCAGCTCCAGCCAGATGAATCCAAAGCGATCATCATCGAAGAGAACAAAAACACCCGGTGTTCGCTCGGGGCTGGTGAAGCCATGGCCAGCAATAAGCCCCGTCCCATAAAAACTGCAGGGAGAGGAGAACAGAAAAAAAAAAAGTAAGAATAGCCATAACCACCCAACATTTAATAAAATAAAATTAAAATAAAACCCAACGAAACAAACTGTGATCAAGTCACTGTCAAACCCAGTGCCAGATGCTACAGAACAGGGAGTTTTACATTCAGTCAGTTCTTATCACACGGCACAAAACACTGTTGATACCATTTTAAGAAAAGAAACTCTCCATTGCTATTTGGAGGTTGCTGCTTTTAGCTATTCTAATTAGCACCTGCACACCAAGGCTTAATTTCTGTGTAGTTCAGCCCAGTAATCCATCAGAGATTTACTGCTGCAACTCAAGGATCAACCCAGGCCCAGACAACCCTCACAGAAAAGGAAAGGCACGTTGAGAGGGTGGACCAGAGAGGCAAACCTTGCAACAAAACCCAGGGGAAGGGAAAGAAAGAAAAATCTAAAAAAAGAAAAACCTAACTGGAGCTGGGGAGGAGTAAAGGTCAGCCTAACCTCCAAGCAAGCAGCAGGTGGAGCAGGGTTTTATTCAAACACAACTGGGTTGTGACAGCAGGGGCCTTCTGGGATTAACCAGCTATTGGTAGGTTTTTCCATGAGCACAGATGTTTGGCTGAAGGTCACTTTCCTAAGCCTCAGCTTTTGGGCTCTTTTTCCACACTTCATTTAGTACACGCTGCTTCACTGATTTCAGGTCCCATTCAACAGGGCTCTCCGCACACTTGCATCCAGTGCTCAGGTTGCTCAGCACCTTCCAGAGCTGATCCCAAGGCATCAGAGGCCAGGGAGGGGTGGGAGAGAGCACCGTGCTCCCACAGCCAAAGATCACAAATGACACACACAGAAAAGGGAAGCGGCTTGGACAGATCTACAAATATATACTGCTTGGCAGTTCTGGAAACAAAACATGCACACAAAAAAAAAAGGGGGAGGTGTGGAATACAGGGTAGGTGCTAGCTTCAGATTTTATCCTGCTACTTCTATCAAGGAAGCGGGATGGCAGATGACAATGTGGTAAGAAAGAGAAGGAGCATGCAAGAGCGTGGGAGATGGGGCAGCAGTGGCAGAAAATGTGAGCGTGAGGGGCTGGGAGATCCACATGCAGGTAAAGGGCAATTAAATGCAGAACACGCCTCAAAAACTTCCATTTCAAGAAGTGACTGGCACGACTAGGCTACAAAAGCACTAGTCCCCGTTACCAAATTCGGCAGGTCCGGGGATAGTCTTCATTCCTCGATATGACTCCCATGGGCAGCACGAAAGGCTGGGAAGCTGGTGCCTTGTTCTGGGTTGTCCCCTCCGCCCCAGCTGCAGTCTCTTCTCCCTCGGCACCTTCTCCTACCAGAGGCTTTGCAGCAGGCTGAGAGGCAGCCTGCTGGGAGCGATCTTCTTCCTCCTGCCGCTGCTCCTCCTCCTGTTCCTCTCGACGCACCTGCTCCTGGACCTCCAGGACGATGCGAGAGAGCTCACTGAAATCCCGAAGGTTCTCGATGTCAGGCAGCTGCAGAGGATGCGCCAGGTCAATCTCCACAGTCTGCTGCCCAGCTGGGATGTTGGGATCTCCCTAGAGACAGGAAGCAACAGCATGGCTGCAGAGGCAGCGTGCTACAGAGTTCAGACCTGCATCCTCCCCACATCCATTATCTGACTTCTACATAATTCACCCTATTCTACAATCGCCCTTGGACTCTGTTCATCGTTCCCTGATCTGTCTACATCACCTCTACTTTTCCCCTCCCAGAAACAGAATTTTAAATCAAAAGCTATGAGCCAGGCCATACTTGCAAGGGTGAAAGAAAGTCAAAGCTGCAACTGCATTTTGTCAAAATCCCTGCCTGCAGCTTGCTACCCCGGCTTCAGCGAAGAGCTGCCAACATTTGGTACCTGCTCCCCAGATACATGCAAGCCATCTCCAGTGACCTGCTACCAGCTGCTCACAGAAAACGGCTGGAAGGGAGAGGAAAGGAAGGGGGAACCAGGTGGCATCATGAGAAACTTTGCAGAGCAGGTTCGAGCTACCCTGCACATGTTAAGATTCACTCAATACCACCAATCCCCATGAGGAACAGGGTTTGGGGTGGCAACAACTGACTACCTCCCACACAGAGATATCTCCTATGAATGCATGGCATCACGAAGAGCATGCTTTAACAAGCATCCAAGAGAAAGGAAAATGCACTCACGGTGATTTTAGTCCCCTTCGCTTTCTTTCCATGAAAGCTCAACATGACAATCTCCAGCCCATGGCTCCCATACGTTCCCTTGAAGAGACCTGGCTTTATAAGGTCATCAGGGCTGCTAGGAGGGAGGTAGATGCGTCGGTACGTCAAGCAGTTGCTGTGAAAAAAACCAAAAGGTTAGAGAGGTTAAGAGAAACCCTTGACATGAGGAACGTGTTTGCAGTCTGCTCCTCCAGGCAGCTTTGGGCTGTCATCGAGGGAGAGGTGGGATCTGTGTTTGCAGCAATACCAACAAGTTTAATGGATTCCACTTAGACCTATGGAAGTGCTCCCTCCCTCCTGCCACTGCTCTCTACCCATCCTGGTTAGCACACCAGGAGGTGCCTGCAGTAAGGTCACAGTAAACCTCCTCACTCCCCGGGATTGCTGGAGAACCTAAGAGTGAAGCATATTTAAACATGTGCTACAGCGAGGTGGCTGCTATTAGAAGTTTGGAGTGATGGTTAAAAAAAAACCCCAAGTTCTCAGGGAGTGTGTGACTTCTCCCTAGTGCACTACAAAGCATATTGCTTACTAATACAGATAATAAGCAGATAGCTCCTTGGGATCACGGGTATTTTCTCTGTCTTCAAATTAAACACAGTTAAATGACTCAAAACCATCTTACTGCACATAGTTACTGTAAAGAACTTGGTACCTTGTTATTACCACCATCGTTACATTACATCTCAGTAAAACTGGAAAGCATTGTGCTTCACCGTATCTCTGCACAGAGCCAACAGAGACAGAACATCCCTCCGGCTGTCAAAGCCCACTGCAAGCACCCCATCTTCACAACAAACGACCCACTGTGCTCTTGAAGCTGCCAGCAGCCTCGACACCTAGAAAGAGCTGGTGCCCTTACTCGTATTGGCTGGTGTAGATGAACTTCATCAAGATGAGCTCTTGCATGTGTTCATGGAAGATGTCTTCCAGAGTCCGACCCCACTCTTCCCTTAGCCATGTCCGGAATTCCTGCAGCACAAAGAGAAGAGAAAGGGGGAAGATAAAGGTATTTCATTTGCGACAGTGACGTACTCCAACATGACTTTGCCTCGTAGCACAATTCCCCGGCAGAGCCACGGCATACGCTCTGCCAAAGACAGAGAATCATGGCTGGATTTGGGAACAAGTACATGTTGCTACACAACTGGCTTGGAAATAATAATAGCAGTAATAGTGGTAACTGCCCTATACCTGCCACACAAACAGGGCTCCCATTCAAGTAAATCACAGATAGAACCAATACGCCTCCTCAGAATAAAAGCATAAGCATCACCTCTTGCTACAAAGTAGGTGATCTACTACTTCTCTACATTGTGACTTACCCTACAATAACTCATTTGTGTGCCCATAAGCTGACTCCTATGCCCTATCCTGGCATGTTAAACATAAAAAGGGAAGCTTTTGAAAGGCACTGAAGATTTAGGAGGTTAAATCCTGCTGATTTAATACTGATGCAACTAAATCCAAAGAGAGCTTTGAAAACATCTCCTGAAGTACTTCTACACCAGCTCTGACAAGTTAATACCCTACCATGAGTTAGCATGATAACAGCTTACACTAAGATAGCAGCCTACCAAGTGATATTCCAAACCTGCTTGCTTTATCTTCTAAAGCCAGATCCTCCAATTACCATAATGCCACGCACACTTAACGCAGTGCTTTGAAAGTATTAAAGCATTTCTCATCTGCTACAGAACCAGAAAACACTTAACTAAACCTTTCACCCAGCTGTTTCCCATTAGTAGACAGACATTTTAAAGCATTTGTTAGAAGCAACTGAAGTATGAGATTTGTCACGTTTAACTAGCTGGCAGTGAACTACCTGGAACAGGTATTAGCTGAAGGGTTTCATCCTGACATTTATACCTGCACCTTAAAACACATAGTTTGAGCCTGGAATCTGTCTTGCTGGGTATAGCTGACACAGACACGGGATAAACAACCAAACGAAGCTTTTAATCCCTCGACCAAGATGACAAGCAGTAGAGAGATGCCCCACTGACAAGCAGGTATTCAAATGCAGCTGGTACTCAACATTAGGCCTGTGCCTGAAAGATCTTAATTATACAGACAGCAACACCACAGAGATCAGTGTCCGGTGAGTGCTGCATGGAGTACAAAGCATGTGGCTGTCTGTCTTCAGAGAGGCCTGCTATCAAACAGGAATGGTGTCACAGCATAGAAAGAAAAAGTGTGCTGGGGCTCAAAGAGCACCTTGCCACAGAGAATGGCCTAAAGCAGCCTTTTTGCTCAACAGGATGAACATTAGGAGCCTGCCAACGCTCTGCTACACACTGAGGTAAGGCACGGGGTCTCCACCCAGACATTCTGGAGGTCTAACACTGAATTGATCCCATATACCAGATCCTTAAACCACACCTTGGCAAGTTCAGAAGAGGTTCCCCAAGATCCTGCAATTCCTCAAATGTGGCCACTTTACGTTTGGATTCAAGTCACAGACCAATTCTACTCACTTAAAAAAAAACATGGTAAATCAGCCAGAGGCTCCCAGCCTGGGTTTTCACGTATGTTCAGATATACAGGAATTAGAAGACAGAAGACCACCTCCCAGGCTCCAACATTAGCTAAGAGCTTAGCAGCTTTATCTTCAGAAAGGGGACATACATCCCTTAATCCATGCTGTTGGCAAAGCACTCTTACCTCTTGCCTTCCCCCTGACATCCGATGGTGATCTGTCTGGTTGCATTTCGTGGAGAACTCATCCTTCTTTACAATCTGCAGTTACCATGGAGGAGAATTTAACAGGTTATAGACCTGATTAGAGATGCCTCGGGTGACATAACTAAGACTGCTTAGAGCAAATGCTTTACACAACAAGCGTTACTGAATTTGCTACAACAGAGAAAGTATTAAGTGATACCAAGTGCAACACCTACAGAATAGAAGAATATGAGCAATAAGTAACACCCAAATGCATTCTAATGAAAGATACTGTTTTTAAGTTGCTTCTCTCTTTGAGCTTCCTTCTTCAAAGAAAAGGTAACAACCTCTTAGGAAACTTTTCAAAGCATCCAAGGTACACTGAATGGATGCTACATCACCTTCTCAAGGTCTCACCTTAGAGAGCTGTAAAATAGAGCAGGTCTGTGTGTCTGCTTGGACACATTCACCAGCTGCACAAGGCCATTTTGTGTGTCATTTCCCCCAGGCTGTACACATATTGGTGCTCCCACCCAACAGAAGACAGTATAACAGCCCTGCTGTACTATTGCCAGGGAACAAATTCAGAGCAGGGAACAGCCCTCACAACTTGTCAGACACATAACGAGCGTAAAGCTGGCATCCACATATACAAGTGGCGGTGTGGTAAAAGCCACATCCCTTAAATAGAATTGTCATACAGAGAAATGATGAAATTGTTGATGAATCCATTTCCAGAGCCAATGTGCACACACACACACATACACTGCACCTAGGACAGATGTTGCAAGTGCTAGAGGAGCTCACCTGGATATGGCCATTATGAGGTCCCTTATGACCATACATACACTCAACCGTTGCACATTTCCTCTCCATGAGATGAATCCTGAAGAGAGGTTTGAATCTCATGGGATCATCAACATGAGGATCATGAGGTGGCAAGTACATCCACCCAATGATGAACAAACCATCTACCTGCAGAGAGACAGGAGACAAAGACACAGGATCAGCCTTCCACGCTTCCTGTTGAGTTTGCAGCAAACAACTCCGGGGTCTACTCTGCAACAGAGCAGGAGCTGTAGAACAGCTTGCTGCATTTCCAAACTGCTTTCCAGCAATTAAACCAGACCATATGCACTCACAGCACACCCTCGGTGAAGAGGGAGAGGGTTTCTTTACAAGGCTTTCTGCACCACTGGAAAACGATCAGGCCTTTATTACTGCAAACGACTTTGTGACGGATGCTTGGTGTGCAGGATCCAGAGGGAGAGACTGCACTGAAGAGACCACACAGCTAGTCAAATTCTAATTGGTTTGAGAGCTCACGCTGGCAGATACTCGAATAGATGAATTCTGCTTCTCATGATCATCCGTGCCTTTTGGACATGGAATTATTTGGCTCTATTACTCACAGACAGCACAGGAAGCAACAATCTCCTCTGCTGGAGAGGTGCAAGTGCCAGCCCTCTTCCTGCATGCCTAACAGAATCCTTCCCCTCAAGCCCTGTAATTCCAGAGAAAGGATATTTTCTAAACAGAGGAATCTGAGACAAAAGCAGAGCAGCACCACAGAGGAGCACTTGTCTTTATAAGGTCACAATAGCGTGTAAGTATTGGTGCACTTGGATGCACTCTTATACCAGTTCATGGAACAGAATCTTGCAAAACCCAAAGGCCTCATGATTTGTTACGCTTCAACCTGTCAGCTACTGAACCTTGGAGCAAAGAACAAGGGCTTCGAGCAAACTTCTGGCCCAGCTCTCACCAATACAGAATCAAGCGTTGTTCATTAACTGCTCTCCCCAGCAGCATAAGAGCTGCCGGACTCCACAGGTCTTGCATCACTCATGCACCAGCATCCCTACATCTGATGGTCTTGGACACAGCTAGTGAAAAGCACTGCAAACTACAGGAAGGAGAGGTGCGTGAACTCCAGTGCAAAACCCTTTGCAGGCCAAGGTAAAGCAGTAAACAATGGGCCAGTGCTGAAACCTCTGCTGTACTCGATGCACAAGGAATGGACTCCTGCGCCAGCCACTGGAATATACGCACTAAAATATAAATTAAGCCTTTCCCTGAAACACTGCTCATGTTTTCTGTGGGCTCCTGTGGCTGTTTGGACTACAGCTGAAAAACAAAAGGACTGCCTGGAGAAAGGTGATGAGGATAAAAAGATCCAAGAAGCCACATCCGTGTCCCCATCACTTGCTTAAGGGCTGACTGTTCAAACTTCTCAATAGCCCAGAGATGGCAACCACGTCTAGAAAGAGCTATGCAAAAGACTCATCAGTCCTCGACACCACAGCCCCCAGAATGAGGTACTCACCACCACGTTCAGCAGTCCCCCATAGGGCCCGATGTCCGGCTGCCATAATCCCAGGATGTGTCGGTATCGGTGCAGCACTAGGGAACAGTGAGACACTGAAGTGAGTACATCAAGCTAAGGAATTGGGAAAGAAAATAAAAGGAAGACTGCTACCGGACTGCACACAACACTGACCAATACCACCCACAACTGCCTTTACTAAAGAAAGCTGGTTATATCCAAATATTGCCAGGTAGTTCTGAACTGAGGCCTCCCACAGGTTCATACAGATTTATGGTTTTCTCTGTAGCCCTGCTCCTGGCCCGGTGCAGGAGCTATTTTCCAGGATTTTAAACAACCAGATAGCTTGCCAAGAATTCTCAGAAAACTTTTGCAACATGGTCCTGTTAATGCAAATCACATGATATACCCAGAGCTAAAAACAAATACAGTATCTGCCATCTCCAGTTACCAAAAATGTACTTGATGCGTCAGACTGCAAAGCAAAAAAAAAAAAAAGGGCGGGCAGAAAGGCAGTAAGGAACAGGGAAATTTGAATATTTTGAAATACCTTCCCCATCTTGCATAGACAAACTTGTCTCCAGTTAAGCATCCTTAAAAATAGCCAATGAGAGAGCACAGGCAAAGCGTACAGACCATGCCAGAGCAGAAGATCTGGTGATCTTACCAGGTCAGTAACAGCCTTAAAAATTCTAAGTAAGCGGCTACATCTCAGCAGTGCCCAAAAGCTGCTTCCAAGTCCCTCTCAAACCCTACTGTAGCGGGTGAAGCTTCCCCATTTCTCATCTCGGACCTGGGTGCACTTTCAATCCCACCAAAACTGAAAGAAAAGCAGCAACATTTTCAGCGAGCAGGAAAGAACGCCTATTACAGAATGATCTTAACAAACCTCCTCTCTTGAGGGAAGCTGAGAGATGCAATTTGTCTCCAGTCCTTACACGTTCAGCCATGAATTCTGTCCATACAATTTCCTGACATGACCAGTTACCTTCATGTGAAGATATTACACACAATCTGGCATTTTGGGCAGGAAGAAGAGGATGGAGATTATTTCTAAGGTGGCACTTACACTTGCCTTACAATGATGTTCACGGCCAACTCAGGAGGCCACAGGACTGACCTGAATAATAGTTTTTGCTTTGCATCAATTTATAGGAGGAGTTGTGTTTCAGTGCAGCTGTCACAACATCTTTGTTTCATTAACTACTTAAGATAGCAAGAACCGTAGGAGTCTTTTCATTACACCAAAACTTCCACAGAAGTTTAGGACAGCAGGAGGGGCTGTCCAGAGCTGCTGCCAACTGGCCTGGAGGAGCCTTTTTCCTGGGCAGTAAACAATTTAAGATTGATGGCCTGGTTTCACCCAGTGAACTAAGTGCAGCACTAAGACAAGCAAGGAAACCACATTCCCAGTCTTCTCGTCTCAGTGCAGTAATTACATATTAATAAATGGTATGTGCATAAGCCGCTCCACCCATCACAGTCTGCCTTCTACCCCGTCTGGCATGGAGATGATAAAACCCAGGGGTTTTTTTTTTTATTTTTAGGACAGAAAACCTGATGCTAAGCTATCCGAGAGCACTGAGAATGTCCCTCCTTCTCCCTCAGCTCCTGTCTGAAGCCCTCTCAGAGCTGTAGTTACGATCAACAGGCTTTTCAACAGCGGAGAAAATGTCTGCTTGACAAGGCAAGCCCTTCCACCCCAAGACACACATCTATTGAGGGCAGCTCGTGTGCTCGCTTTGAGTAAACAGCCAGCTCCAGCTGCAGCTCAGTTCACCAGGAGCTGTGGCAGTTCAGGAAACATGGCTGAGTCACCAACACAGCCTGCTTCACCATCTGCCCCAACCACCCAGAAACCCGGGGCTGCAAAAGAGGAGAGAAGGCCAAAAAAATCCCATTAGCCTCCAGAAGAATCCTATCCACTGGACAGACACTTCTGTGCTTAGTCTGCACCTCTACTGTCGGCAGCTCTTTTTTAATTTTCCAAAAACCCAGCTGTTTAGCACCACAGAAGCCTCCAGATGAGCTGATGGGAACAGGCTGTGATGTGGGAAGTGCTCCCCCAGCCTCACCTTCCCAGCACACCAAAACTCACAAGAGGGACACCTTAACAGGCCAGTCGTCTCCCTCACTTGCTCAGGGCGTTGTGGCCTCCTCCTCTTTCTTCTCCTGTTCTTTCAGGAAAGGACTTTATTGGGGAAAATGTTGGTACTTGGCCAAAGGTCCAAACAAGTCTCAAACCAAAAGCACAGCTCCGTTTTCAGGCTCCAGCGAGCCAGCAGCTATATTCATTGCAGGGAAAACCTGATGAATTCCAGCTCCGGCTCTCCCTGGCAGGAGACTGGATGGATCTGACAGTTGTTCTCCTCCCTGCTCCTCGAAAGAAAACAGCACTTGGGTCTTCCTCCAAGGTTTTCCTTTACTATGCTCACTGCCTATTTTTCTCAGCCCTGAAGAAGCCTCTTGCCTATCCAAATTTCTGAGCCCACATCCTGCCAAATGGAGCAAAAAATATGTTGACTGAATGGTTCACTACAACCCCCACCCAGCCTGAGTATTACCCACGCTGCCACAAGCAGCCCTGCACGCTCCTCAGATGGAAAAGCAGCTTGAATCCAGCTGGGGATGGGCTAGGAAAAGCAGTGAATGCCCAAGCTCCCATCAACAGAAGGCTGGCTGGGAAAGAATGGGTTACTAAAACAGGAGAGCAGATGCTTTCAGACGTTACTGTTTTAACTAAATCTCATTTCATTACCTGTTTCCAGCTTGGACAGCACAGAGAGAAGTGCAAAAAGCTAACATGGGAGTTTTCAGTGAAATCTGCATCTGTTAAAGCAGAGGTAGGTCACTTCTCTCACTAGTGGAGAAGACCTGACCCTCTACAACACCCTCAGACTCTCAGGATGCAGCAAGATCTCTGTAAGCAAAATACGTTGGAACAATGTAAGCAGTTGCTGCCCCCCAGCTGGTGATAACTGACCTGCTAGAGGAAAGAGCTAAGTGTCAGCCAGGTTAGCTTAAAATCCTGGGGAAAGTGACCTCGACTGACCTGGATAACACTGCATCAATATGAATTAGGGAGCACTCACATGGTACATCCCTGCAACGTGGTCTTAAAACACAGGAGAGGGAAAAGGGGCAAACAGGCAATTGCATCTTAAACCACACTGGCTTTTCCCCAAGTAACAGAACATGCCCCTAGAGAAAAGGGGCATGAGCCATCAGAAGTTTGGGGCTGCAGCTACTGACTTAACAAGTGAAGAACCAGCACAAAACACTATTTCAGAGCCACCACAAATGGCATGTTTGGAGCAAACACCCAAGTAGAAATCTACAGAGGAATCCCTCATCCCACAGGGCAGCCTGGACATCCCTCTCCTTCCCAGAACAAGGCTGGTGTTGACAGGCGCGACTGCCAAACCTAAAACTTTCTACCAGTTCCTGCTGTAGCACCACTGCTGCTTGTTGGTCATGACTCACATTAAAGACACCAACTTCTCTGCGTGGCCCATGCTCAGCTGCTGTCTTTAGCACAGGTAAGTCTGCAGCATCCACTCCGCTCATTAGCCTGTGCAAAAAACTACAATTCCCAAGCACCAGTGAGTTAGTAACGTCATTCTGCAAAGCTCTGCAGATCCAAAGGAGCATTAGAGATAGCTCAACACCCCCTCCAAATACCAAGGAGTACTCGCTTCATTAATTCATGGAAACTAATCAGTACTTCACCCCAACTCCTGCAGATCAGTGAACTCCAATGTTTTACTATTCTTCCTTCAACACAGGAGGGAAAGGACAGTTTACCAAAGCAGATATTTGACTGAGGAAGGCAAATCACAGTCTCTGAAACACCAGCAAGATTGTGGTTAAAGGATTCACTGTGCAGGGAGGGAATTAGTATGGGAAACCTCAGTTTTTTTCACTGGGAATGGCTGTGGATCTGAATGCAGCTCATCTGGATCAAGACAAAGCTTTTTGCCAGTCCAGAGCTTATTTAAACTTGCTTTTGGGAGCCTTCACCAGGGTATATGAATGCTTTCCTCTAAGAGAGGAGCAATCCATAAAGAGCAGGGTGAATGCTCCCCTACTGTGAGTAGAGATCCTCCTTTTTGCACCCAGTCAGGACAATTTTCTAACTAACTCAAAGCACTTCACAAGGAGATTAATATACCTCACTGCCTGCCCTACTCACCTTGTCACTCTACTAACGCACACCAGAGAGAACTGACTAACTGATGCCCTCCGTACCGTCCCATGGTCCACCCCAAAATAAATTTGCTTAAAGCGACGTCACACTCCATGCAGCATCTTTTGTGTGCTTAGTGCAGGAAGCATCAACCAGCAGGAGGTACGTACGGCAGGTGTAAACATCTCTGTACTCCATGTGCTCGTAGTCGGGAAGGATTTTCATAAAACGCCCCGACTTCACTCGTGGGTTTATACCTGAACAGACACAGCAGGGTAAGTACCAGCAAACTCTGCTCCACTGTAACCAGCACGTAACAGTACGATGAATCTGCACCAACCACACAGGAAAGTCAAATTCCCCTTTGACTTTACTTCCAGTTGTGATGCACCATTTGTTTCCATCAGCCCCAGTCTCAGGTATCCCCAGTCAGCAGGATCGCTCACTCCCACAGAACTTTTCACGTTCAAGATTCCCACAGACAATATTTACAAGTAGCATCCGGTGAATTCAAAGCGGAATCAGGGTCCTCCTCAAACTCTGGTGTGACTGTGATGAGCACTGCTGTCCCAGTAAGACCACTCAGGCCAAGTAACTACATGGACAGTAGCCCATGTAGGGATTGGATTAGTTATATATTCTAGCACTTAAGCTCAGTTCCCTATTTTCCATACTACTTTATACAGAAGCACATTCAGTGAACAGAAAGGTGCATGTGTGTCCTGCCAGTAGCCCCAAATTAACTCTTCTGCAATTAAAGAGATTTATGGGACAGTAGAGAAAATGGGGTCACACTACCAGGAAACTGTTCCACTAAGTGTCTGCAACAGGGCAAATGGCTGAATCTGAGGAGGAAGCAGAGATGGTGCATCCCTGAAAGCCAGAAATAGCTGCCAAGCATTCTGACTTTAGAGTAACCACTGCTAGTCAGGACTGCTGAATGGATACGGACACAGCCCTGATTCAGAAGGGCAATAAAGTCTATTACAGGGGTGGTTCTTACGTGTCAAGTGGGACACTTTGCCAACGGATGCTGTGGATTCAGAAACGACTTTGGTGCAAAGGAAGACTGGAAACGTACATGTAGGACAGATCTATTGAGGGCTAATAAATCAAGAAACTTCATTAGACTCTGGAAATCCCCCAACATGAAAACAGTCAGAAGCTGGGAGAGCACTTAGGAAAGTATCACATTGGCTTGCCCTCTTCTTGGTTTTCCCTGGGTGACTGCTCAGACCCATGGCTGCGAGATACAATGCCAGGCTAGAAGGAAGAGAGCCAGTAAGGCCATTCTTACATAGAACTTGTGTATTAAAAAAAAAGGCACTAAAATATCACTTTAATATATCTGAACCATGGAACTGCAACTGGTGAAAAAGATTACAGATCACGACAAGATGTTCTGCCATTTGAGACTGGCAATGCAGAATTAAGATCCGATACGGTATGTGCTGTATGGCTGCTACCTTACCAGCATCATACAGAGATACTGGATTGAATGGGAAGTAAGGGAGACCTCAAGTGCTAATGAGACTTCTCTGTGGATATCTAAGTGCTGGCTTAGCATCACTCAGCCCTCCCACTCAGGAAAATTACGCAGCTTCATTCCTAGTGCGCAAATAGATAAGGAGGAACACTAAGTGATGAAATAATTTTCCTGTGGATGCTCAGCAAGTCTATTAAAGGTGGGATTAAAACCCTTCTACCTGTTCTTCTTTCCAGCATTGAGATCAATGCCTGAGGTCATCACTGCTTCAAGGTTCAGCAAATACAGTACATGTAGAAGTTGAGCCAGATTTTGGGCCTGCAAAGCCTAAAGAGACCTCTCATAATTGACTTCTCTGCTTCTGTTTCATAAAACATGACTGTGTTTGAATGGCCAGAAGCCATAGCTCAAGTGCTGCAGGTTAAATCTTGGGTTTTTATCCTAAGGTCCCTTAGAAAATTTGTGGTGAGAAACCGAGACAACACGGCCTGGCAGTGCTGGTATGGGAGCCCCTAGGGGCTTCACAACCAGCTCAGCTTCTGACTGCAAAGGGCAAGATTTGGTGTCAGGGGAGACAACCTCACCACGGACCCAGGCCTCCATTCAGTCCTTAGTCTACCTTGGTTTCTCTCATCCCATGGTGCCCCCACCCCTCCCTACTGTGAGACAGAAGATGTGCATCTACCTTGCAGAAGGCACAGAGGGTCTAAGGAGTTGGGGTCCCACTCCCACAGACATTCCCAAAAAGCCCTGCCAGGCTCTCCTCCAGAAGCAGCCCAGAAGGCGGCTCATCCCTTCACCTACAGCACTTTCCCACCGTCAGTGTGTAACAGCATCCTTTCACTGAGACAGAGCCTTAGCTGCATCAGGGCTATGCAAAACTATCAGTCAATTCCTTAGCAAGATCCGAAAACAGCAAAACATGAAAGGATGAAAAACCCTCACTACACTTTATTGTAATGTTAAATTACATGCTCTTTTCCCACCATAGGATTGGGGAGCATAGACACCACAATCATTGGCATCTGCTTAGTATTAAATAAAACTCCAAACATGTCAACTTCACAGATGTAACCCCTACTATTAGCAAGTAAGCCTGAATAACTTATGCTGTCAAAGTTTAATAAATATTCAACAGTATATGCTTTCAAAATCGGTACTAAGCAAGGACATACAGATCTGTATCAGCTTTATCACTTACGTTTGGCATAAACATCTCGACAGGACACTCCTGTGATCTCCAATTTCCGCAAGTTCTCACAGACGCCGTATTCTGCAACGACACAGACAATAATGTCAACTCCGGCACAAAGGTGTTTGCTACCCAGGATCTTGCTATCTACTGTTTGAGCAAAAACGAGATCTTATTAGGTGCGTGCTTGCAAGCTGCCACATTATTCCAAGAATCTTATTTCTGCTTTGAATATAAAACAGAAAACCAGACATAATTTCATTGCAGTTTGCGAATCTAACACACTTTACAATCAATGCCTGCAACAAACACACCATAAGGAACACACAAACACAGCAAAGTTACAGATGCTTACTCCTAGACCAGAAAGAACGTGAAATGTGGAAGACGTACTCATTCCAGCTGGGATTGTATGCTCATTTAGATCAAATCATGATTGTGTGTAGTAATTATCTACTCCCACTGAGGTATCCAGCAGGGAAAACTGCTTATTAGGATCCTAAAGAAAAGGTCACAGACTTTAAAAAGAATGAAATGGAGACATAAAACAGGCATCAGCATGTACAAATATGGTTACACTTGAAAGCAGATCAGATTGAGATGGGTCTGTTGTACACTCAAACGCCTTTGATTGCTTACAGAACACCCTGAAAACAAAGCAATCCAGAGATCTTAGAGGCCGCTTTGAAGCAGAAAATGAGATTCTCTCCTTTCATTTTCAGGAAGTCAACGCTGAACTTCTAAGAAACTTTAAAAAAATAAAAGCCAGTACTAACATCCCAATGCAAGAAATCTTTAGAAGACCGGAGGGAGGAAATGAGAGGAGGGAGATCCCCAAAAAATCATCAACAACAAAACCCACCCTGCTGTAGCGACCTCGACAGATCTCAGCATGGAAAACTACCCTCCTTGACATCAAAGACATCAATACCACAGATCAAACATCAGCTTTCCTTAGTACTACCAAACATCTGCCAGATATCTGATACAAAGGTGCATCTGTGAAGACCCTCATCAAATCATTAAATATGAAACTTATCCTTGGTCAGGCTTCCTTGAATTAACAATCTACCGCAGCTGCCAAATACCACCACCTAATGCTGGTAACCTGCTGCAAACTGAGAATTCACTTTTCATATACGAGAAAAGCAGAAGTTTCCCTGAATGAATTCAACCTCCTCCTGTCTATAAATACACTCGCAGTACATGTACACGCTGATAAAGCAAGCACAAAGCTTACTGTCAGCCCGCCTCCGGGGAATACACATTCTGCACAACATCGTTTCGGGTAAGCGGTAAGTTCAGTCAAGGTAAGACTGGGCAGAAGGTACAACAAACACATTGCCCTTCATTAAAAGATGCAAAGGTCGGTGGTAAAATTCCTGCTGACTTCCGTAGCAAAAGCCAGAGGAAGCTCTAAGTGTTATCAAACACAAGGTGGGATGAGAAAGCACAATTATCCAGAGAGCAGACAGACGAGCTCGCAGGAAAGTACATCCAGCCCAACACAAACAGGCTATTTAGCGCTGGGCTCCAGCCAGCTGACCCGACACAGCCGCCCTGCAGATCTGTGAAACCAGAGCTCTCCCAGAGCCTGGAAATTCAGACCCATCCTGCAGGTCACCCCGTGTCCATCCCTCCTGCCAGAGCTATCAGGGCTTTCAACCACCGGGCTGCATATGTACACAAGCGGGTACGTGTTTGGAAATTGCATCAAAGGGATGGAGGGAACAGTATGTTTCCTCAGCTGATGAGAAAGTTAGAGATCTTTACAAGATGACAGAAACAGCGTGGTGATAGCCTGCTGTTTGACAACAGCCAACTCCTTCCACGTAAACAAATACTCACCTGGCCACAGGACGGGTAAGATGCAGTCTTTGCACAGCAGACATTGCAGCCAGATTAAATACAGCATCATTGAAGGTGTTTACACTGCATCAGAAAGGGAGAAGACACGCAGAGGATCCTGCCCAAATGGCATTTCTCCGTGTTGGTCTCTAACAGAGGTACTCACACAGTGATGTTCTCTTTTCCTCCAGAAGGTGCTGATTTTTCACAAAGCCTTTTCCCTAGTAACGCTGTAAATCACTTTAAGCGCAGTCTCAGCGCGGTGCCATGAGAGGGCCACTACCAGCGGGTATCTTGAAACAAGAGCGTGGGGTGGGAAGCGACTGGATGTTAAAGCTCTATCCCAGATTCATGCAAGTGCCCTTGATCACCTGCGGTGAAATTTTACAAAAGCCAAAACCACTATTAAAGGTGCATTTCCTAAATTTTGAAGTTCAAATCTTTCCTGGAAAGATTCAGTTCTCCCAAATAATAGCAAGCTCCTTAAAAAAAAAAAAGACAAAAATTTAGAATTTTTATATCGCTACAGACTATTTGACATTAGATACTCAAGGCTTATAAGAAAGTATTACCAAGAAAGAAAATAATCTTATTTTAGTGTGCTTTAACACTCATCTCATTTTATGACAACTAGCCCTTATCCTGTTTTGTTCAGCAAACAACTACAAAGAGTCAAAATCACGGAGTAAATACATCACTTTAACTCTTCTGACCCATGAGCTGTTAACACCATGATAGCTGCTTGATGGGAAAAATCAGTCTCTTGTCTCTCAAAAGTGCCTACAAAAACTGGCCACTTCTTTTTAATCCAGAAGACAAGAGGGACATAAAATTAACAGTACATAGAGCTTTAAGATAGAGAAAAATAAAACTAATAAGGTTTTCTTTACATAGTATAGAAAGCCTTTTCCAAGAAAGATTTGAAGGGCTCAAGCCTGCTGGGAAATTCAACTTCACTGCAATTAAGTCTATTTTAAGGAAACATATCTCAGAGCAACAGCTCACCGAGCAAAGCATTTTAAGGATTTGATAGTCACAGAAATTCACACACAAAATTTATACCGTTAGAAAATGGCTACTTAATCCTGCTTCAAAAGCAAGGATAGAAATTGGTTTTAAAGTTCTTACTTGACCAGCTGGCAAACCTGTTTTATTAGGTTTATAAGGAGTGCTTGAAAGATTTACTGAACACAGAGTGACCCAGTGCTGTTTCCATGGTCACATGCACTGGAATTTAAAGGACTTGGAAAAGCAGTCTCCACTTGTTATGAACTGCACTAATAGTTTTCCAAGTGCAATTTACTCCCTGGCCTCTCCTAAGCCTCATGGTCCTTTGTACAAGAAGCCGTGTCACACACCTCCCTCTGTGCAGCCAACATGATTTTAAAAAAACCAAAACAAAAAACCAAACAAGGCTCTTCAAACTCAGGTAGGGAAGAGCCCATGTACTCATACCGAAGACCAAATTATTGGGGTTTTTTTTCCCCTTTCTCAGCACAGCTATGCCAGTAAGCAGCTGCAAGCACTGTAGGTGGACATCCGCAATCCAGAGGAAATTAGGGCATCTGGTAGAGCTTAACACCCTTACCATCGCTAAGTTTCCGCTCTGTCCTGACTAATCAAGTTCTCCAATTATTCCTGGATAAATGTGTGTTGACAAGGCTGCAACACAGCACAGAACGCATAGAAATTTACTGGATTGTCTCAGGGACCACAAAAATGGGAGACTCACAGGCTAGCATCTCCAAAATACCAGGTGGACACATTTGGAACTGGCTTCTCATTTCCAAAGGCTGAACTATCAGATTAAAATATACCAAATACTTCCCCAAACATTTTCCCCGGGGGAAGGCTTGTAGTTACTACTGGGATATTAAGGAGCTGAGCAAAAAGAGATTTGATCTGCAACAAGTGGAAGCATTTGTGGAAACCCTGCAGCAAAAGCTGGGTAGCTTCAGATCTAAGCTTACCAACAGATCTAAGGAAGACTCTTGGAAGGACAGCTGTGGCTAGTGAGCACTTGCCATTAGCCATGAGAAACAGCAAACCATTGCCAAGTTGTAGTCTAAAAGCCAAAGAACGAGATCAGAGAAGAAGAAAAGCCCATGATGCTTCACCTAAGAAACACACTGTACAGTTCTTTAACCTCACACAGATTAGAGCCTCGTGACTCTCTAAAGCCCCCTTCACGTTTACTAGGGTCCAGCACTGCAAGAAATTGTTCCCACTGTGGAGGCAGTTGTACATCAAACTCCTGCGTGGATTCTCCAGAGTCTTGTAAGAGCTGAACTCCACGCAACAGTCCCCTCACTGAGTGTAGAAACCAAATTTCCCACTCTTCTCCACAAGCTCCACTTTCTATGAAACTTGCTGAAGGTCAGCATCCTTAATACTTTGGCTGACATTTTTTAGCAGGTCCAAGAGCTGTTGGAGGTTGTTTTCACAAACAAAAGCCATTTCATGCGAGTTGTAGATCTTGTTATTCTGAATTACTGGTCGGTTTCCAGGTGTTCCCCTGCACTTGCACTGATTTGTTTTACAACAAAAGCGGTTACCATTTAAAAATGGTGTTAATCAAGGTAGGTCAGGCCACCAGCCAGGGTGAAACAGGCTTTAATTCTTCTCCCACTGCAGAGATCAGCCATCTCCTATTTATAGAAAACATGAAAGTGACTGCAATCCTCCTCTTGCCAAAGAATCAATTCAGAGACATTGTTTACCCCAAACAGTTGCAATGATAAAAGGACAACAGCCCAAACAGCCATGCCAGTGTTACACAACCACTTCTGGTTAATCCCAAGCACCCTCCCCATTCACTATCACCAGCAAAAACCACTCCACTTTCAGGACAGGCTCTCTGGATGCTTGCAATAATCACAACACGTTCTCAAGACTAATCTGCAACTGGGTCAATCCAAAGGTGTGCAAGAGCAAGATACCAACGCTCAACGGAGAGAGCGCCCCATCTACCTTGGGCAATGGCTGGGCTTTTGCTTACATTCTGCTCTGCTCCTGTCTGAAGGTATCTTGAAAGAGCTCAGCTCTGGACCGTCATCAGTAGGCTTCAGAGTGAATAAGCCATCAGTACAAGGAGTATGCTCGGAGAGGCACACACGCTCTCGCTCTGTTTCTAGGACATGCAGCTTCACAACAAGACTCAGGCAGATACAAGCACACACTTAAGAACCGTCCTCAGTTGGGAAGTGGCTTGTTTTTGAAAAAGACTACAAAAAGGAATTACATTTTATGTTTGACTATTATACAGTTATCAATGTATGGCTATAAATGAAATACAGCACAGGATATTCTAAATTTTATAGGTGTATTTATATGCTAATACTTGATGTCCAAATCCATGCCGAAGTAGTTGCTCTCATCACACACACAGCTGCACACTCACATTTGAGGACACATCAGTAGCTGAGCATGTGCAACGTATCACTGTAATATAGGCAGAGAAATTTACTGCAAAGTAGCGCCAATTTTATACTCACGTGTACAAATGCTCAAAGTTACAGTACTACCACCACAGTAATTACTTACACTGCTGCACAGAGCCATGAAAAGCACTATGAGCTCTGCAAGAAGTCCAGATTAGCAACTACCTGGAGGACCACGACTGGTTAAAAAACTGCAGTCGCAGTTTCATAGATGTAGTAAGTTTTTCAGCCAGGAACCTGACCCTTATCTGTCCAGCACAGCTCGTGCACCATGCCTCTGGTACAAGATCTACCTCAATCACACCAGCAGTCTACCAATACGTTCTCTGACAGTGGTTGGAAAGGATACATCAGGGAAACATAAGAAACAATGTGTGAAAAGAGAATTAAAATTTGTTTTATAGCTAACTAAGGGCCTTGAGACAAAAGTGTAGTTCTTTCCCTCCCTGTACTGTTTAGCTTTAGCCATACAAAGCCCAGTATTTTTTTATATTTCAGCTAAGCTTTTGCACATTGCTTTATCTACTGGCAAGAAAATCCAAGGAGCAGTCATGAATGTAATAAATAAACCTATTTCCCCACCAGGCCTACTTTAGTGGTTCCATTACAATACAATCTAGCCTACATTTAAAAGTTATATACGTTTCTATATAAACATTTTGTGAGGACCATAGCCTATCAAAATAATTACACAGTGACATTTTGCAAATCATTCATGAAATACAGAAACATCAATGAGGACTCTATGTCAGTAGAAGAGTATAAGGAAAGAATGAATACCATTTTATTAGCCTGTGTCCAAAAAACAATGAAAAGTTACTGGGACAATGGGATAATTGCATGCTGAACTAACAAGTAAGAATGCTTTGCTATACATTTTCCAGGTACATCCTCTGTACAGTCCAAGGGTTCTTGGATAGTGCTGATAAGGCACGAATTCATTCCTGCAAGGTTTAATGCATTTGAACAGACCCCACAGCCTATGGCAGGCAGCCGCTCCAACATACCTAAATTCTTCATCCTGATGCCCTCACTGGTATTAAAAACAGAAAACAAACAACAACAACAAAATACACATGACTTCATGTGTTGGCAGCAGATGCACCTGGCAGGTTCACACTATTTACAGAGACGATGAGCACAGCAAGACAGCCCTTGGAGGGTGGGACAGTCGTTGGATTAACAAACAGGGGACAGAGACACACTGATGTGAAGAAAAAGACGAGAAGTAAAGAGTAAGAATTGCAGCCTAACAGAACAGGAGCAGAGCAACACAAAACTGAGGCGCTACTGAGAAAAAAATGCCCCCGAGCCTTTGCATTAATGCAGCACAGCATCCTTGCAACAGACACTCCCCAGGAAATGAACATGCAAACCAGGAACCCCTCCAAACCTGCCCGTTCTTCCTAAAATGAGACAGGAACAGATGACCTTACTCAGGCCTGCCCTCCTCCACCCGCTCACTAGATCCTAGCGAGCTCCCAGCTCCCATTTTACCTGCTGTGCCTCCATGGCCCCAGGACCCCCAGTCACCCACCCAAGGATTCCTTTCTTCCCCAGTCCAGCCCTGTTCTGCTCATTCCCCTTCCTTACTGCCTGAAATACCCCATCCTCAGGATTCACTCAAGGACACCCTACACTGAGACATCACCTGCCAAGGCCTAGGCAGAGCCCCATTCCTCCCCTCCAGCTGCCACCCTGGGGAACAACCCCAGCTTGATGCTTTGTGCCAGAGCTGCTCACACCTTTTGCAGCAAGTGCCACCAAGAAAGGACCGTGCCCCAGAGGGCCCAAGATGTGCCCTCTTCTCCACCCTCCCCACATGGAACCCTGCATACACCCCTCACTGCCCCACAACCCGCACCCCCTCAGCCCCCAGCTCGCTCCTGAACCCCCAGACCCCACAAACCATCTAGTTTCTGCACCGCTTTGGGACCCCCGCTCCAAACCCCACCGCCTCCGGGTCCTCCTGCACCCTCCGAGACCCTGATATTGCACCCCCCGCCCCACCTCCCCTCTGCACCCCCCGGGGCCATCTCCTCAGGGCGTCCCCGACCTCCCAGCCTCGGGGCGGACGGTACCTTCGCGGCAGCGCCGCCGCCAGATCGTGTCGGTGCGGAGGATGCGGCGGAAGGTGGTGCAGACGCGGGCCAGGCTGGGCAGGTCAGTCCCGGGCAGGGAACCGAAGATTTGCACCAGGAGCTCGGGGGGCAGCTCCAGGAGAGACAGCGGGGCCCTCCCGGCCGGGCCGGCCTCGGCGGGGTGCGGGGCGGGCCGCCCGCCCTCGATACGCTCCGCCGCCTCCTCATCCTCCGTGCCACCGCCGCCGCCCGCCTCCTCGGGGTCGGTATCGGTGTCGGGCTCGCTGTCACCGGCGCCGCCGCGCCGCTGCTCCCGCGCCGCCCCCC
>JAOXNO010000063.1:43912639-43922709 GCA_028565335.1 Limnodromus scolopaceus
CTCGCAGTTGTCCGCCGCCGCCGCGCAGAGCCGCCGCCGGGCCTGAGGCCGAGCCGCCGTCGCCATGCCCTCGGAGAAGAGCTTCAAGCAGCGCCGCACCTTCGGTGAGATCCCCGGGAAAGGACGCGGCGGGGCAGGGTCGCTGACAGGGCCCCGACGCCCGCCCCGGCCCCCTCCGGGCCTTGTCGCTCGGCGGGCGGGCCGCGGGGGGCGGACAGCGGCGGCTGCCCTCGCTGCGGGGCTGGGCGAGGGGGCGATCGGTGAGGCGGGGAGGGGACAGATCTGGTTCGGAGCGGCGGAGATCCCCGGGGCCGGCTCCCGCTGACGGCCGGGGGGCCGCGGACGGGGCGGGCCCGGCCTCCCCCTCCCGGTCCGCGGGGCCGCCCAGGGCTTGGGCGGGTGTTCCCGGCCGCTGTCGCCGCCTGCTCGGGGCTGCAATGGAAACAAACCCCGGCCTCCCCTGCCCTGCTGGGGCGGTCCGAGCCCCTCTGCTCCTCTTCGGGGACAGAGCCGGGAAGTTTGGGGCAGGGTCATCTTCGGGTGTCCGAGGGTGTCGGTGGGTGGCACCGGGGTGAGCCCGGCGCTGGGCTGGGAGAAGGGCTCGGGGTGGGGAGATGGGGCTCTCCACATCGTCCGTAATCGGCCACAGAATTCCCAGGAGCCGGGATACATCACTGTGTGCCAGGAGCTGGGCCTGCCCTTCCCTCCCGGCCCCGGCTGCTCAGTGTCCTGCTTCGTCCCCGCTAGTGACAGCAGAATTAGCCTCCACTTGCTGTTTGGCACTTGGCGCGGTGTGAGGAATTCTCTGCCCGGGGAGCCGCGAGTGGACTGGGACGTGTGTCTCCTGCCTCCGTTTGGTTATTGAAAACGGGCAAAGGCATCGAAAAGAGCTGTGTAATGATGGCTGGGGAAATGAGATTAGTCCCTTTCTAGAAGGAACAGCCTTGATAGAGCGGTGCCAACGCTTCTTTCTGTGCCTAGGATGGGGCCAGAGCAATCAAAGAGCTGGGTATCTGTTCATGTGTATCGGCGAGGCAGGCTGAAATGCTCTGAGGGTAACAAGAACTGGCAGCGTAACCTATTTCTGCGTGAGCTATGAAATCCCGTACATAAAATGGAATCGGTGGAAGTAATTGATCCAGATTTTCTTTTCTTCCTGCCTTTGGGTTAAAGTCAAGCTGCTTAAGAGAGCTTTCTAGTGTGCCCACCCTTGTCTTTGTTGTTCTGTTAAACATAAGCTGTTCTCCGCATTGAAGCAGGGAGAATTTGGATCTAATGGAGTCTGTGGTTAAGCTGCCCCTTTTCTTGGAGTCTTTCAAAACTGTTGTTGACCCCATCGCCTGTCAGCAGCCTCTGTTGCAGGTATTAAGTTCAGCTAGGATGGCAGCCAAGCAGTTGCCACTGCAACTAATGTCGTCAGAGAACAGTGTTTATCTGTGGCTGACTGAAGCCTGATTTTGAACATGCCATACACAATAATCTCAATGATTTGTCCGGTTTATGTTCCTTCTACTCCAGGGAGTTCTGCTGAATAACATTGCTGTGAACAAACCTGTTTCAGTTGAAAAGTTAGTCAGACCTCTCCATGCTCACTGAGTTAACGATTGGTCTCATTTGCTCACCATATCTCTAGTGTTTCTGGTTAATCTTAAAAAGCATTTTAATTAGCTGGTATCTCTGCCCTTGAAGTGTTAATGCTGGTCTGTAAGAGCGTGGCTTGGGCTGTGAGATGCGAAGCAGGACGGCTTTCAGGTTCTTGGTCAGGTGAAGGCTTTGCATACTCCTTGCCTTAGTTCTGCTTGATTCACCTCCAGCTTAAAACCGTGATTCACGTGAATTGCATTTCCTTGCTGGGCTCGTAACAAGGCACAGAGGTGTATTTCATGCACGCGGACTTAATGGGGACTAATGGCGAGCTGAGTGGTGTTCTTGCTGGGTGACGGGACAGGTAGCGTGCCCCGTGCATTAACATACCAGCCAGGAGCGGGGCTGCTGGTCTAAGCTCTTCCTCTCCTGTGAGCAGCACCTCTCGCTGGTAAAGCTGTGATGCAACACTAAATCTTCTCTCCGAGAGGTGTTTGTAAGATGGGGATGGCCTGGAAAGCCCCGGCCCGCTGAAAAGAGCTGGAGAGGTTAAAATTGAGTTCACCGAATCTGAAAGTGGGCAGGGTATAAGCAGATGCAACTGCCTCTAAAAGCAACTGTGCCTGTTTACTTTGGCTCAGAAGTGTACTTCAGCCTGGCTTATAATATCTGTGCTATTAATATTTATGTCTGAGGAGAGGTGAACTTTATTCTGAAAACTGGCACAGGGGACGGTGAATGTCTAGGTACACAAGAACCGACCAACAGCTTCTGCAACAATGGGTGCGGCATAATCAAAACGGAAAGCTGTAATTCGGTAATGCTAGAACGCAGGGTGTAAGCTGATGCTGCCAGGCTCCGGCTAGTCTTAGGTCTCAGATAATTGTTGACAACTTCCTCTTCTGGGATCTCACAGAAATAGTATGGGATATTTAGTCGTTAACTTGGGTGGTGTAATTTGATGCTGTAAATTTATGAGATTCTATGTCTGCCTTTAGCGGGTAGAAAATGAGGTATGTGGGGAGGAAGCTATCTTCTTTAGCACTTTCTAGGAGTCCCAGGCAGCGTGCGTACGGTACTTGCCACCTTGGCTTAAAGAGCAAAGTATCATCTGTCAAAAGAGAGGTTTTCACTTGTGACAGTGCTGTCCCATCTGAAAACTGCTTTGCCTGAATTTGGTTTTATGGCTTTTACTAACGTGCAGTCTTCAGGGGTGGAGAAATAAGGTAATAATGGCATTAACTGTGGATTTTTGAACAGACTTTTTTTTTTAATCTCTTGCAGAGCAAAGAGTGGAAGATGTACGACTGATTCGAGATCAGCATCCAACTAAAATACCAGTAAGTCTGGTTCTTTTCACGTCAATTTCCAGTCTCATGTTCTTTTTAGTAGCTGTTTCAGAAACATTCTCAAACTAGTAACCGGCAGTCAGTGTGGCAGAGCAAGGTGCTGGCTGGGGACTGAAGGAAACAAGGTTTCCTGTGTACTGAAGTTGCATGTTGTAACTTCAAAGAAAACCACACCCCGCTTAAGCTCTGAGATTCTCCTGAGCTTTCAGCTTTTCTCATCTCAGTGTTTTTCTTCTCCAAAAGAAGAGTCTGCAGAGACTAACCAAGAAGAATACACAGTAATGTAGAGGCAGTTACGGCTTTCATCACCAATCTCTGCCAAGAAAGACAAGAAATTTTTGCCTTCTGGGAAACAGGTCTTCAGAAATGCTGCCTGGCCTTCAACCCCCTCCACCGTAGTGTTGGGCCACCCCAAAGAAGGGATCAGCCCTCACCTTGTCGCTCTTCTTTAGCTGGTCAGCTCAAAATGCTGCCTGCATTTTTACTTTCTTTTGTTTATGGCATCCTCAAGGTTACAAAGCAAAGCATTCTAGGAAGCAAAAGGCATGGATTGTGGTCTGTTGCTGATGAATTCTTCACAACTGGTGAAGTTGTGAAGTCCTGGACTTTTGTGTGACTGCTGTCACCACAGTAAGCAATAGATGTAAACATCCTTATGGCTGTTTGGTGGAACAGGGAAGGTCTGAGGAGGTCTTGGGGAGCAGAAGAGAGAACTTAATGGGACACCTCAGCATTTGGTTCTTGGTGATGAGAGCTGGTAATCCCTGCAAGTGGAAATTCTGCTGTGAACAAACTGCAAACTGGTCACAATTGCAGTGCAAGTTCATTACCAGAAACAGTTGTTGCCTCCATGTCAAACAGAAACTGAAAGGTTTTCAGCTTTCCTTCAGCTTTAAACTGCTTCATCTCAAAGCTGCTGCTGTTTTACGTTGCTGTTGGCCATGGGAACAAGTAATATTTTATAGCAGAGATTTTCTGACTTTTCTGGAATATGCAGTTTTCCCCAAAAGGCCCTTTCCCAACAAGTCTTTTTCCTGACAGAAGATTGCTTTCTCACCCACCTTTCACAGATCACTTAGCCCTAGTCCCCAGGCTCTGTGACCACAGATTGAAAACCAGTGATTTATAGCAAAGCTCTCATTTTAAACCAGCCGTGGACATATTACCAGCAGAAATTAGAGGTACCTGAGCACATTGCAGAAGATGCAGCAATGCAAACTCGCAACTATGGCAGAGGCCTGCTGGGATCCCTGGAGGCTTGCCGTGGTTGCCTGTCCATGTTCCTAGCTTGAATCAGTGCCTCGTTATTATCATTAGCAGTTCTGGATGAGATAAGATGGCAATGTCACACTAGATGGTGAATTCCTCCTGTCCTGTCAACATCCTTCATTTTTCTGTTGGAAATATTATCTACTGGTTACAGTCTACCTTTTTAAAAATAGTGTTGTTTTGGTTTGTTTTTTTTTTCCAGAGTGAGCCAGCGTATATTTAAACTGGTGTAAGAAAATCTTTCTCTGATATAATTAAATTGGCTCAATATCACTTCACCTGTGCAACTTTTGAATATCAACACAGCCAGACCCCGTGAGCGTGGAAATGATCCAAGTGAATGGTGTCACGTAGCTACCGTTGATTTAAAAACAACAAAACCCACATGGCTGTGGAAACGGGAGCGCAGAAATTCTGAGATCATTTCTTAAAAGCGGGAACTAAATGGAGTTGCTGGGCAGGGTGCTACTTAAATTGGCAAATCTACAATTTCCTTGTGGATTAAGTAGTTACTACATAACAATCTTCACAGAATTACTGGTTCCTCAGCGTGCTGTCTTGAGATTAAGGAGGAGGAAATTCTCTCCTCTGAGGCTTTATACCCTTTGAAAGTAGCTTTTTCTTATGCATTAGAGTAACCATGGAAGGTGAATGGAAGAGCATTCTAACCTGGGGGTGTAGTTCTTAGAAAGACATGGCCTGAAACTGCAGAAATTCTAGTGAAAACTGGTTCAGTTTGCAGACTTCCGTAGCAGCCCAAGCCCCTAGTCAGCCGCTGTAATGTCTTAGAGGGAAATGTGCTTTATCTTTTCTTGAGTTTCCTTGTTGCTGGGTAATTCATTGCTAGATGAAACGATTCCGGTAAATGAACTGTTGTAAAATGGCACCCAAGCTGTGGATGTTTGCTGTTAAATTCCTCTTTGTTACCCCTTCGTGCAGAGACTCTTGCAAACAGAACAAGAGGCACGTGAAGATAATTATAATTGTACCTTTTCAGGTTCAAGATACTTCATTCACAAATGAAGGGAAATGGAGTTTAGCAGAAATGCTTGTACTTTGCTGTGAGATGAGGGCACAGACACCGTTTCTGCATTTCACATCTGCTCCTTTCTCTTTGTTTCTTTTCAGGTGATCATTGAAAGGTACAAGGGAGAGAAGCAGCTTCCAGTTCTGGATAAGACCAAGTTCCTGGTGCCAGATCATGTCAACATGAGCGAGCTAATCAAAATTATCAGGTAGTATGCTGTGATTTCAGTGTAAGCTGCATCAGCCTAAGGCTATATGATTCTTTGTTAATTCCCCAGCTGGTGTATGCATTTGGGAGCTCTTTAAATGGAAAATTCATCTAATGAGCACTTGGTATCATCACTAGGACAAATTCATAAGACATGCTTTTTCCTTTGGCTTTGCTGGGGAGAAATTCTCCAAGATGAGCTGAGCTGGTGCTCTGCTTTCAAGAGAAATCACTGGTTCCCAGAGACATAAGAGGGAGTCTGGGGCCACAGATCCTTGTCTAACACGGGTGCTTCTGGCCCGGGGCTCCAGTGCTTCCTGCTTGGCTATTTTGGGATTCCTTCCCGATGTTCTGGCCGGGAGTCCCTCTGCGGAGTGCCTGCCCCTTCCCACCCACAGGAGGGGGAGTTTGGGCTCATGGCCAGAGCTCTGAGCTGTTGCTTAAGGTTGATGTTGGCATCCTTTGATGGTGAAATGAGGTTTCCCCCAATGAGTGTTGAGGCCCGAAAAAGACACCTTCAGACCAGTGTCTCTTTGTCCCAGCTGTGTGCACAGATTGTGGCTTGGGTACTGCTCCGCTCTGGTGCTGAGCTTTGCTGACAAGAAGAAGTGAAGGGGAAGTAGCCGTGGAGTGGAAGTTGTGTGGTCTAAAATTGTGGTCAGAAATTCTGCTAGAAGTGCATTTCTCCTGGCTTGGTGTCAAGAAGGACTATCTCATTCGTAAGAGTTCTCAAGCAGTAAACTTGGAAGTTAGCAGCAAAACAGAGTTTGCTTTTTGTTGGTCACAGTGTAGCAGGAAGCTGGTTCTTGGAGGCCACAAGCTGTAAAAACTGAGAGCTGCCCCACGTGTCCAAACAATTCCCTGCCTCGGAGGCTCGTATAAAAACTGTCTGTCGCAAGCAAATCCTAGCACTTAACTCGAGTAGGAAGGTGAGATAGGGTTCTGGAAGAAGGAACCATGTTGCTCAAGTCTTCCAGAATTTCTCATGAACATTAAAGGCCCCAGGCAAAAAGGTTAACAGCCAGCTGAAGGGTTTCCCCCACCTTTTTCTTTGGCTTCATTGTTAATAGGTGACTTGGTCCCAGCTAGACTTGGTCCTTGGCCAGCTCCTCTTGTGCTTGGCAGAGCCCGTCCGTCCCACCCCTCCCCTGGCTGCTGCCTTCTCGCAGCCTGCTCGCTCTGGAGAGATTAGAGCTTGGTTCTGGAAGGGTCCCTTTCCAGGGCTGTGGCTGGGAGGCTAAATAAATCCTTTTTTTCCAGCTGGTGCTGCCCCTCAGCAGGGAGCAGAAGGGGCAGGAAACTCTACTGATCTGTTCTTTCCTTCTTTCTCTGGTTGCACCTCCACATATCTGAGTACTTATTTGGTTTATGGAGCGGTGAGAGAGCTCCTCTCTGCAAATCTGCTTTCCAGCAAGCAGTGCAGCAGAAAATAGCTATTTTCCCCCAACCGGAGTGAACGATCTGAGGGGAAACCCCAAAGTTAGATGTTTACTGTGCCACGCGGTCTGTGAAGTCTGTCACGCTCTGCCTTTCCCTGGGATGCTTCTCCTGGGAGGGAAGAGAAAAGAGGGCAAGATGCTCCAAAGGTTTAACGCAGGCTGTTCCAGAACTGGTGGCAAAGGGAGTTTAAAAGGTCCAGGGCCTTCTCATGGGAGCTCTGCCCGTCCTCCCTCCCCGTCTTCACGCGGATCTCTCAGGGTCAGCCCGGGTGTACGTTTGCAGGAGAAGGTGTTGAGCGAAGCTGTGAGC
This sequence comes from Limnodromus scolopaceus, assembly GCA_028565335.1. Taxonomy (NCBI): domain Eukaryota; kingdom Metazoa; phylum Chordata; class Aves; order Charadriiformes; family Scolopacidae; genus Limnodromus; species Limnodromus scolopaceus. The sequence goes on from JAOXNO010000063.1 coordinate 43,919,825, forward strand.
CAAAGGTCCCTCAGGCCTCGCCTGTTTGCTGGCTGCAGAGGGATGATGCCACTGCCCCGGCACCATCCTGGCGAGGAGTAACTCTTCAGTTTAATGCCCTTCTGGAGCCTGGCTTTTCCAGTGAAATAAGGGCTTCTGTCAGTAGATGGATTTGAGTCCATTTAGCAGATAAATTTAATATAACTTTGAGGTGGGAAGCAAATGCCTTCTCCAGGGGCAGGGCTGCTCTGTGTGGGGACACCTCACTGCCGGCGGTGGTGGGGGACTTTGTTTTGCCATGTGTCCTGTGTTGACGTGAGTGGAAAAGCAGAGTCATCACTGTCAAACTCCTTCCCCTCCCCGCTCCCCCCCGACAGGCGGCGCCTGCAGCTGAACTCCAACCAGGCCTTCTTCCTCCTGGTCAACGGACACAGCATGGTGAGCGTTTCCACACCCATATCCGAGGTGTACGAGAGTGAGAAGGACGAGGATGGCTTCCTCTACATGGTGTACGCCTCTCAGGAGACTTTCGGAGTGCAATCTTCTGTCTAAGACACGCAAGCGGCTTCTAGCCTAGGATTTTGGTTTGCCCTTGGCCGTCACCCCCCACTCTTCCCCACACACACCCCAGGGAAAGAAACGGATGTCACCTCCGCTCTCAGTACCTTAGCGTAGTCTTGCTTTAGCAGGTGTCTCATCTTACCTTGCCTTGTTTGTGACTATTAAAACAGTACAGACGAGCAACCTCCGGCTTTGAAACCTGCTGTAATATTCCACACAGGCACATTTACATTTCTGGACTTTATGAACGGAACCCAATTGCGCACGTGACAATTGCAAATAAAGGGACATTTGATTGACTTTTAACAAGCAAACAGGCACCAGGGAGGAGCTGAAGTGTTTCGTGTGACAGTTTTCTGGAAAATCTCCCTTTGATTCCTTAAAGTTGGGGTTTTTTTGGTTTTTTTTGTTTTTTTTTTAAACAACAAAAAAAAGAAATAGAAAAATGGGAAGGCTTTTCATGAGAGCAAATAGGTTTTAACGTTCCAAAGCGGAGCTTTGTCTTCTGCAGCTGAGCGAGACTGGGGTCAGCGCTGCAGTGAGTTCAGGCAAGGGCTTGGGGTGAGCTGGGGGAGTTACAACTTTTTGTTTGTTTGTTTGTTTCTGGTTTTTTTTTTTTTTGGCACCGCCCATTTAGGAAAGGTGCCGGTTTCTGAAATACTCATACCAAACACCACAGCTTTACTGTAGTTTTAGGAAGTGTTTAACTGTAAAATACACGCCTGGACAGGTAACACCGAAATAAACTCCGGTCTGTTACGGATTTCCAATCCCTGTGTGTTCAGTGGAACACCTTGTTCACACGGGCTCGCTTCCAAAAGATGGATCTCTCCCACCCCGGCCCAGAGGTTTGTCTTTCCCTTGCCCGGCAAAGGGAGAAGGCAGTGGAGGGACCCCCTGCTCCCAGCACTTGGGGGGGGGGGGGGGGGGGCGGTGCCGATGGCCACAGCTGGCCCAGAGCGGGCTAGTGCAATGTGAGACGGGAGCAGCGCCCGGCGGGTGCGCTCGGGGCCTCCATCCAACACCGACACCTCTGTTCCCACCGCCGGCCTTGGACACGCCGTTGGAATTCCCACCCGGCGCTGCCTAACCCCTCTCTCGCTCCTTCTGCACGTCACCACCGAGGGGGGGGTCAGGGAGAACCGCTTTTAGAAGCAGCTCATCACGTCCAGGAGTTGCTGTCGAGAGTTGACGAACAAATGCTTTTTTTTTTTTTTTTTCTTTTTTTCTGTTGTTGTTATTGTTGGGTTGGGTTTTTTTTTTTTTTCCCATCACTGAAGTCTCCTGCCACTTGCATGGGGTTTGGAAGCGTCACTACTGTCCTGAGCAGAGGAAAGGTGTCTCCTAGGACCTGCCTTTTTCCTCTGGAGTTGTTGTCAAGTGAAGCGTAGCGGGATGAGATTACTCTTGTATATTATTATGTGTCTGTGAACTAACTACAGCCGTTACTGGAAGCTAACTTACTATAATGGGGGGGGGGGAAGAAGCAATACTACTGCGTCCTGGCACTCGAGCTCGATAGGGTGTACAATTTGTACCTACCTACACCTCTTTGCATGCATCTCGTTCACAAATGCTTACTTCCCATTTCTTCTTCTTTTTTTCTTTTTTTTTTTTTAACCGTTCTTTGTGTTTTCACTCCAACGTAAACTTTTAAACGCAGCTTGTTCTATGTTTAGTTTTGTTCGTGTAAGGAATTGTTTAACTCATAACTGACAACCATACTTGTAATTACGACGTGATTGACTGATATTCCTGTACAAATGTTGCTTTTTTAAAATTAATACAGTGCTGATATGGATGGATTACATCCCAACTTAATTCTGGCTGGTGTGGTTCTTTCTAGGTGGGTTTCCTTAAGACAAATCTCTGCAGGGAAGGGCATGTTCCCCAAAAGGTGGTGAACCAGGTCCTGCTGACAGCAGGTAGATGCCTGTACTGAAACCCCTGATACTGATGGTCATTAACAACTCGGAGGGGGAGCCATCTCCCTCCAGGAGGAGGAATTTCAGGTGTAATGGCCCCTGTAAAAGTTCTACTTTGCAGATGGGAATGGACCAGGGCACGTGGATGGGCTTCTATATCCCCATTTTGTTTTTGTTCCTGCTCCTCCAACCTCTCTCTCAAGGATTCGGGGTCTTCCTGCTCCCCAGGAAGGACCCCAGGCACCGGCCACAATCGGGTGCTGCCTTCCTGCGGATCGGGGCACAAATCTTCCCTGCGCATCCTCCCCTTTCCCTGGGAAACCAGGCAGGGAGGGGTTTGGGGGGATTGTTTCTTTAAACAACTATTTATTTGTTTTACTGTGGGAGGCAAAGCATAGCAAGTTTACAAAGTAAACCAAT
>JAOXNO010000063.1:43931320-43943283 GCA_028565335.1 Limnodromus scolopaceus
AGCCTGTAGCGCTGCATGGGGTTATTGTGGCCCAAGTGCAGGACCTGGCACTTGGCCTTGTTGAAGCTCATCCCATTGATGAGCATCACCACCCTTCTCGGTCATTTCTGCTTACGTCTCTCGTTCTCCTCGGCGCTGTCGGAGCTCTCTTCCCTCGTCTGGATCCCCATGGGGCTGGAAGAAGAGCTGGAGTACTCAGAAGAGCTGCCCTCCCGGGGCAGCGGGTGGGCTGGCTGATCCACGTCCACTCGCAGCTCTGCAGGAAAAGGGGGTGTGAGCAATCAGGGAACGCAAACAAGAGCGGTCACACCTACTTGGCAGGACCTAATTACAACTGTTTGACCACACCACCTCTCAGACAGTGATGGCTCAAGCTGCACAGAGATACGCATCAGCAAAGAAGCAGGAGTCTGGAGGCCTAACTAGTCACTGACTAGTGCAGTTAGCCATTCCATGGGAGACATCAAGAGGAAATTACTTTTTATTACACTCTATATATACAGGAATTGGATTTTTTGATTGCTCCATATTAAGCCGATGGCATTTGGGAGGATAAAGCTTATGCCAGGTTGGTGAAAAAGCAGTACAAGAATGAGCTCGCTCTTATGCCAGCCCTGGGAGCACAGCAGCGTCCTCTGCTCCTCTCTCTCACCTGCAGCATGGTTGCCACGGATGCTCTGGATGGGTCCCACATGCGTCGTAGGGGGAACCCTGGCCACACCGCTGCTGGTAACTGAAGAAGGTGTTGTGGGGTTTAGGCACCGTTTCTCCGATTTTTCTCTACAGGGTGATGGAAAAAAGGTTTGAAGAAACAAGAACTGGCTGAAGCACGACAACAGATGAATCAATTTCTGAATGAAACTAAAGCAGACAAAGCCCAGGAAATAATCCACTAAAATGTTATGCTAATTTCAAATGGAAACATTCGGAAACGACATCAATCTTGACCGTAGCTTCTTGCCAGCAGTTACATTTGGACTATTTGCCATCTGATTACAATAATAATGCTCTTATTTGTACAAGGTAAAACATCACCAAATGGTGACTAAATTCCACCACACGTTACGTAAGCATGTCCCAAACCCAGCCATGCCCACCACAAAAAAAGACAAGCCAAATGCAGTCCAAAGCTTTCATTTTGCAAACACCCTCTGGAAAAACTGAGACTGATGAAAAATACCGTCAAGGAGCTTTGATAAATGGGCATGGATCTGGATTTTTTAATTGCTTTTTAAGTAACTGCAGAGTAAACATTTCCATCTAAGTGAAGATATAAAAAACAGGACAATCTGTTGCATCAGTTTCCCCAAAGGGCTATTCATATTGCAGAGAGCACTGTCCTCCTTTATATCGCCTTCACCACCCAAAGCTGTGAGTTTCCTGAGACCAGCGTTACCTGCAACAGCCCTGACTTTCAGTGACTTGTCCCCATACAAAGTCAGAAGCCCAGATCCTCCACGGGTGTCATCTGGCCACCCCCACCACAGCCCCGGCAGTCAGCAGAGGCCTGAGCAGCTGCTGCAGTCACAGCTGGCTTGGGTCACCGTGGGACACCCAAGAGGCTCTCAGTGTAGCTGTGCTCCATCCGCACTGGCTGGAAGCCCAAAAAATTGTCAGGTCTTACAAAGAAAAAGCCCTGCTGGGCATCCTGACTTTCTGTGTGCAGCACTGGAGCTCGCAAACCCTACAGCCCAGCGGCTCGCTTGCCTGATTCCCTCCTACCCCTTGGATCTCAGGTGGGTGGTAAGCCCAAAATGTAGATGGGCTTTGCACATCTGCTTTACAATCCCTTATATATGAGTTTAAAAAAAAAACCCTTAGTGACAGTATGTATCTTTTGTAAACTATTTTTAAAATGTCCCCCTCCTTAGAAGAGCTCTCAATGTGACAGGTGAAGACAGGCAGTTATGTTAAGAGCTGGGTTGCCATATCCTTTTAAAAGGGACTTCACAAATTCTTCACACTTGGTTGTCCTCACCACAACCCTGACCAGGCAACAGTAAACCACTAAGTACTAAATATTAACTAGTCAGCCCCTCTTTCACGAGTTTTTCACAGTAACCCACAGAACTGAAGAGGAAGGGAGATAAACATTACCCATATTTACAGGTGGGAATCCTCGTAGGTTTATGGTCTGGAAAGCAAAGACCATTGTAAAACTTGCATTAAATATCTTATGACATTAAAAAGAGTTTTTTTTCCAATCACTTACTTCTCCAACTCGAGCTGGGTCTTGAGCTTCTTCTTTGCTCCCATGGTGAGGGATTCAAACTTATTCAGATCTTCCTCAGTAAGACTCAGAAACTTGTAAAGAAAAAATGTGTGCTTAGTTTTACAGCCTGAAACATTCTTATTTATATTTCTGAAAGGCAACTTTAGAGCTATTTTTTTAACATATGGTAATCCAAAGAAACTTTCTACTCCAGTTTTAAATTATAGAATCAATACATAATAAAAGTGTAGGGGACTGGCATGAAAGAAAGAACATTTGTAGATTAAATTTAATTAGGTGTGTGCTTATATTAACTATTCACAATAAAGATGAAGTAATTCAAGTACATACTAAAATAGAACTTTGTGTTATAAATGAGTTTAAGGATCTGTTTGTCTTAAAAAATCTCTCTAGTTTTTCTAGTTGTGTCACTTAACACAGAAATCAATGTGAAGTCATCAGTTTAGTTGGAAAATATACTCCAAAATTAAATTGTATAATAAACTATATACATGGAATATGAAAACAAAATATATAAATTTGTAATATAATGTCATGAAAATTAAAGCCAGCAAAGTATGCTGGCAAATACATGCTTTTTAAAAACACACTAGAATATGAACAGTTTTGCTACTTTATTAAATAAAAATCTATTATATATTTCCGCACCACATAATGAAGAAAATCAAATCAGAAGACTCGGGTGACAGATCCTAATTAAATACATATAACATACTATAACCAGCACAAAGCTATCCCAGTTTAGACCTGGTTCAACCTAAGCACTTAGTCCACTGGAGGGCGTTCAAGGCTAAAAGACAGTAAGAGGACATGGATTTTACAGATGGAGGTGAGTAAATGTTACAGAAGTATCCTATTTAGATAAAATCCAGCACACATAGGTACTATTTGTGACTCTTACTATGCACATACGTAAGCCATTGTTTTTCCATAAGAATTTCTGCAGAAAACAAAGATCCTGACATTCACTTGCAGGCACGTGCAAACACTAATGTTCATGTCAGAAATCTCTGTGAATCTATTTTTTTAAAATAAGGATAACCAAATATTTTGGGAGAAAAACCAATCTAGAAGCAGAAATTTAAAAAATCAACAAATTCTTGTTATCTATTGCACATCAAAGAGATGCAGGGAGCCGGCAGAGCTCCTGCAACATTGTGCAAGTTGGATCTCTAGGCATTTGGTGAAGGTTTCTAGAAGAGGTGGCAGCTGTTGAACAGCCCAGGCCCCGGACACAGCACGGATCGAAAATAGAAAGAAGGTTTTCATCAAAACCTTATAGCTTCAAGAGAGTGCAAACCTTCACAGCATTTGCCAAGAACTTCTGCAATTCTAAATGCAGATGTTTGCAGCCTCTCTCTCTCTGCGCTAGAGAATATAAGGATAATTTAAAATCTGGCTCCCTTTTCTTAATTTACTGCCCTACCTTCTCCATGGTGAGCTGTTTGAAGACAGGATAGTATTTGTGCAACCGCAGTTTCCTGAGCCAGTCTAAGATCCCATTTTGCTCCTGTGTCTGAGGGGTCTGTGGACTGGAAGACATTAACATGGGTGAAGAAGAGGTGTCCATCGGGGTGCGATAGGCCAGCGATGAGCCCGTGCCTCCAGCGTGGGAGCAATGGGGTAGTGCAACGGGAGCAGCAGCCGAGTGCTGAACGTGGTTCTGAGAAGCCTGAATGCCAGCCACTCCACAGATAGGCCTGAAAAACAGTAATATTATATGATTTATCACACTGAATCTGTATCACCCAGAGTTCAGCTACTACGGCCATATATATATATATATATATATAAACTACCACTTCCAGGATTTCTGGTAAAACCTACACTGATTTGTACCTATGTGTTCAACAGCACACTAAAAACAGTGCAGTTGGGGGCAAATAGTAAGCCTTATCTTCAGCTTAAGCAGAGGTTTCCTTCTACAATTGCAGATAATATATGTTCTACTACCTCTGTGATTAAAAAAAGGTTTAGAGAGAATGGGTGTGGTTCAGTTTTGCATTATTAAAAAGAAGCCCAAACATAATCCTGTGGATTTTTATTTTTTTTTTTAAATATGTGGAAGTGGCAAAATAACCCACAATATTGGCTCCTTGGAGGGTTCTGGTTTTTGTTGGAGAAAATGAAAATCACCTCTTAAAAGAATGAATTCTGCATTTGTTAAATCCTAACAAAAGGCAAGAGAATTTCTTTCCTGCTTTTCCCAGGGCTGACTTGTACCTCCCTTAGAAGAAGCTTCCTTCCTCCCTCTGAAAGGAAACCTCTGCTCTGTAAGGGAACATTCAAATATGCTGCAGAGAGAAAGACCCTTTCAGAGATGCTCTAGTCTCCCTTTGCCCACAAAGGCTGGGGGTGACCAGATCTGGGCCTACAATTTGGATGATCATTATTCCTTTTAAGTATGTGATTGAGACAATTCCGCCTTAGGCATTAAGCAGCAGATCACAGAGAAATCATCTATCACTGCTGAAGTGTTGATGCCAATTAGTAGTTACAGTTTTAAACAATTTGAGAAACGCTGCTTAGAACGGGTGTCTGTTACCCAACTTTTGTTGTCAATGAGATCAAGTCACTGAAAAACTTTTCGTCAAGCAATTACCCATACTGAGCTCTTGCAGTTATTATTATAAGATGTCGCTTCTTAAAACATTTAAAGAATGAACAAATGGCAACACTAGGAATGCTAGTACCTTACACCGATATCCTCACCATCTGTCTGTTTTGACCTGGGCAGATCACACACCAAGGCTAGAATTTCTTAAAATCTTCTACAGATGAATATGAAAGTGTAGACTCAAGTAAATCCCCAAGGGGAGACAGATAATTACCTACGTCATGGGTTTTTACAACTAACCAGGGCAAACGTAAACAAAAGAAGTATTTCACCTTCCAGATGTTCCCAGCGTAGTTCCCACTTTATAAAGGGAAGGGTTGCCAGGATCTAAAAACAGGGAACAGAAGTTACAAATGGCATCAGTTTACAAAGTGCACATCAGTACAAAAAAAAAATTCATTTATAAATTTCATTTAAACTTACTTGAGCTCTGAAGTTGCTGTGAAGGAGATGAAGTGCTGAAGAACTTTCTGACGTGGTCATTTTTCACCACATGGGAAGGTAACGGTGCCAAATACCTGCATGTTCATCAAAAGCAAACAACCCCCCCCCAATCTGTTATATCTGCTTTGCAGCTGCCTATGCCATCACAACTGTAGACTGGACGTGAAATTTTGAAATTGAATTTGAAATTCTGAAACTAAAACATAGAAGACCTTCCAAATCAATAACACCACGCAAATCTGATTCAAAGTAGATTTGAAATGCACAGATATTCTTGTCCTTAATACTACCATTGGGTTGCTTTCACTCTGTTTAGTGTTTCAGTAAAGACGCTTATTTTAGGAACACTGAACACTTGTAAGGCAGAACATGTTCAAATATAAACTTGAAAATGTCCTTTCAAATTCATGAACCTGAAAACCATAGAATATAGATATATCTGTTATTTAATTTTCTCCTCTTTGAGATAAACAGCAGATGCAGAGTCTGGCAGTGTAGGGAAAAAGGCTGTAAAACTTAACGTCACATTTTCCCTGGGATTGCTGTGCCTCTTTTGGGCAAAAAAAATGGCAATTTCCTAAATCTTTGCAATGTATAAAGTGCGTTCTATCAACATGACTAGACTTCTTGTTGTTATGCAAACTTGACTGCCTTTTGCCAAATCTGAAAAGGTATAAAAAGTTCTTTAAAAAAGAGAGCACTTTGACTGTATCTTTGTATTTGTCTTTTAAAAAAAAAGTCTTTTTGAGTAAAAAATAATCCAACTACACACACGCGCAGATGTGCTTTCCACCTTGAAAAATCACAGCTCATTTCTAAATTTTTCAAAGCTTAATAACGGAACTGCTTCTTTCTCTGCTCCAAAGAGACAACCGTTGCTGTGTAAACGCAGATTGCTGCTCTATTAACCTAGATTTGTAGAGACTGTTGCTAGCTCAACAGCAGCAACGCGCAGCCTCCCTCGCCCTCCCTAATTCTCGGCAATGGGCTCTGATCCTCGAAGCGCAGAAGGAACTGTTTGAAACGTTAACGCCGTTTGCCATGAAAAATAATCCAGGCACGCACCTGCTGGCTCTGACTACGGAAAAACAATATCCACCGGGGCTCTGCCAATGGGGGACAAAAGCCTGTCTCGACTTAGGGAAAATAGATGTTTAGCCAAAGCTCTGATAAAAATTAATTAGTATTTTAAAACGTCATTTAATACTTTGCGTAAATACAGACAGTAGTAGGTGAAAATAATTTAAGTCCCTCAAATTTTCCTAGCTAAACTATCTCAGTATTTAGAAAGGGAATTGATGTGACCTGCCACAGATGATGACTTTTTAAATGGTGGTTTAGATTAGATAATGTTCAGGTGATTTGTGACGATGAGAGGAGGCTTCAAAGGCTTCAAAAGGTCTAAGGCTTCAAAAATTTCTTAGCTGTTAATGGCTTTCAAAAATTTAATGGCTATACCATATACATACATACCTACCTTTTTTAAATTAAAGCAAAATAAACACCACAACAACCTAAAACAACAGGGATAGTAAAAAAACCCCATCCCTCAGTAGAGAACGATGATTACTCAGGCAATTATTTTTTCCTGAGTTTTGGGTTGGTTTTTTTTAAAGCAGATTTGGCTCTTTCTTGAGCCCAAACCAAGTTTCTGCAAAGCCAATGATCCTCTATTTGTTTTTAAGAAGGAATGAGGAAATGTCAGTTCTCCAGGAAGCTTAATACAGAGTATTATTACCATCTGTATTTCTGAAGAAAGAGTTCCTGAAAAATTCTTATGCACTGGAATTATCAGAACATCAAGAAATAACGCTTAGGATCAGGCTTTAATTTCTTGAAAGTAATTCAGAATATAAACATAACATTTCTATTTCCTATTTCTTTTTTCCACTTGGTGAAAAAAGCCAAGTGTCAAGATTAAAAAACCACCATAACGAAAAACCCAGCATACCTAAGGTCTGATTCCAGGTCCATGTGGTTCCGGTCTAAGTAAAATGAATCTGGACCAGCGAGGCAAGGAATGAATTTCTCCAAGTTTTCTTCTGGATACAGCTGAGATAGCTAAAGGCGGAGGGTATTGCAAGTAATTAGTGAAAAGACTTGTTACTCATATGAGATTTAAGGCACAGCAATTTAGAAGTCAAACATTTTATGAAATTCAATCTGTCTGTATTATCCCAGTACATTTGGTAAAATGTCATTAAGTAAAATTACATACAGGGACAAAACATAATTCTGTTTTCAAAGTATTTTTCATTTTGCCGTTACCTTTGAAACAAATTCAGTCACTTCAGTGGAAGATTTGGTTACCAACGTCACTGAAGAATCAGACCACAGGACCTTAGGAAGTAAAAAGCATACAGTTTAGTAACTAATAGTCAGGGATTGAAGTTTGGTTCCAAAAGATCAATAATAGGTATCAAATATCCCCCACAGGCTGCGAGGAAGTTTGTAACGTGTGACATCAATAAGGAAAAACTTTTTTGGTGCACAAGTAACTATTACTCAGTCCTCCCTCGCTGCCCAGTTCTTGCTGTTATTATACTTAACGACTATTCTGACTGCTTAAAAAAGCACTTCATAGTTTACACAGCCATTGCACGCTGCAGACATCCAGTATTAAGAAACAGACTACTAAGTAATGGAAATTTTTTATTATTACTATTCTTGTTAAAGAAAACAGCTGGTTTGTAGAATCTGATGTACAATACCAACAACACTCCACAGCACAACAGTGCCTATTTATAATTAATAACTCCATATGCCACGCAAAGATGAAGGTGGCAGCAAAATCACCCCGCTGCAAAAAAGGGCAAAACCTGAGAAAGGAAACCTGCAGTTCCTGCTCTAGCTACGCGCGTCAGGCACCATCTTGTATGTGCCCTAGAAAAGGGAAAGAGCTCAGCATCTCTTCCCATACGCTTTCTGCATTAAGTCATGACATTCTTAGATACAGAGGCATTTATTGGTTGGTAGACGATTAGTTGAACTGAGCCAAAAAGTCAGGATTTCTTGGCACGGAGAATATCAGCACGAGAACGGCCCACGATAAGTCCCTTCAGAGCGAAGATCTCTTTTCAAGGCGCCTGAAGGCATATGGATCTTCGGCAGCGCTATAGGGGAAGAAGCTGGCTTTACGCGTTTAAGAATCAGGAGGCCGTCTTCTCACATGACACCAGTTTCAATGACAACTGAAAACATACACAAAGTTTTTCCAGCCATCAGAAAGCTGCCAAGAAGACTGGTGAGAGAAGAGTATTTCAAAATATATTACATAATGGAGGAATTTCCTCTCTGCAGAGCTGTTACACAAAAAGTAAGGGGGAAAAAAAAAGAAGAAAGAAAACTGTTTCTGGTTTTACAAAAGCCTGTGGGGTTTTTTTGAAGTTCATGATAAATTAATACTTCTTTAAATTAATGAGAAATTTCAGAAAATATAGGAGAAGTTTCTCTTTCTCGTTTTGTACTAACTCAACGTTTGTTACAACTTGTTGTAATTTTCAATACTTATAAAACAATAATGTGAACTGTAAATGCAGGGAACAATAGCATCGCCAAGCGATGCCGAAAACACTAAACTGCTCTGTCTATTGACCTTCTATTCCCAAGCTACTAAACAAAACATTTAATAGTTGGGTTTCTAACCCAGCAAATAGCAATTTATTAGCTCAGCTAAACTATGTGCTGTTCTTTCAGTTACAAGCTGTCAAGTGAAATACTGGTAAAAGCAATTTCTGGTATTTATAGAAAAAAATTATAATAGGAAAAGATGTTTCACAAGATGTAATGGGAGTCTAGACAACTGCATACTTCAGGAAGATTTTTAAAACTCCTTGAAAAAATCCTTTCTAATATTGATGACATTTGGAACAATCACGGGATTCAGAAAATTCAGAACATTATCCATGAATCAAGTCACGCAGAGATTAACACGCTCAACATCACAAGAAGATGCTGAACTGAGGGTCTATCTTGGGTGGGAGTTTTAAAGAAAAACTTTTTGGGGGGGTAAAAGCTGTAGGTAATTGAAATTCTACTGTCCATTTTCTTTCGGGTTCTCCTTTTCTCACCAACTGTTTGGCTCCGTTGCCTCATTAAGCAAACCAAAGACATTTTCTGGGCTTTGCATTCTACATTTTGGAATACGTCGTTCCAGCTAGATGGGAGAAAAGCAGTTTGTCATTCTTCCTCGCCAGAGCCCAGACTCCAGGCTCCGGTATTAACAGAAGGTTTCACAGAATGAAGTCATCCCTCCACAGAAATTGTGAGCAATGACTGAACCTCCAAAAACTGAGTAAAAATGGGGGGGGGAGGGAGCCACTTCTCCTACCCATTTGTGGCTAACCATGCTCATTCCAAAGAAACTATTCTCACTTCCAGTTTGAATTTGTCTGGTTTCAATTTGCAGACAACGGTTCCTCTTGTGCCTTTTTCTGCAAGATGAACGCCCCCTTTACCATAAAATATTTTCTTCCCTTTGAAAATGCTTTTATGTGATACTTGCAGTCAAGTTCTTTAAGTCTCTCACTACATAGAATTATTCTCAAGGCTTGAATAATTTCCACAGTTATTTTCTGTACTCTTCAAATCCACTTTTAAAACCAGTAAGGCCTGAACCGTAGGCACAGTCTCACACTCTCCTCAACGCTGAATGTAAAGATGAATGACCATCCTACCTCTTTTCCAATACGTGTAGCACTGCCCTAAGAGCCTAAATTCTCTTCTTTGTTGGATGAAGATTTAAATTCTTTCTAGCTTCTGCACTCCAGCACATTGATATCCATTCCCTAAGTGTGGCGTGGTGTTTTCCCCTAAATACATACCTTGTCACAATCTTCTTGTGAAGATTTTTATTTTGCCTGTGTCCTGTACTGCATCATCCACAAATACTCATCAACAGCAATTTCTGACTACTTCCAAATAATTGATTAAAAAATGTGACTACCATCTATCCCCCAGGAGCTCCACTAGACCAGCTTCTGGGATCTAAAAATAAAGTTTGAAAATTTAACTTCTCCTTAAGTATCATCCTTCCCCTTCTTTCGTAGAAAAAAACCCACCCAAACAGCAACCAATCACCAAAACTCACCTCAAAGGAATACTCAACATTTCTTTCATTTTTCTTGTGTGCCAGTCCCTTTAACTCCACTTTTTCAACACTCACTATAAAAAAACAGAGAGACAAGGAGAATGAGGAAGATATTCTCACGTGCATGCAAAAGCGATGACTCTTTGGTAGCGCCAGGACTTGCCTCGCTGGGCGGATGGGAAGGTCGGTACCACTGCTCCGTGACACTCTCAACTCCAGCCTTAGCAAGGCTTCTTTTCAACCAGTACCCAAACCAACACACTCAATGCAAAGGTCTTTACCTCCCCGTGGCATTATCGTACCGCTCATCGGCGTAATAACAGAACAGTGCAAAAATACATGGATTTATATTAATAACATCAAGAAGCAAATACCATGCCCCCGAGGGAAAACTGGAGCACAGAGAAACGAAGACGGGCAAAACGCCCCCGTGTTTTCAGAGGCTGATTTTGCAAGGGGTTCGGTGTGTTTGTGTTGCTGTGTTGACATCATGATTTCTCTTTGACTGCACTTTCATGGAAAATTTCAGCCTCAATTACCACAATTTGAGTAAGTTGTCAGTAAAAACAGGATCTTACTGTGGAAAGGGTGGAATAACAGTACAGGTCACTGCTTCCATCCCCATGTATGATACGCAGCCTTTAAACACACGATCTTACGCATCAGATACTTGATATGCTACATTCTTGGAGACTCTCGTTTCCCAATACGCACAGATCAGAAATTCCACCACGCTAAACTTCACAAAGATTATTTTACTGACTTTCTATTTCTCTTGCAAATTTATACTGCCTTTTGACTGCACACATGGGGATACACAGACAGAGTTTTTCTTTTAAAAAGCCAATTTACATTGCCTTAAAAATTCAAAAGCAATTATACTAAAACAAAATCACTACCATTTTACCTCCAAGAGACAAGTGGTTGAAGGGATGTCTGCTGTGTATATTGTGTTTCTGCTTTGCGGTTCTAACAAGCAAAACCCAGAGCCCTACCACTTTATTTCCAGGGAACTGCCATTTACAAGATGTTTATTTATTTTCAAGACTATTTGTACACTGTATTACCTGCAAGACTGAAACTTGTATTTATCATGTATCACTTCCTCATAACACAACTGCCTGACAAAACAGTTTCAGTGCAAAAGTCACAGTGACAACATTACACCAAGCAACCCATTCCATCAGCCCCACAGGAAGACTTCAGCCAAAGCCACCCCGGTGTCCGTCTGGAGCTTGATTTTCCTCCACCTTAAAACAATTGTGACCCAAAGCCTTTATTGTGGCCATCTCAGCTGTTTTGAAGACCTCCTCTCTGAGTCTTATTTATTTGCAGTCGAAATGTTTAGAACTGGCAAGTTTTAAATAGATCTACAGATGTTCACACTGGTCTTTAAAATACAGAATTAACATTCATACGATCATCTCAACCATCCCTTCTCCATGTAATTCCCAATTACAATAACGTAAGTCCCTGAGCTTACGAACAATGTCAGTTCCTTACAGAATCATATGGGGTTGGAAGGGACCTCTGGAGATCATCTAGTCCAACCCCCCCACTGGAGTGGGTCTACCTAGAGC
>JAOXNO010000063.1:43943383-43994185 GCA_028565335.1 Limnodromus scolopaceus
GGTATTCAAGAGACGAGTTGACATGGTGCTCAGGGATATGGATTAGTGTTGGGTGGTGTTTTGTGTGGTGTGGTGGGTGTGTGGGGTGGTTTTTTTTCGTTTTTTTTTTTTCCATTGGTTGGACTAGATGATCTTAAAAGGTCCTTTCCAACCTAGGTGATTCTGTGATTCTGTGAGTGCGGCCATCCAGCCAGTTCCTTATCCACTGAGTGGTCCATCTATCACATCCTTGACTTTGGCCAATTTTGAGACCAGGATGTCATGCGAGATAGTGTCAAATGTTTTGCACAAGTCCAGGTAGATGACTTTGGCCAAATGCCTTTGGCTAATGTTTGACTTTTAATGTACACCTTTGAGCTTTTACACGGTATTCTGCCTGATGCATAGGACCAGGAGATGCAATCACCTAACAGTAACTGTGTGAAAGATCTCTGATGAGCTGTAGAAGAGGTATTTGGGTTGAGGGGTTGGTAGGGCTTACTTCTGCCTCTCTTCTGACTTTTCCAGTTTCTCCACAGGAAGCCAGTGCTCATCTTATTGTGAAACTCAGGAAAAGGTCTATTCCAACTTTAAAGACCTTTTTGAAAGAGGAGAGGGAGGAAGATTAGACTTTGTCAAGCATTTTTGTTGGTGCCAGTGATCTCAGTCACTCATTTCAGACTGCAAAATATAATGTACTTTCCCAGTGATTGTACTTCTGTGCTCAGAACAGTAGGTTGTTTTTGCCGTTTGAAGCCGAGTAGGAGCATGAAGTTGTATCAGTTTGAATTGCATCATATAATAAGGACCTATATTTGTTTGCAACAGTGACAGCAATCAAGAAATAGATTCTGAGGCTTTTAAATTGTGTCCATCATTAATCTACTACCCTGTACAGGGTAATTTCCAAAACTCTCTCTCATACCAGAATTTAAAAAATGAGTTATCCTTTATCATAATGTGTTATTTCAGCTAATGATTTTGTCACACCCAGGAAGTTAAAATAAAAATTTAAAACTATTTGAAGAGCCAAGATTACCACAAAAAATCCACACCCCAACATTAAAAAAAAAACCCTGATACTAACGCCCCCAAAAAATTACAATCAAAAAGGATACAGGTTGGAATTATATGAGCTAGACAAAATGTTCATACATAAGGAAATCAAATTAGTAGTCCAAGGCATTGAACAGTTTCTTAACCTCAAATTATCATTAGTTTTTTAAACACTCTTAAGGTATTTGAAAATTGAGAATCTATTATTGTAATTATCTAGATCTGCTATATACTATTTATGCTTTGAAATGTATGATCCCTCTTTGAAAGATGATGGAACTAAGAGGCATTTGTTTTCATAATATTTTGCTTTTCATGTGCTTGAATGGTTGAAGCCTGTCGCTGACAGTACTCAAATACATTTTTATTGCACCTACTAATGAGGGCAAGGTTGTACATCCTCAGGTTACTTTATTAATTATTTTCCAAGTTTTAATACCAACACCCTTCATGGAAATAATGTGTACTTTTCACAGAGGTAGACACTACCTTATAAGAAGGTATGAAACACATATGATTTCAAACCAAGCCTGCCTTTTAAACCTACACACCTCAGCATATATCAGAATAAAATATTGCTTATTTCCACCTTGATGTTTAGCTGCCATCACTGCAGTGTGTGAAATCAGAATAAAAGTGTGTCAGGACAGCCACAGGTCTGCTTGTGCTGCAGAGTTATATGGACATATCACAACACAGGCTGAAATTAGTTTATATAGTTGCAGGCTAATGGCAAAGGTAAAGAAGGGCTGGATTTTGTACATCCCTCAGCAACCTAAAAAGTATCTGAATACATAGTTTCATATGCCCTGACTAAGCTACAATCTGGTGCACAAATGAGAGCTAACATGTGGTTGTCTTTCTATAACTCAGTACCGTAGAGCTACCCTTAAGCTTGCCACATCATTAATATTAGAATTACTGAACCATTAAATGACTCAGATTATTATAAGAGCAAATGTTGTTTACGGAAAGCACCAGGGTTTGGTTTACTGCAGCTTGGCCCTTTTTCACCTCTCAAAGTACGTTAACAAACTTGCTCTCTAAGTGCTGAAATGGCTTCAACTTTTCTGTAAGTCCAGTTGGTGTTTTAACCTTGTCTGAGCAGTTTCTTTAAGACCATCATAAATGAACCCCTAGGGATAAATGCTGTGGGAGTAAGCCTGAAGAAAAATCCTTCCCTGATCAGCATTTTTTACAGATAATTTATGTTAGACTGATTTCCAAAGATTGGTTCTGAGATTGTACATATTTATCTGGTTATTTCTTAAGATTCATGTCACAAAATTGTGTGGCTCCTCAGTTCTTTTTAATGACAAAGCTTATGCTGCTTCTCTATCATATTAATTGAAGCATTCTCTCCAATGTACTTTCATGTCTGCTGGTATCCCAAAGGCAGGCTTGTCAATCATGCAATCACTCTGATGCTGTTCTGCAGTTGACCTGATTTGGCACTGAAAAGGAACAAGTGCTTCTGTGCAATCAAACTGGAACTAATGGATACCAAAGAGACCTTGATAGACTCACTAAATACCAAGCACTGGTACTAGGGCCAGCAAGACAGAGCAAGAGAGAATGCACTGGAGGAAACAGTTACTTTGAAAGTGATTTTTTTTTTACAAATCTGTGCAGAAAGAAACAAGTGTAAGTATATGAATAGGGTAATGTCTGTGCATATATGTTGTGTATATCAAACATTCATGCCTACAGCTGTAACTGAAAGAACATTAGCTGGTGTTGGAATGCATTCAAAATATAGATTTGTTTGGGAAACTCTGAATGACACATTTGACAAATCCGATAGTACCAAGATCCAGAAGGGTATGTTCAATGGCACTTTAATTTGAATTTATGCTTAAATAATTCAAAACTTGACAATGAAACACATCAGGCCCCAATGTTTATAGGCATAATTTTCAACTGAGAAATTTAAAATAATTAAAATTATCTTGGGTTTTTTTTTTCTGATGAGGACGACATAGTTTATAGCACTATTAAATTGTTACCCTGATGACATGATTGCAAGCTCTAACACTAAGGTCACAAAGGTACTTCCCATTGCAGGAAGCTGATAAACTTCAGATCTCTCAAGCATTTAAGACATATTCTTAGGCAATATAATTTAAAAAATAGCAGCGTTCCATATAGTGAGTAATGGTACATTAAAGACTGCTATGTACAGTTCAGTATGTACTGAATATATACAATTCACAATACACAATATATACAAATCACAAATAATCTGTGATTGTTTTCCCAGAATATATTGATTTCTAATGACTACCATATTGGACCAGTAAGATTACATCAGTTTGTCAATGCTTATGCAGCTTTACCAGTCCTCAGTTGGTCTAGAATTGGTTATGTCAGTCTCACTTATTTGACTGTTTGTGAAAGTGAGTGCTTTCACAAATATAAATGATGCTCACACACAGCCCAGCTGTAGGTGTTTACTTAAAGCTGGTTTCTGATTAGGTTTCTAGTCATCTGAGGCTTCCTGTGTAATGAGTGTAAGTTAAAAATTTCCTTTTGTAAGTAACATAAAAATTTCCTTTTGTGGGTAAAATAAGGAAACACTTTGTCATTGTGAGGGTGACTGAGCACTGGAGCAGATTGTCCAGGCAGGTTGTGGAGTTTCCATCCTTGGAGATATTCAAAATCTGTCTGGGCTGTAGGCTTCAAAATTTGTCAGTGTCCCTGCCTGAGAAGCGGGGGTTGGACAAGAGGATCTCCAGTGGTCGCCTCCAACCTCAACCATTCCATGATTCTATGAACTCATAAAACCTTCTTTGCTCCTTGAAATTCAGAGAAAGTCCAGGACAATGTGTTTGCCTCGGTATCAGTCACTCAATAGAAGTGTCCCTCTCTCCCTGGGTTCCCTTTCCCCAACCCCCAAATGCTAAGTGTCTTTAATGGTTCTTATGAAATTAAAGAAAATGTAGACTAGGGTGAAGTATTTCTGTTAGGAATCAATGAACAAGTTGCACAGAGTTTCAGAATTTTCTTTTTGCATTAAAAATTAGATTTTTTTTTACCCTGAGATGTAATAAAATACGACAGAAATAGAAATTCTGAAATAAATAAACACTTACAGCCTAAGAATAATGTATGTACCATAAATAAGCCAAATTTGGATTTTACAGAAGACGATAGGGCTAGCTTTCTAGTGTCACCCTTTTTTTGAATCAAATTAAAGGTTGATTGTGTATAGCATCTTGACTTCTACAGAATAGACATTTTATGGGATTTACCAGTAAAAGGCCCATTGAAAAACAGTTGGAGACAGAAATCTGATTAGATGTTGTTCTGAGCCTCAATAAACATTTAGGAAGATAACTCTTACTGAAATGAATGAAAATTAGAACCCTTAAAACCACTGAGAATGCAAGTCATGGGTGGTTGGATACACTGAAAAAAAATGAAGGCATTATGTCACTGGTTATATGCTTTTTAAAAGGCTGGAATCTAGGCCCAGATTAAATTAATCTGATTCCAGATTCAAGTTTACTCTACTTTCTAAGAAAAAGAAACGCTTTCAAGGTTTATCTGAAAAGGGCATGAAGTCTACAGAACTGTCCTTAGGCAGTTTAATTATTTATTGTCCCACCACATTTACTTAAATTTGAAGTGTGTTTCACCTTTTGAAAGAAGGTAATTGAGTTGGGATATTTATCAGCACTTTTATCTGTTTGTCCTGAAAACTGTTCTCTGCAAGACATGAAATCTGAATGCACAAATTTTAATGGAACAGCTATCAGTCAATAATAGGGATGCCTCACAACAAAAAATTCTCTAAGTGTTGGAAAAGATACACCTTGAATGGATTAAGGTCTTCCTGAAGCTACCAAAAATCATCTGTAAAGAAAGATAACAAAATATTAATAACACCTTTGTAGAATGAGAAAAAATAAATGGTTTAGTGCTATGTAATGAGATCTTCATATTAATGCATCAGAAGCCTTTTCCATTTTTGCATGTATAATAAACCATCAGGTTGCTGTCTAGCACCTATGTATGCAGGACATACTTTATTTAAATTTACTTCCTCATAAGAAGACTTTTTCCTATATAAGATGTACATGCAACATCTAGTGATCAAACGTAAACAGATCAGTAATATCAGGGATTTCATTTTACGTGGACAAGAACAAGAACAAACTCTATGTTTGTTCTTCTTTGTCCTGTGCATTGTGAGACATTGCACCAAAAATATGCATTGGTCTCTCTGTGAGCATATCCTCTGAAAGACTCCTCCAGTTGCCCTCTACACATCATCTGGAGTTTGCGGCTGAAAAATGACTAAGAGTTATTTTGTTTCAGTATCTTCTCTTCAAAAGCTATGTTCTGTTCCCTCTTCCATGACATTCATGTAATCTATCTTCAGTCAGCTGCATTAGTCATCTTGACTGCAATTTCAGTGCCATGTAGGTTGGGACATCCTGTGGGAAAGAGCTCCACATGAAGTAGCTACTGTATAGAAAAGGTAGTCTCAACTATTTACTGTTCTTAAATACTTTTTTTTTTTTCTCTTCCTTACCTGCAGGGCTTTGCAGTGGACTCTGCATTCTCACATGATATTCTGATGTGAGAAAGTATCAAAACCAATGCCTTCACCTGGAACAGCCTTCAGCATAAACCAGTCTGCAGCTTCCAGAGCAGTGGAAGGTGTGTCTCACATCCAGGCGTTTGTGTGCATTTCTGTTGAAGGTCACAACATCAAGCATGAAATATACCAAAGAAAGACAAAATTTTGCTTGGTGGTGCATTCTTCTATGTCTAGAGAAAAGAAATAACAATCTTCAAATGATGTCTTTGAAGAGAAGAGACTAGAATGATTCCTGACTCAGAAGGTGAGGTTTTGTTTAAATATCCGTAAGGAACTGTCAATAAAGATTTCAGTAAATGATAGAACTGGAAAAATGCTAGAGAGCATCCATTCAAATTTTACAAATGCTACAGCTCTGCTTTTGTGAGTGCTGTGAAGAGACCCAAACACAAGATATAATTGGTCACTGACATCCATGAAGGTAAATTAGAAAGATCTAATCAGAACATGATCTTTTATGGATTACCTCATTTTCAGGATTTATAGAAAGATAATGTGCATATGTGCATATGTACAGTATACATAGGAAGAAAAGGGCTTTTTTTCTGAAATGTTTAGAAAATAACGCTAAAATTACTGAAGTTATTTGATTTAGATCATTGATGTTCTGTGATAATACCAATCTTGTGTTCTAAGTAATTATATATTCCAATAAAGCCTTAAAGGCATTGGAATGGGCTGCCCAGGGAAGTGGTTGAGGCACCATCCCTGGAGGTATTCAAAAGATGAGTTGATGTAGTGCTTCGTGACATGGTTGATGGTTGGACTAGATGATCTTAAAGGTCCATTCCAACCCAGACAATTCTATGATTCTATCTTATTATTAATATTTGATTAAAGTAGTTTAGTTTTTTCTAAAGTCATAACTCTTTTTATGTCTCTTCTTCCTCTTCTTGGAACAAGAGGTGAGGGAGAGCATCTGTCTTCTTGTCAATGGCCAAACCGCCTGAACTGTTCCACTGTTAACTTTCATGGGCTGCAGGCCTCGCTATGGTCTTTACCACAGGCTGCAGGGGAACCTGCTCTGGTGCCTTGAACACCTACTCCTCCATCTTCACTAACCTTGGTGTCTGCAGAGTTGTTGCTCTCATGTATTCTAACTCTTCTCTCTGGCTGCGATTGCTGTTGCCTAGCTGTTTAGTTTTTTGTCCCCTTATCTCAGAGGCACTGCCATCATTGCTTGATTGGCTTTGTCTTGGTCAGTGCCAGGTCCATCTTAGAGCCGGCTGGCATTGGCTTTATTGGACACAGGGGAAACTTCTAGCAGCTTCTTACAGAAACCACCCCTGTAGCTCCCTGCCTACCAAAACCTTGCCATGCAAACCAAATGCACTATTACGCTGTCTCTTTTGCTACAAAGAGACACACTGAGATGTATTATCAGTCCAAATAAACACATGTTGATAGGCTTTTAACATAAAAGCAGTGCATCCTTGGGTGTTAGTCCCTGTTTTTTGTTAAACAGTTTAATTCTGAAAAGTTACTGCATGCTTTCATGCAACACCATCTCTTGTCCAACACAAGTAAAATGAAAAAAGGGAGGGGAAAAAATGGCTTTTCTTTACAGAGATAACCAGTTCTCTTCAGACATATTCAAATCAGAAGAGATGTGAAATACATGTTCAATAAGTTGATGTGGAAAAAATGATAGCTAAACCCTCTTGACCTTTTATGCAGCGCATTAACACAGTCTGCTAACACCTGGTTTGTAATTAATGTGCTAATCAAGGCAGCAGGGTTCACCAGTTACCTCCTTTCCGTACAGATTTCCAGCTTTGTTGCCATGATGCCATCTCAATTAGTCTGCAGCACTCTTAATGTAGCCTCCTCCTGCAGGAAGAAAATTGGTTTCAGATGTGAATGTTTCATAATGAAGCAATCCCTTAATGTATAGTGAACTTATTATGCATTATGCTGAAACTAATCTTCTTTCTTCTAGAAGTGTATGTGTGCTTAAAACTTAGATGCAGAAAAAATGATACTCAGATTTTTCCCAAAATGAGATATTTTGGAATAGTTTACAATAAACAGGCAAATTGTCACAGCCATAGATTTGAAAAAGCTGTTCACTCAATATGCTGTTTGCTTAGGTTCTGTCCACATACGCACACAAACAAATCTTTTTATGTCATATATTTCATGTCCACTTGCAATATTAATACTGTTAGAATTACTGAAATGTCACCTGGAAAGCAGAAAAGCATTTGAAAACTGTCATGTGGATAAGGTTCCCATGGAAACCAATTTCCTTGATATCCATGTGTTCAATATAACTGCCTGTAATTTTGTTTGGAAACTCGTGAAAAAAAACCACAAAACTGTAACAATAACTTGGAAAGAGTTTACACATTTTTAAAAGATTATAAAAATATTCATTTAATGCACTGTGTGGCTCATGCAGTACATGAGCCCTAACCTGATCAGCATTCGTCACTTCCAGCCATAGCTGTCATGCTATGTATGATGTATGCAGTGTGTTGACTTAGAAAACTGAAGGATTTTACCACAGTAAACATAGTGCCCTGAGTTCTTTGTTCAGTATATAGAGGAGTTGTACTAGAACAGGGAGGTTAAACACATTTGCAATGTAAACTACAATGTCATTGAATCCCCTACTGCAAATCCCTGTGACTGGTTGCCTTACACAGTGCTTCTGTGTCACAAAAACACATAACTCCAGGCTGCCCCCATCCAAAAGTATTTACGATAAAATTGGATGTGGCAGGCATAATTAGTGAGAAGTTAAAGTAACTGAGATGCGGAGATGAAACACTCTCATATGGCTGCCTGTGATAAGAGTTAATAAAAGGAATTTCCAAGGGAAATAGTCGTTGTGAATAATCATAAAGTTTATTCCCTAAAAAGCAAACAAACAAAAAAACCACCAATTAAATCCCAAAGTAAACTCTAAATGGTTTGTTGGTATTTTGGGGGCTTGGTATTTTTTCTTTCTAGTTTTGATTCCATAAAAACAACAAAAAGGCAAAATCTCTTTCTCTCTCCTTTCTTCAAAAATGAAACACAACACCCTCGGATACAATCTGTTAAACTGTAGCCAAGTAACTAATGAGACACATTGTCAGGACCCCTGTTTGTTATAAGAAAGGTCTCTTACAAAACAATAAAATCTTGAACTTCAGCAGTTTGCTGTTTTGATTTCTTCTTTGGTCTGGTTTTGGCCAGAAAATTCATCTTATACATAACAAACATCACCAAGTCCCGCTTCCTTTCTATTTTTCATCTTAAGAAATTTGGGGTCTTTAAGGATGGATTTTTTTAGCTTTGGTCTCCTTGTATCCTGGAGTCACCTAAAGCTACGTTAGTCACTTATATCCTTAGTTACCTTAAGCTTCTTCAGCCATCTCTTATCCTTAGTCACACTATATCTTTAGCACTTCACATCTCTCTTTACTTTGTGAATGCTCCTGATATTGAAGTGAGATGCTTCTTCAACAGGAATATGTATACCCATGTGAACTACGTAATAAATGGTGAGTGTTTTTTCCTGTCTTTTTTCTGAAGATGAAAATCAAGTATCTGAAAGACATCTACATTTAGTTTAAGAAACTTGCAAGTGAGGATTCTTTCTTCTGATGTTTTACATGCGTAGCAGGGAAAATCCCCAATACCTGAGAAATAGGGAAAATGTGCATTTGAATAAGATAACACGGTAATAAAGGAGAAAAAATAAAAGTAAGAATACGGAGGTTTTTTCTTCCTTCAAAACCAGTTTGTGAAGATTTAAAATGGTAAATCATTGTATTGTTTCAGTGGGTCCCCACTTAAATTCTTTGCTGTCTTATAAAGCTGATAACCCAAATTTTCTGAGTTACATGGCTAAGTTTTGAGCCCATATAACATAAAAATAAGGAATGTGTTCAAAGCTGAAGGTAATTCTTTTTGTTGTTGTTATTGTTATTACAGCTGCAATGATAACAGTAACAAGTACAAATTTCACAGAAAATGCAACTATATATTTTACCTCTTTAAATATATTCTACTTATTACAAAAATGTTAACCTGCATATACTTTGCTACACTGCCCATCCAATTCAAGCCATAAACAGAAAAGAATTTAAAATACTTTATGCCATTTCCTGGAAGTAGACAAAGACTATATTATACTGCTGATAACTAGTCATTAACATCCCTGATTCTGAATTAACATCCTTAACTCTGGCGCTGAAAAAAGGCCTGATGTTTTTTCTGGAGGCTACATCACTTGTTACTTTATGGGATGTTTTATGAAAAAAAAAAGACCATCTTCCTTCTTGCCAGCCTCAGATTTTTATGTTTTCATTTTGCAGGTTTTTAATGCTCAATAATTGCAAATCATTCTTTCTGAGATGTTTTTCCCTTATATACACTAAAATACTTTATCTTAGATGGCAAATTTGGGTAGTAGTTATCTAATATTATTATGTGCAAATAGTTGGAAAAGTGAGCAGACATGAAAATGAGGTTATTTAAAATATTTATGGAGTGTTTGTTTCACAATTTTATTATTAAAATACTTTTATTATTATTTTAACTCATATTAGTCATTAAGAACTGATCTTATGGAAAGATATGTCTCCAAAATGCATTAATCTCTCATCCTGAGGCAACTACCAGTTTTATGCAAGGCTTTTAAAGCTCAAATACATGTGTATTTTTCATTTGAAAAGCCAAGCTGGCATCTTTGGAGGATCCACATAAGTGCACTCACTGATGGAGAATATTGGATCTGGGTAGCTAGCTAGTACAAGTGAGGTGCTTACAAATGTGATGGAAACAGGCTAACAAAATGCCACTGTTTTTATATCCCTTGGTCCTTGGGAAAGATGCTTCAGTTCTCTCCATGTCCTACTTACAGTATAACACATTTGTCCTCTGTGTGCAAGAACAGTGGCAATAACACAGCCCTACTTATAAATGAGAGGGTTTATTTTGTTGATTTTTCCTTTATAAGTAAAAAGACATATCACAGACAGATGTTACATAAATTTAAAAAACCACCTCTAAATGGACTGTGTCCATCTCAAGAACAGAAAAAAGCTGATATACAGTGGTAATGTAACTCATTATATACTTCTGAAAGCTTCTTACTGGTAAAAGGGAAGAGGTCCAACAAGAGGAAATCTGTTTATCCTGGTAAAGTCTGTTTTCTGAAGATCCAAGTTTTATTCTTGCTGCAGTAAAATCCATTTGTGACATGAAACTTTTAATTTATGGTACCTTATCTGTAATTTGGGACAAAAAAACATTTCTGTGCTATAACACTGCTTGGAATATATGTGTATTGTGACTGTTTGGTGATCTTCAGGCGGAATGTAATGCAGAACTACACAGTATTATTTTATAGAATCATAGAATCATTTCAGTTGGAAAAGACCCTTGGGATCATAGAGTCCAACCATCTACCCTACTCTAAAAAGTTCTCCCCTACACCATATCCCCCAACACCACATCTAAACGACTCTTAAACACGTCCAGGGATGGCAACTCAACCACCTCCCTGGGCAATTTTATGTACTATAATAGTATATAAATGTATTATAGTACTATATTCTATAGGTTTTGCTCCAGTAGTATTTTGTACCTGTTTTTCTAACAGGAATCGATCATTGTAACTAAAAATTTGTGTTTGTTTTTTATTTTTCTTCTCCATATAAAGTAATGCCACTGTATCTTCAGTTATACCAAAACTACTGCAAGATGCTCCTGATATATTTTTAACATGTCCAACAGAAATAAAGGTTGTGTCAGAGCATGTTGTTCCTTTAAGAAGAAGATATTAATCTCATGTTTCTTTCCCATGATACTGAGCATTAAAAAAACCAAGCACTTTTCTGGTTAAAATTGAAACTCTGAGTAGCTCCTGCATCTGAGTATTCATTTACAGCTGAGCTTCAGCCAGCCGCCAACTACCCATTCAGGCTTGTAAGTTCAATTTTTCCACGTTTTTGTATCTTTTTTATATGACAGTTAAGCTCCATCTTGCCATCCAGAA
Source organism: Limnodromus scolopaceus (assembly GCA_028565335.1). Taxonomy (NCBI): domain Eukaryota; kingdom Metazoa; phylum Chordata; class Aves; order Charadriiformes; family Scolopacidae; genus Limnodromus; species Limnodromus scolopaceus. Next base: position 43,955,017 of record JAOXNO010000063.1, read on the forward strand.
GCCTTAAGTTAACCATGTGTATCATGTTTGGATTTAAAAAGTCAAATACAATAGAAAAGGGAAAAAAAAAAGGCAAAGAGAGAAGTGGTCATGAACTCTTTTGTGTTTCAGCCTCATAAGCTCCACAGTTCTACTTATTCATCATCCAAACTTAATTTAAAGTGACTGGGCTGATGCTACATTGGCTGCCACTTAGGCTCTGACTAGTGCTACTGCCGTGTATCATTAGAACACCTCCTGTTGGACAGAAAAACGTCATTGCTGCTGGCTAGCACTGCAAAAAGATGTCTTGTTACAGGAGTCTGTTTGGTGCCTGGAATAAGGTTTCAGTTGTCACAGTCTTATTTTACTATAATAAAATAAAATAAAAAATAAAGGAAAGGCTGAAGAGACAGCAGGGCGGGGGAGGGGGGAGGAGCGGAAAGAGTGACTGGCTTAGAAAAATGTACCTGGACCATTAAGACAAAAAATCTGACATATTGAAGAAGTTGGAGTAACAGCTGTCTTCAGACTAAGGTAGAAGGTGACCTCTCCAAGAAAAAAGTGTCCCTGGAGTTCTCTGGCTGACACTGCAGTAGATACGTCAGCTTAAATACACCTTCATTTAGCACGTATGTTTGTAGCTAAAATCTCAAACCTCGGTAGGAATACACAAACATACATACACAGACACAGAGAGATAAATACATATATTTAAACATCTATATATGATGAGAGATTGCATATGCATAAAGGTCTGGAAGAACAGAGATAGATGATATGAAATAGGTAGGTGGCAAGAAAAGCTGAGGAAAGCTGAAGAAAACTAAGATAATTAGCTGAAATAAAAAAAAAATTAAGCTCACTCCTCATTGTTTATAGGGCACATGACCTCAATTTATAAGAACCTCTTATATAATTTAAATTCCTAATTTCACATATCCTCAGAGAATTTGCCTGTACAGCTAATTTGATGTATTATTGCTAATGGAGGCTCATTTCCAGTGTGGAGATATCAAGCACATATTGAATAAATCCCTTTAAAGTCAGATAGTTTTATAAATACCTCCTTTGTTCATGCTAAACTAATCCACATAGACAATTACTTCAAAGTAGCTTCTGTGCTATACATTTTTCTACCTACTTTATTGCACACAATTTTTTTGTTTTGTTTTGTTTTTTAATCTGGGCATGTCCAGTGTTACTGTACACCTAAACTCCTAACAAAATAGTACACCATAGGTAGGCAAAAGCCAGCAATACCCTCTTGGATACTTTTCTTGTTCTTGCACTGTCCTTTGGCAAGAAGTTGTAGAAGTCATTAGATCAAGACAGTTTCTGAAACTATGGACCTTACATAACTCCATAATTATGGAACTTGGGCAGTTCCATTACACAGGAATAACTTTTCATATATATATATTTATACTGGTATGAATTAAAAATAACTCCAAAGAAATTGGTTTGTAACTGAGAATGATTGAAAAAATAACTAGCTTCCTTGTTCTTTGAATTTTGCTGTTCATTCAGTTTTCCAAAGGAATAATTATTTATCCTCTGAAACAAAAAACAAAATCTTGCATTAGAGATTTTTTTATATAATTTCATTTTTTTAATTACACATTAAAAGGTTTTTCTGGGCATTTGTGGTTTGTTGTTTTGTTTTTTTTTTCCACTGATATTTTTGAGTTTTCGTTGTTTTTTGTTTTACACTTAAATAAAGATAAGAGAATTCACCAAAGTAAGGACAATTCAGTTTATGCTGAAGAATTACTTAAATGTTATCTATACTCTTTAACAATACAATTTTTTTATGTAATATTGTTATATAGAATGATATGAAAGATCAACACTGACAAATGTAATGCTGAGCACCAAAGAGAAGAATTTGTAATGGACTCAGTATTCATATTCAGAGTGTGTTTGTATATATAGATTTAAAGAATGCCTTGTGACCCAAAATAGAGTTACACCAGGTATGAATGTAGTCCATAATTAGTGAAAGAAAGTACATCTGAAAAAAATTATATGCTGAGTTGAAGACATGTGACAGAAAGATTTAAAATGGCTGCACATCTCTGGAAGTGTGACATTTTGTGCTGGCAGGAGCGGAAGCGGCAGAACAGACTGAAGAAAATGCCTAACGAGGTTTGAAGAGAAAGATGTTATAGTGCCTGGTCCAAAACACAGCAAAATCAATTTGGATTTCTTTTTTTTTTTTTTTTCCCCTTTTCATGGGCTGTAGCAGGTTTTCTGTCAGGGTCCACACTTCATTCATTATAACACATACACCATACAGGGATAAAACAAGGAAAGGTTAGGAAAAGTAGCATGGGTGTATAATACTGACAGAAACTATACAGGTCTCATGAAGGCAATGATTTACACCAGCTGAAAAATTGGCTAGTATATAAGTTTTTTTCAACAATGAGAATTTTGAGCTTTCCTCTCTATGATTCATATATTCTCTGTGTATATGCAAAAGAAAAATAAACAATGTTCTGTATAATATCCTAGGTAAAATATATAACTGTCATTACAAATAAGAGTGCGATTTCAGTTAAATGTCATATCCTTTTTCCCTAAATTATCTAAGATCTCAGTTAGCTTTCAACAGAGAACTGCACTATGACATGAAGCTGAAAACTTTAAATATGGAGTGAAATAAGAAAGGCACTTCAGCTTTTGTTCTGTAAAATACAAAAATAAGATTAGTAGAAATACGACTTTTAATTCCAAACAGTTTACATTTAAAGTAAGTAAAGAACCGTTCGGTATACTGTAAAATACCAAAATTTAAATTCTAAGAATTTTTAGAAATGTGCTAATATGCATTTTGTCTAGTGTATATAGGGACTTGAATCATAGAATCATAGAATCATATGGGTTTGGAAGGGACCTCTGGAGATCATCTAGTCCAACCCCCCCACTGGAGTGGGTCTACCTAGAGCACATTGCACAGGAACTTGTCCAGGCGGGTTTTGAATGTCTCCAGAGAAGGAGACTCCACCACCTCTCTGGGCAACATGTACTCCTTTTTTCTGCGTATTATGCTTTTTGTAGAGACTTGCTCCTCTTAAAGTTTTCAGCAGATCCCTCCATGCTTCTGAAATTATTTTACAGTACTACTGTGCTGTTACACCACACGCTGAGCACCACAGGAATACATCTTCTGCACACCAGATATTCATGAGCTATCTAGACAGTACGTAGCGCCATGAAGATTTAAACATGCACATGGTTCAGAGGTTTTCTTGCCATTTTAAGAAAAAAATCTACCTCAGCACACTTTCTTTAAGAGAATTCAGGGCACCCTTAATTGTGATCACAGTTAAAATATACTGAATATTGGTGGGAATTATATGTACTTCAGAATTATAATTAGAAAGAGCTTGTAAAGTGGATATTGAGAGGGGGTATCACCATACTGTCGGTGAAACAGCTGAGGGATGAGCAAACAACATGTAGAAAGCCTAGTGCCAACTGCTGCAGCATCTGTTCGTGGAGCAGGACAAAGAAAGCCAGAAAGTCATAGCGAGCGTTACTTCACATTTGTCCTTTATAGCAAATCCAGCCTCACTTTGCTGAAACCGTTCTTACCCTTGGCATTTCTACAGTATTCAAATACCACCCCGTCTATCTAGTCATTACTCCTCTACAGTAATTCGAGCAAAATAGGATTACCTATCAATAAAAAATAAAGCTATTTCTGTTTTACTATGTGGATTAATAACAAACTTTAAATCACCTCGTGGATTCTGTTGTGCTGACAGTTACACGACCTTTTCATGCTAAAGTTCTGGGCTGAACTCGTCCGGTCAATATAACGTGCTGCAGTGAATTTATCCTCTGGAAAATGATTGCAATTAGCGAAGGTTGAATCACTAGGTAGATATTTCTGCACTGACTGCAGTGATTCTGAACTCAACCTTGTAACATTAGTGTCTGTTGTAGAGCCTGAAATATAGCTCTGTGCAGCAGAATATGCTTCTAGGGACAATTGACTGCATAATTTCTAATACTATACAAAGTGCCCCAGTAATTTTCTCCCCACTAGCTAATACTGTGAAAAATATCATTCATCCAAAAAATGCTAGAGCTCTCGTTTCATTTGTCAAGTTGCATGTGTTTGCTATGTGGCCTCTCACATACTCTTTGTATTATTTAGCTTGTGGTGGATTTTATTAAAATAGCCTTCCGAAACCTACCATGAAGCTTAACTTTATTCAGAGCAATCAATCACACAAAACTCAGGAAGAAAAAGGTGCCATCTACCCAGCAGGAGTGAGTGGGTATTAAATTTGCTGTCTAACAAATTTTAAAGTAAAAAAAAAAAAAAAAAAAAATTGTTTTTTACTATATTTACTCTCAAAAGCATGGGAAATTGCTCAAAGAGCTGACTCTACCCAATATTGCTATAAATGATTCCACAACCAAAAAAACCTTTGTACGGAATTAAGGACACATGATACTGTTGTCTCTTCAGGATGCTGAATTCAGCAAAACTCAGGCTTCCCAACCCAGGGGATTAAAAAAAAATAAAATTAACATTACTAGTTGAGGAGAGAGTCAGGGCAAGTGTATTTGTGCTACTTTAAAATCTGCTGGGCTTTCCAAGCTCCATTGGCAGAAGGACACAGCAGACTTTGTCATGCAGATTTATCCATAGTTATTCTGGAAATTAAGGCAGGTAAGTGAAACAGTAGGATGAGATCACAAATGACATATAAAAGTGGTACAAGAATACAAAGGAAGTTTCTGGAACTTCAGTGCTGTAGGAGATACCCCCGTACAGGCTGTGGCACCCTCTGTGTTAAAACTATCCTGCGGGATCATTCAGAAAAGGGCAGAGATGCTGAGACGTGGAATCATAGAATGGTTTGGGTCGGAAAGGACCTTAAAGATCATCTAGTTCCAACCACCCTGCGACAGGCAGGGAACACCTTCCATTGGACCAGGTTGCTCAAAGCCTCATCCAACCAGGTAAAACAGATCCAGTGAGTTTGAAGATGTTTTAGTCAGTTCCATTTTCCTATTTTAGCCTGGAATTTTTACCCATTTGGCTGATATTAGTGCATTTGTCATCTGATCAGTTGAGTGTTTCTATGAAGGCACAAAAAACTCCTTCCCTCTCCTCCCAACCAGGTATTAAACCTCTGGCTTCCTTGATGTCAGCCACTGACCAGCCTCTCTCTTCTGAATGACCAGGATCTTGGACCTTCTCCTTCTAAAACATCAGCAGCTACATAAAGTGAAAGACCAATTCAACTGCTTTAGGCTTAGCTGGTCCTGGCAGGCCAAGGTCAGGGTAAAACATGCAAGGGATGTGGGCAAAGCAGAAAAGATACCATTTTTGGAAGCCACCTTAATGTCCCATTGTAGGTGGTGTTTTTATAACTCCCTTCTTTCAACTCCTGCATCAAGCCAGTGTTAACCAGTAAAAGGACTAGAAAGATCAATGCCTCAATCCACGCTGAGAATGCCCGTGTTCCTTCTGAAAAACTAAAGAATTCAAGAAAATCACTAGTGTTGATTGAAGGCTAGCCACTGTTAATAATATCCAGTATTTTCAGCACTAACAGCAGCACTCTAGAATTAAATCAACCATCCATTCCACCAGTTGTACTGTGCAAATCAACATAATTTGTACCATTATGTTTTTCCTTTGATTTCATGAATACCTTTATGCAGGGCTTTTCATTTTTCTTTTAGCAGTTTTCTTTACCAAAAGAAAACACGCATGAGAGTCTAGAGCTTCTTTTGTGCAAAACTAGTTGAAAATTACAGGTAAAACTGCAAACCAGGGGCACAGCACGAGAGCTGAAGTGAATGACTACAAGAAAAAATTTATTTACCACATGGTCTGAAGGAGTAATTTCTAACTCCATACCTAGCAAGTTATTTCCCTTTTTATTAAGTCATCACATGTAGGTTGAGTTTACACAGCATGTGGCATGGAAATACTGTTTTCCAACATTCAGGCGATCAAACGTGAGCGTCACGAGACTGGGTTGAACCTGGGCAGCTCTTGAGACATGGTACTTGACAAAAAAGCAGAAATGCTACCATTTATTTTTAAGCAGGAAAAAAATCCTAAGTAAAATTCTTTCATTTGTTATACAAATACATAATCATAATTAATGCTTCTGGATTTAAGGATTTATTCGTTTTCATTCATGAAGTCGTGCCTCCATGGAAATACGCACTCAAACACAGCAAATGAATTCTTGCTGAAAAGGTCTAACTGACAAAAAGGAACTAATAAAATACTTTCCACATCCTTGTTTACACAGAAGTGGTAACCAAAAATGCAACACCAAGACTTTCACATGCCATCTCCTCTTGTTTTTCTAAAAGAAATACTTCAAAAGCAGCATTGCTCAATCACTGCTGTGCATTAGACACCAGAAGGTAACGCCAAGTGACTGCACAAAAACTGGAAATAAAAACCCACAAAGCCTCCCCCCTCAGCTCCCAAACCCACCAGTATTTAGATTCCCATACATATAGGCAAAAGTCAGGGAAAGGAGGAGTTTATTCGCTGGTTTCAAAGCATACTTATGGCCACAAAGCACATGAAACTGCAGTTTGGTGGTTGGTTTTTTTTTTTTTTTGAACAGGAAGATCAACCGAATTGAAGCTGAGAAACTGCTTATAAGTATCAGCTTAAGAGAGGGCTTTTGCCTGTTTTTCAGAAAGCTTCCTGCTTTCACGCTTCTGATGTTTTTAAAGCTTTTTATCTACATTATGATGGAGAATGAAAAAAACCTCTAAGATACGTTCCTCTTATCAGCAAATACATTAATACTCCTCTGCCACAAACATACTAAGTTTTCTGATCAACAAAATTTATTTCCCTAGCCTCCTACTTCTTGAAGCTTAAATTATTCATTAACTGGAATACTGGAGGCCTGAAGAAAACTTGCAGAATCAAATATTAGTTTTCTTCAAAGCACACACAGAAATGGTTGGCCAGAGTCTGTAAGATGAGCAGATCAGTGAGAACCAAGAACTAAATAACTCAGGTATTGATCGGCATCTTCCAGGTTGCCCAGAGCTTGGTGTTGATGGTATGTCCCAGAACCTCAAATCAGGTCCATCTCATGTTTATTTACCACAATTCCTTTCAACAAATCAGAGAACTATAATATAACTTGTAATGGTTTTGTCATCAAAGCCAGAAGAGAGCTGGCACTGTTGATCTGTCCCTGAGACTCCTTCACAGGAACATTTCGCTGGAAGAGCGTCTCCAAGGCCTCATTTCATCAAAGGTTCAGATGAATTTTCAAACTTGGACCTAACAGGCTCCGAATCACTAAATCCTAAGAGGATGACACAGAAACCATTCAACTTGAACTTTGCTCTATTCAACAGCCAGCAAAAGCACACCTTGGATTGCTCCATGACACATTAACTCACACACAAACTACTCCCTTTTAGGAGACACCCAACCTGCATCAAAATATTGATGGGCCAGAGTTCAAATAACGTAACGAGATGTTCGCTTGTATGTAGTGTTCATACTTACAGACACTGTGCTTCTGAGGAGGGAAAGACCGTAAAAAGGCAGAACATATATTTTTAAAATGCAAGAGTATCAAACAATTAAAAAGTATTAGAGGTAGATTTAATTTAAGTGACAAGTGCCTATCACTCAGCTATGAGTTTCTCTGTCTACAGCTACACTAGAGGAGAAAAAACACTTGCACTTGAGAGCATCAAGAACCATGCTTAGAGTATTTCCTTAAAAGTGAGGGGAAGCAGGTAATGAAATAACATAATTTTCAAAAAGAAACTTATTTTACTTCTTCTGGAAAAAGTCAAATATAGAAAAGGATGAAGCAATTCTCTCTTCAGTTCACTACATTAAGTTGTCATGTAAGAATGACCTTTCATGATTATATTAGCAGCAAAGAGAAATGATATCTTTCTCAGAACTCTCCAGGCACAGCAGGGTGATTTATTAAGATATTAACCCGTTTTCACATAATACAGTGGTTATGGATCGAGAAAACACTGTGTGAAGAGGCATAATTGGAATGAAACCTCTATGCAAATATAAACCTGCTGCTAAGAAATATTTAAAATGAACCATAAGTTATACAGCATTTACTTGCCCCTTCCAACTAGGGGGCAGAAAAATAGTGGTTGATGTGAAAGCACAGTGAGATCTTCGCTTATTCTTCCCACATCAGGTATCTTCAAAGTATTCCACAAAGCCTGGACCATCCAGGAATCAAAGTCTGTGTTCCAGGGAGAAGACTACTATATTTACCGAATCTTTGGAACCTAGTAATGATGACAGCAGTACAAAAATCATTGAAATGCTCTTGAAAAAAGTCACACATTCACTTGAGACTCAGTCTCGAGTCATTTTCTGATTGGAGAAAATGGAGCAGTCATTTTCTGATTACCAAATTCTTTAAACCAAGTATCCTGCAGGAACTAATTCTGCCTGGCTAACACAAATTCAGGAGACAGGACTAATTACCATCACAGCTTTCATTTAGATAAACAAAGGAGGGAAAATTTAGCATTCTGCCCCATTCCCATGACAGAAGCTGACGAAGCAGGGTCTGTGACAGCCCATGACCCGAGAACTACTGGCTGGCAGTTACTGAGCATGTTGTATCACTTGCTGCTCCTGCATTTCCACTTTTTGGCCTTTACTTTTCTTAAGATCAAGAGTTTGTGGTTCCTTAAAAGTCAATACTAAGTTGATCTTTTTCTCTTCATAAGACAGATGGTTTTGTGGAAAAAAAAGGAGAAAACAGAACACAAGTTTAAAGTATGTTGGGCTTGTTAGGACTCAATTCAGCCTCATAACAGGGTCCAGCGTCCCGTTTTCTGCTCTTAAGACTAAAAGTAGAAGAGCAGAGAGCAGCTTTTCCACGGCATTTGCTTAAAAAGGAAGCTCCAGCTAGGAAAATACTCATAACCAAAAAGAACAGTTTTACTAGTTTGCAAGAAAGTTTTCCGGCTGGCTGTTGCCTCTACAACACAGGAAGACACTGGAAATTAAAGCTTCATGGACTTAATGAAAAATTTCTGTTAGCAGCAACATTAAAAGAAGAAACACTCTTAGAACTGTCTTTTTCTTTGTAAGAAATAAGAGTTCTTCCAATTTAGAGAATATTTAAGATCAAGAACAACATGAGTTTTAAGTGACAAGTTAATCCTACTTTAAATTAAAAGCCAGACTGAAGACTATGAAGCGCAATATTCCACAGGAAATAATTACCCAGCTTTTAAAAAAAAAAAATAAATCAAGGACATTGCATGCCTTTGGCAGCATATAGGAAGGAATAATACACTGGAATTGTATCACTTGCCCCCAGTCAAACTAGTAGTTTTTTTGTTTTTTCTATTTCCTCAGTTTGGCTTATTTAGCTTGCCAACTAACTGACCTTGTTCTTCTAAAAAAGACAGATTTTTTTTAAAAAAATATCTGTATATCTTAGCTTCTAAGATTTTAATTGAATTCATACATTGTTTTGAGTAATACTGAATGATTCTGTCAGCACTTCAAGCCAACCACAAAAGCCAATCAACCTAAAGAATGGTTTCGTAACTTCACTGGATTCAAAAGCTTAAATAAAACAAAAAGCTGGCTGTACTGAAGGCTGGAGAAGACTCCCATCTGGACAGGAAGATGTAAAACCCAGAAGAATCAGCCAGCTGCTTTCAAAGTCAAGATACAGCTTCAAACAATAATTTGAAGGTTTTTCTTACCAAATAACTTCAGGCCAAGAGTACTAACTTTTGCATTACTGCTGCTGAACTGCCTGCCGTCGCCACTGAATAGACAACTGCCTTACAAGTTGCCTTGTTTCTTTTCTAATGCCAGCAAAAGCTTTTAGAGAATAAATTATCCAGAAAGGGCTGCTGTATTGGACATATTTGTGTAACAGCCCCACTGCCTTACTAAATCTGAGCACCAACATATGTCACTAAACAGGTGCTGTGCCTTGAAACATATACTTAACCAAGGATATGCTGTTGAAATATATATAATAATGCTCGGGGCAGAAATAGAGCTCTGACACAGAGCCAAGAAAGGCTGCAGGAGTTTGACATTACTCAGGGACAATTAAGCAACAGGTAAACAGATTTCTCAATTCAGTTTTGAACAAGCAGCTCTAATCAAGTGAAGAAGAATCTCTTTATAATGACAGGCAGAACATACCCAAAAAGGAATCCTGAACTATGTTTTTTAATGCCATGGAAACACTTTGGCATTTTCAAGCACGATTTTAGGTAAACACTTGCAACACTGAAGGCTTAAAGGTATCCTACAACTAATTCTGAGCCACCAGTCACAGTGTTTGAGATTAAGCGTGTGCTCAGATTTTGTGGCTTGGGGATTGCTTTTTTTTTTAAAAAAGCACTTTAAAATTCAATTTGTAAAATATATTTACTGCCTAATTCCCCAAGCTGGCTAATTCTACATGTAACTGCATCTAATTAACTATTTTCATACAACTGAGGAAAGCATGTGTAAGTTATGAATGCAGCTGTGTACTTAATTTTCTTAGAAATCCGGCCCAATGACTCATCTTCCTTCTCCAATTTAACAAGAGTAGACTTCTCTGGAGGAATGCGCAGCTCATTTTGAAAAAGTATTCCTGCAAAAGTGACCATAGGCCCAAACATTCAGTTTGAAGGCAGCTTCAGTAACCACTAATGTACATTCTTGTATAGGCAATTAAAATAGGCAGGCTACCCATATCTAATTACACAGCACATGCTAGGAAAAATATCTCTGCAATCAAGAGAGATGTTCAACATTGTATATAAATACTTTAACTTACTGGGTAAGCAACACACAGTTGTATATTTAGTCTAGTTTTATCTGACCAAGTGATTATTTTATTTGCTGTTCTTAGATCACTTTTAAACAAAAACTTGGCTTTGTTTCATATTTTTAGGAGAAGGTTAACTCATCCTAGAGAAGCCTTATGCTTGCCTAGAAAGGATTTTCTCTAGCAGATAATTCACTGAACCCCCGGAAACCCAAAGCAAGCCAGATTATTAGTTCTAATCTGAATGCTACATTCACCTACAAAACTAGAAATGCAAAGTCGGTTTTCCATGGAAAACACACTGAGTAGTGTAGGTCCTTTCCCAAATCGCTGTTTTTATACACAAATAAACCAAACCCCAGAAAACCCAGGCTTTACTAAATCCCAAACATCACCAGAGGAAACAAACCCAATCCATCTGAAGCCTTTGAAGTTGGTGTGCCTGTACGGAACAGCCACTTTCCCTGAGCTTAGGAAGGGACCACAAACCTCCTCAACGCCCCCTGAAAGGAAACCAGCTGGGGAGGGAAAACAGGACACACTCAGGTGGTCACCACAGCTGGGAATCTGAGCTGGCCGTCACTTTGAAGTCTGGAGCAATGTCCTAAACACAGATGGACAAACTGAGTCACCCACCAGTGAAATAATGCAAGATGCCACCTTTGAGTGCAGTCTGAACTCACAACAAACTACGGGTTTTTTTTGTGGGGGTGAGGAAAATAGGAACCGACTTAAGGTTGCCTGCTACCTGTTGGTTTCTCCTCATCACACGAGATCTTATTCAAGTCTTCTAGGTTCCATTTGGATAACCATAGTCCACTGTTATTCCTTATTAACAAGACACAGTCCCCACTGCATAAAAACAAGTACAGTTGTAATCAATCCCAATTGCATCCGATAAGGATTTGCCCAGCAAAGCTTGAAAGTCACTAAGTCAGGACGTGAACATTACATGTATATATATATATTAATTATACATATTATATAGACATATGGTTTGTGGTTGTTTTTTTTTTTCCTACAGCAGAGTCAAATACAGATTGTGGGCTGCAGAAGGTAACCATATATCGGCAGGGATGGCCCCCTGTCAGTGAGATTACAAGGCAGCAGCTGCTCAGCCAGCACGTCCTGGCTTGAAGGGCAAATCTGGTGATAAAACACCAGGGCGCTGAGATCAGACGGTCTCTGCTCCAGCCTCGGCCGGAGGGTTTCTTCAGCTACCTAAAGGAGTTAGGAATTTCCAGCTCCCAAGCAAAAATACAGCAAAAACATGCATTTCCAACTCCAAGGCACGTGAATACAGGCAGTTAGTCTTGCTTGAAAGACAGCTACTCCAGACCAGCATAGTTTAATGCTCATGTAAATAAGCACGTGCTGTTTTCTGCATTTTTGAGAACAGCATCAGCATCTTGAAACTCATGACTAAGGCTGCAATAACAAGTAAGCACGAGCAGCAAGGACAAAGGAATTTTGTACCATCTTAGGGGTTTTTTTCCTAAAGAATCATAGCATGAAAACCTTGTTAACAACGAAAACATATTCTGTTAGCATACTAGGTACAAACAGCAGACTAAGGGACTAATCTACAATAGGCAAAACCTTGAGTACATACAGTCTTGCCAAGAGCCACAAATGCATTCAAGTGCTTAGCTCAGTGAGAAACAAACATCCCTCTGCACAGCCACTTCTGTGAGGTTCTCCTTTTGTTGGCAATTATGTCCTTGTACATTTTCAGGTCTCTGGTCTCAGGCTTTAATATTCTTGTTCCCTTTTATACTTTTGTATAAATCACTGTTCTTTGATTCTGGATCTCAGACAAGATTTGACCAGTAATCCAAAGAGACAGAAAAAAGTTCTAATTTAGCATTTAAGCTTATTTTGAGATACTGTAAAACTATTAGACAACCGTTTCTGTAACACATCTATGAAGCAAACACAAGAGGGAAGAGAAGGCTGAAGTAGATTTAATTAGTATTTGCCAAGGCAGTGAGAATGCCCAGGAACTGAAGTAAAAAGAACAGAAACAAAACAAAACACCATCCACTAAAAACCTCAAAGTTTTGAAGCTTTGAATCTCCACTCTTGCCACTGGATTCTTCAGCAGGAGGCATAGAATGAAACAAAATACACTTCTAGCAAAATTGGAGTTTAAAGCTCTAGCTCCCCACCATCTTTTGCAATAGCAGGATATCTAGCAAATCACTGAACTATTTAATAACAAGGACAGGAAGAAACACAAACTTTGACCTCCCCAAGCCACTAATACCTATTTCATACCTACTCTTTTTTGCAGACAAAGTTCACTTCTTTCACTCTCCCACGGGACTGTTTACAAGGAAACAAAGTCTGAATGCTTTGCAAATATGGTGGGCCAACTGTATCTGCTTGAATGACACACATTGAATAATTCATCCACAGAAGTGGAAAACACAATAGAGATAATCTTCTAAAGCACTGTTGTGCTTTATGCCATTTCCTTTCAGCTGCGTATATTAATGATGTAATTTTAGCAGGGCTACCCCTTTGAGTTACCATTAAAAATAGCATCCGCGCCATACACTGATGAAATGCATCCACTCCAGGCGGTGAAGTAATGCAGCAAGACCACTGGGGTTTTTTCCAGGGAGATAAAAAAAAAAAAGTCAGAAAGCAAATGAAACATTAACCTTTTAGCTTAGCATTTCTGTGCACCTGAGAAATAAAATCTCCTGTAATCAAACCCATTGTTTTGCGTAATTACAGCCTGTGACTTTCCAGCATAAAAGAGCAAGAGAAAATGAGATTAGAAATGAAATGTGACAAAGCACCTCAACAATGCCAAAGCTGACTATTTGTCTCCTCCTCTACTTGTGTGGCACAGGGTAACAGATACGCCCTATGGATCAGAGCCACAATTCCTCTGCTGCAGGAACGCGTCTGACAGCACCGGCATCACATGCCGAAGGGAAGTACAAGACACCCTGCTACAGCAGGCTTGGGCCAGTATGATCCCTTCAACTTCTCCCAGTTTCCACTATCTGCAATCCCCAAACGAGATTTTGTTCTCAACTTACTTCTTAGCATCAACTCATGAACAACTCCAGAGGCTTTCATCACCCCTACAGCTGTCACATCTCTTAATCCAGGTCTCGGCATCCAGCTCTGCTCTGGCATTTTTCAACAGATGCATTTTATGAAAACTACGTTAAGCCTGCATCAAACAGAAGAATCCAACTTTCTTTAAACAACCACAAATAAAATTGAATTAATACACAAAATTTCACTACTTGACTGTTCTCAGCTTCATTCTTTATTCATTTTGATTCTATTTATAATGAGCCCAATGTTAATAGCACCATTTTCTTGTTTGGCTATTAGCAAAATGAGGTGTAAGTTAGTGAGGGCACATACAATTTGAGAAATAATATCTAACTATTTAAGCAAAACAAAGGAGAGGAACTTGCTTCTGTCTACAGAGCCTTTTTGACCACCAATTAGAGAAATCCCAAACATTTTGACCTAAACCTCAGTTTTTTCTCAGAGACCTATACAAAGATTAAGCCAGCCCGGATGTGAAGCAAGAACTAGCCTAGCTTGATGGATACATAAAGAAGACTCTACAGTAGATCAGAAACAAAGCCATATCTAGAACACAAGAATTGGTAGCTCTTGCAGTGATCCTCAAAGGACATGAGGCACCGAATCCTTCTGCGTTTGAATCTGCAGACTAAAAAAAAATAGTAAAATTAGCCACTGTCTTCTGACCTGTGAATCAAGGCTGGGATCAGCTGGTAGTCAAGGTGCAGGAGAACACCGTGAAAAAAACAAGACCAATTTCCTTCCCTCTAACTGCACACAGTTAGACTCATGAGTTACCATTTGCAAAAGGTCTCTCTCACTAGCGTTAAGTATTATTACATTCGTTATTTCTTCTTTGCAGTCCATCTGTTCCCTTGTGCCAGATACCGAATGTGAGAAATTATGATCACTTCCATGGAAATAAAGTGTTGTCATTTACTAAATAAGGTCATTTCCAGATTAGAAAGAAGGGAAGCAGAGTAATGAAATTTTTGCTGTAGTAGTAGGGGAAATAAAGAAAATTGCTGGCAAAGTAAACAACTTTTTTTGGTGACATGCTCTCATCCTTCCTCTCCACCCACCTCCTCCTCTTCAAACCAGAGCAGTACGTCATGTCAGTGCTCAGTACTAAGGATAATGCATCTCCTCCCGTGACTTACTGCCCTATTTGAAACCAGCATTTATTGTTTCCAATTCCTAGTATCACCAGTTTCTCTAATGATATCTCAAGTCCTGCAACGTCTGGCATCTTTTCCCTACTGTGGTCTGATTCTTTCAAAAATTGCCAGCCTCCCCTGTCTGCGAAGAAAAGCCCCAATGTGAGAATCCTAATGCTGACATTAGAAGTCAAGCAAGAAACCTATTATTTACTTTAGGTTCTCATGAATTTTCAGATCTGGACCCAAAAATCCGTGAGGGATGACAACATTTCTTACTTATATATGCAACAACCTGTAACAACTCCAGCTACCTATTGATAAAATTACTGTACTTTAAGCCAGTTACCCTCAGGGAGCCACCTTTTGGAGAACAGAATTAATCTAAATGTGAAGGTACATGAAAACAAAAAATGTGCTTTGGAAAATGGCAGATTTAACAAAAAACTGATAAGAGAAGGGAAAGAACATCTACCAGCTAACAACTAACCAGCTAGAAAAGCTTCTTAAGCATGCTGTACACAGGAAAATTGCCATTTAGTCATTAGTACACTTGTGACTATGTAAAAACATGGGCAATGACATTATGGTTTTCTAGGAATACATGTGAATCACTCCCAATTTTCTTCTTGAAAGCAATATCCTTGTGTCAAATTTAGTTTCAGGGAACTGTAAATCTAGATAGCATAAGCAAGCCATTAATTTTAGATTCTCGTATACCTCTGTTTAACATGGCAGTGAGACGGGTTATTTCAAAACAGATATTTACAGATGTTAAAGGGTGTTAAGTTCTGAAGAGATGCAATGAACAGCTGAGCATTTCTGAACATTTCACACATCCCTTAATCTTCAAGCAGCAGACACAGAAATGTCCAGTCTTAGTGAGCTATTTGCCATGCAGCAGGAACTGCCAGGAGACAAGCATTAGCAGTTGAAGTTCACCTCCATTTTTTCTTGAAGTCCTGCATGACATGTTTTCTACCCTTCAATAAGTTTTTTAAATTTCAAATTTCCTCTCACCCCACCCCCTTCCTTTATAAAGGATTTTCAGTACAAATGAAGGTTTAAGCATTAGTTCCACCAAGATTTACAGCAGGTAAAGTTCTCAACTCATTTTATTCTGATCCTGCTACATCTTTTCGGAAGATGTGCTGCATTAAGCCATTACCTAAAGATCTGAGAAAAACTGGTTTTGCTCATTTAATGCAATTTTAATTAAAAGCTCAAGTTTCTTATGTTGTTTCCATTACTGACAGAAGGTCACACTGTTGCTTCTGTAGCTGTTGATGTAATTGCTATTAATTTCGTCTGCATTAACAACTAATAATGTGCCATAGCAGGCACTTCCAGGACTTCATAGACATGAACTGGCAATACAGAAGTCCTTCTAGGAATGTACGTGCCTAAGTGTTGCCTCCTGTGCTTCTGAAGAGCCATAGAAAAAGGCAAATAGCATTAAATACGAGTTTATCCTCTCACATCAGACCTTGACAACTATCTTGCCATTATCTAAGATCAGGAACCTTGCTTGAGGAATGGGTTACAGCAAGCTAAACTCCTTAGCACAGCTGAATTTACCAACATACTGTTCTTAGAATTTTTATTTTTCACAGTAGCTGGATTCTAATTCATTATAAACACAAGTATCATCCAACTCCCACTAAAACCAAATTGAACAGGCTGCAGAGTACTCAAAATAAGTGCTTCATTGTCAAACCTTGCAGTAACAGAAAGCTGGTCATATTCTAATGTTTAATAAGAAAGTTATAATGTCCAGTACACAAATTCAGAATAAGTCTTTATATAACATAAGAATAAATAGAAGCAAGATTAATTAGTAGGGAGCAAAATTAAGCCTTTTTTCCCCCATGGGCCTATGCTGTATGTTTCCTCTCTTCTGCAGAGACTCCAGCCCCATATCCCCTATGACAGACCTACAACAACACTGCTTTCCATATCTACCATGTCTACCCTAAATTTTTCCAAGCTTTCCACATGTTCCCTAGATCCACACGCATAACTAGCTGTTTTTCCTTCCCAGGCACACTTACCACTGCAAGACACCTGGCCTCTTGCACACCTACTTAACTTCTGCAGGATGCCAGTTCACTCTTGAATCCCTACAGTGATGCGCACAGGACTCTCTGGAGCTGCCAACTGGACAACAACCAGCACATCTTGCCTCTAGTCCAGAAAAAACACATACAATGAGCGGCTGGGCAGAGAAAACAAGGTAAGGGCTGAACTGGTCTTACCTCTCCTCTTGATGGAAGCATGAATGAGTCTCTTCTATCCAAACATTATTGTAAATCCGTCCTCTGTCAAATCTGAATTAATTCAATCAACAGGCTCAACAGTTAATAAAGAAGGGATTGACAGAACTGCCGAGGCAGAGTGATTCCATCACCTTTACTGAGGAAAGACAAGCAAGAAGCCCGAACAAGACTAAAGAAAGAACCACTCAGCAGATTCAAGATAATGCCCTTAGGTATATGCTTGATATAAACATTATTTTAGGTGAATATGCAAAGAAGGCATAGGTATATACACAATCAAAACTGCTTATAGCAAATGTGCATTAGAGAGTCTTCTGTAACACAAACTCAAACCACAGCCATGGGTAAATATATACAGCATGACTTTCCACTGAAGCCAACTCACTGCAGCTCTTGGCCAAGGGATAGTCCTTGGCCAAGACTAAGTGTCTTCATGTAAAGTGCCTGCAAACCACAAAGGGCTGCCCTCGTGAAGGAATCTAGGCCGTGAGTTACAAACTTCAGCAAGAAGCACCTTTAAGTACTTACACAGAAAGGTTATGACAATGATTGCATGAGTAGGCAGATAGAAGCCTATGTTTCCTTCAGTTAGAAGAGTCCCTATGCTCTCCCCTCCTCTCCCTTTGTATCTTGTCACAGCGATCCCAGATCTCTTCTGACAAGTCTTGGTATGTGGAAAGGGAAGCAACAAGGATGACAAAGAAATACCGACTCCAACCTCCAGAGAGTACAAAAGTTAACTTATTAACAGTTAACAACGTGAATTTGCCAGAGTCCAAGAGCAGCCCCAGAAGCGTGGAACTCTACTGGCAGCTCTGACACAGCCCGAGTGTGACCTACTCAACCCGACCTCTGGCTTTGGGGACACAAAATGGGCTTCTACGCCTGCCTACATAAGCACAGGGTACAACTGCACAATCCACAAAAGCTTGAGATGAAATCCAATGTTTTTTTAATTGTTTTTAAAACTGAATTGAAAACTCATGAGTATTGTCTCTATTGCAAAATTAAACCTGCAACCTGAATTGAACTCCCAGCTACAGAAGAGCAAGCTGCATGATTTATGCAACGTACAGGCTTCAAGAAATTTCTTAATATACAATAATCTTCTAGCACAGGGGAAAACATGCAACATCAAAACATTTCTTTTGAAGTACACTAATCCTTGGATTTGATTGCTAGAATTAACTCTTAATATTTGATACTCATAAAACAAGTAGTATATTAGAGATAGTCGGGAATGCAACGCCTTGTGTGTGATCTAACAACATACATTGCTGAAGTTTAGAAGCAGAGCTCTACTTCAGAGATAAAATGAACCAAGACATATACAAACAGCTGAAAAATTATATACAGTTGGTAGAGGGAGATTTTTTCCTGAAGGATTATCATAGCCTAAATATTTCTTTAAGCCTTACCCTAAGAGTAGATGACCCAATATTGTTGGAGATGATGTATTTACTTAAAAATAGAATAATCCAGCTACACAACTGATGCAGAACAAGGCACTATAAAGTCTGGGCCCTGAACCAAGAGGATTTGGGAGCTTTTTTTCTCCTCCTGTATTTTCTCCCTCCTTTCAACAGGCTGAACAACCAGTGTCATACATTTCAGGAGGGAAAGACTTAATTGCCATTAAATAAGAGAGTTCCTGCAGTCTAGTTTCTTATGGAAAAAGGATGAGTCAAGGAAGTGGGAGATAAAAAAAGGTGCAAGACTGTACAAATACATTTTGCCAAGGAAAATAAATTGAGTAGCAAAAATAGTGAATAGAAGTTCTTGATAGCTTACATCACGCATTTCTGCTGACTATTGTAATGAAACGATTTAGATACCAAAGCTTGCTGCACATAACAATCAGCTTAACCTACCTACAACTCAGATCCTACCTGAGGTCAACAGGATTACTGCACACAAGGATATATTTTACATCCTAATATTAATCCAAAATTAAGTCAATACATTACTGAGATGCATCTTCTCTAAAGTTTGTTTTTCCTCCTGTCCACAGACCACAGCTCCTTTTGTCCAGTAAGTCTTGTGCAGTCCAGTAAGTCATCCTATTTATTCTAGCATTTATTCTATCCTATTTATTCTAGCATTTATTCTAGCTTGGGACACTGTTGAGGCTTTGCAGGACACTGTATGTGGACTAATAGCATACCTTCAATTAAGCAAGAAGTTTTACTGTGCTCAGCAGGGGTACTAAATGGAGTACAGAATGGAGAATAAAGCCTACTGCACCCATTTTACATCTAAAAGCTTTACTCCTCTCTGTCCACAGAAGGCAGTTTGTGCCTATCAATAGATGCGTGTGTTGCAAGAATTGTGATTCAGCCTCACTATAAAAGGATTACATTTCAACAGTTGCTTCATTCGAAATCAGACTGGCTTGGAGACAATTTTGAGGTTTTGTGTGGCAATAGCGGAAAGGCAAGATAAATACATAGGAAACACAAGAATAGGGGAATTTTTGTCACCTCGCAGAAAATGAGACTTGTTTAGTCGAGAAAACCATCTTCCAGGCTGCTTTGTGGAGGAAAACAGTGGTAAGAGCCACCTGGAAAGCCTCAAAGCAGTAATGAACATCTTATAAATACCAACACAGAACTTTCACTGCAGAAAATTTAAAACAGAAGCTGTGACAAATCAAAATTTTACTCAGTATTATGAGAAGTTACAGTATGAAGACTGCACAGTCTCTGTACTGTAATGTTTTGCAACTTGCATTGCCTTTATTATAAAGATTCTTTTGTTCTGCCCTTCAACATCTGGTCTAATGTACTTTATTCCACTGCGCTTTTGGAAAATATGCTGTGGTCACTGACCATGTTTAATACATTGCTAAAATGTCACATGCACAGAGTAGAACTTGCCTACGGTGCTACCCACCTAATGGCCAAATCGTTCTGCTGCTTGGAACCTTACAGGAAGAGTAATTAATAACATCTCCAGTGTATGGGAAATTCCTATTGCTTCTTTAAAAAATAGGGAATAAGCTGAATTTTTCATTCAGCTTTGATAACCGTAACTATTCTCTTTTGGGAATTGCCACCCAAGGTCAGAACAACTCTACACCCATAGGCTTTTTACAAATCAGCTCTGTGAATAGGACTTCTGGTAGGTGAGATAGCTCCTTCTAGACTTTGGCATAACAACTGAATTTTCCTTAGCTACCAGCAGAGGATTATACCTGCAAAACAAAAGTTGCTAGCCAATATACTATTTTTAACCAGTGACCTTCTTTAACAACCTGGGTCACTTGCTACTGGAAAAAGGTTCTGAATGTGGCTCCCCAGAAAATACAGGGTAAAATCCTGAATATAAGACAACCAGTCTCAGTGCCTTTATCAGAATCCCTCCAAGTAAGTTGGCTGACTGTGGTGGTGTAGGCTGGGCTGGCCACTAAAGGAACAGTAGATGCTCTCTTTAACCTCTCTCCCTTCCCAGAAGAGAAGGCAGAGACTTATGGGTTGGAAAAATCCCCCGAAAACTACCGTAATGAAATATTAATAATAAAAAGAAAAAATAATAATAAGAAAATAATGAAATCTATAAAATATATACAAAACCAGTATCAAGCTCCCAGGATGACATCACCATCAGGCAGTGGGAAAGTCCCAGACTGGACTCTGTGACAGATGGGAACTGGATTATGGATCTGGATTCAGGAACACACAGATTGGCATCAGAGGCAGAAGAACAGACAGAATCCTCCTTGGACACCAGCCACAGAAGAAGAGGCTGACCCCTTTGATTCCTTAGCTTTTAGGCTGAGCATGATGCAGACGGGATGAAGACCCCAGGTCACCCATCCCATCCACTCCTCCCTGCAGGTGAGACCCCTCTACACTTTTTCCCTTCCAACCCTCCAACTCGGTAAATAAGAAAGTGAGCTGGCCTTGGCTGTTACAAGAGTATGTATAAGCAAGAGCCTCTCTGTGTACCATTCCTTGGTATTAACTATAAACATCAGGCCTTATCACTGCTAGAAGCAGACACTGTCTGAAAAATATGCTACTAATTTCAGAGAGCAAAGTTATTTAGAAGAGACTTAACCGAAAAGTACAATTGCCGAAAGCAAAATTGGTTCTGTTCTACCTCAAACCAGGACACTGAGTTTGTTGGCGTTGTGCTGGGAAACACAAACCTGCCTATAGAAGGCACCATCACTACACGCTGCATTGCTGCCGACCCAGCGTTTGCAAGCGTGAAATCTCATCTTTGAAACTGGAATCAACATTTCTGCCACTGCCACCTTCCGCAGCTCTGTTTGCACTGGGTTCAGTTCCTGTACTATTGCAGAAAAAAGCCAAGGGCAATCCAAGGAAGACAGTGTGGCATCAACTCATGCAGTATGCAAAATATGGCCAGTCTTCATTTGAACATGATTGTTCTGTTTGGATCAACCTGTAGTTAAAACCTGACTATATTCTAGAAACAGTGGAAAAAAAGAGACAGAAGTATCTAACAACACATTCCTCTTGGAATTTCAGTTAGATTCTTATGTTACATGTATCTGCATTTGCCTCTGTTCTTGACCAGTGAGATCTGTCAATACCTTAAAAACCTGTGAATAAGTCTGTCTGCAGCTTACAAGCACAATAGCCAGTCCCTGAGAAGTCACCACTTCCTAAAGTGGAAGTTACTTTAACTGGTGGTAACGTCTGTAAAAACAGGTTTGAACAATCCTAACCCACCAATCAAAAAATATGATTAAAAAGCACAATTTATACAGCATGTTACAGCTATCAGACTTCAGAAGAGGTGTCCACATCCTTCTATGTCAATACCCATCCATATTTTTTTTTCTAAACTTGCATAGGACAAATTTTTGAACTTTATTTTACAAAAGTAAACTCCAGATAAAGCACAGATACCTGAAATGCTTATGTCAACATGTACAGGATCTTCTTAGTGTCAAAACTTTTACTTTGCAGAGATGTCCATCTGGTTTACCCTGCTTTAGCACCGATACATGCAGAAGGGAGACTGGGCTTTACCTAAGACTGAAGGACCAGCATAGAAAAATTGGAGAATTTTGCTAAATAACCGTATGATTGCCCCAAGCTGGTCACCACTCCCAACAACTTGTCATTACAGCATGGATCCATTACCCCAGTGCCTGACAGTGTTCCCAGTTAGCCAGGCCTCTGAGATAAAAGGAAACGTTTATGGACTTCTCATAAAAAGACACTCATTTTATAAATTCATTTCCCAAGGCAGCAATATCCTCTGCAGATAGGATGGTGAAGTTATTCAGATGTTATGTATTTGACAAGTCTCTACAAGCAGCATGTTTCCAGCTAACAACTTAATGCAAACACAAGTGCAAACAGACTTCTACCGCGGTTTGTTAAAGAGTATTCAGCAATATACTCCACTCTTGTCTCTCTCCCATGTAGAAACTTGAAATATTTTATGCTAAACGCTAATTTCAAAGTGTGGATTAAGGAAAATACAACCACCGATAGCTTTCAGGTCCAAGCCTCCTACAAACCCACTCACTGTTCAACTATGTACAGAGTATGTTATGTTGCTGACATTTCTACAAATCAGGATTAAAATCATTCACTGGATTAATATAAACTGTCTCTAATCCAAATAAGCACAATGGATACTGCACCTCGTACTGCTTTCTTGTTTTTTGTCTGTTTCAGCTACAGCCTTTTTAACTGAGACACTTCCAGCTCCAGTACTTTGCCAAGAAAGGAACGACGAACTTCGGCAGCTCGCTGTTCCTCACCACAAGGGCGAAGAAATCCTGTCCCCTCAAGCTGCCTGAAACAAGACTCACTAGAAAAATATCGACACAAGAATTACACACTGGTCAAGCAACCTGTCCATCCCATACTCTCATGGGTGAATTTCATGCGCTCTAGGTTAAAAAGGTAGGGGGTCCTGCTAAATTAAGAGATGTGTCTGTTTGCTCCAAGAATTAGAAATCTGCAAGTGAGCAATGGTGGCTCCAGGCTGGCAAATAATCCAGAGGCAGAACTCCCTACCAGACAGATCATCACGTATCACGGAGAACTCAACACAATCTTTGCTGCTGGTGAACCAGAAAGCAGAATATCAGTTAGTAAGAAAACTGTACTTGTTCCACAACATCTTTTACCAACTATCGCAAAGGCAATCTCATAAATTAAAAAGCTACATTCTCTGAAAACCAAGCAGGTATTCTATAAGATAAAAACAGATCAGAAGAAAACCTAATTAATTTTCACAGTGTACCATGACTAATCTTGGCATATATGGTACTGGAATAGCAATCACTGAGTACAAACGAAAACAGTGTTGAACCCTGTCCTATTTTTAATCAGATGGAAGCCACAAACCGAGCCATGCTTCTGCTTAGTGTTGCATTTTCTTCTACCCTGATAGCTTTTACAGCTGGAGAAATAGCTACTTACAGCGCTATTCTGCTGTAAAAAATTATTGGTACTTACAGCTACTGGGATTACAGTTGAGTATGTCACAGAAAAGGAGGTCTGGCGGAGGCAAGCTAAGAACATTTCCTTGGGATATTTAACCCTTTCCAAGCTGTATCAGTTCCTCTGAATGAAGATGTGCTTTGAAATTCTTGATCACAATTTATGTGGTATTAAACTGTATTTGCAAGGTTATGCAGCAAAACAGTGGCAGAGAAGTAAACAGAACTCTGAAGACAAGTCCAAATCAAAAAAACCCCCAACAATTTACATGACAATATTTTTAATGACATTTGAAGGTGATACACCAGCGCTGGCAACATGATGGTGTATTTCCCCTGCATTAGTTGTGCCATACAGAGCTATTTTTATTCTCACCACAAAGAGTTTACAAAAGCCATTCTACACAAATAGCAGCTCACAGTTCAAAGACTTTCCTCACTTAACAGTGCTTTTTGTATGCATTAAACAGAAATACTGTTAGTCACATTTTAACCTAGACATTTTAATATCTGTAATCATAGCCTGGAGTGCGGAAATGGAATGCATGCTTATTAACTCAAATTTGCTAAGCCCAGTTTTTAGCCAGGTCAGCGTGTAATATAATATTACAAAAATAAGACTTATTTTGTGACAACATTCAGGGTGCACACAAGCTATAAAAGGTGCAAGCTCTCTCCCCTATTCTCCACTCCTCTTCCCTCAGCTTCTCACTTACACATTCTTGGGAACCAAGAGCAAGGTGGAAGTGGAAGCCTAACTGCTGTTTTAAATGCCTTCTCGTCTCCCCAGTAAAGCAACACTCATCACCATATGCTTCATCCAAGAAATAACCTGCTACTATAAGGATGAGAGGTGGAGTGTCAGAGATATTCACTCTTTGAGAATATAATATTTCAGGAGAGCTAAACTGGTATTTTATCTCACAAGGAACTTTCTTGGTTATTTCCCAACTCAAGAATAAACACACGTCTCTCACTGACCATTTTTTCACCGATACACTAACACTTTCTACAAAAACCCTTCCGTGACTTCCTTTGCTCAACCCAATCCAGAAGCAGCAAAATTCCAGTCTCCAATCAATTAAAGTAATGCTAATTGCCATCAAGAGGTAGGAGTTTGCTCCCCCGCTGGAAACGCGCATGCGGAAAAGGACACACCTTTGGAGTGTTTCCCCGAAGGCCTCTTGGGTAATGACTCCTCAATGGAATGTGTTGATGTATGTAGTACATTTTCCAAACTGTTACTGACACTGTTGATGGGGGTCTCGGACCTTGGAGTGACCTGGAAAAAAAAAAAAAACACAACACAAAAACCCAATAAAATAAACTGAGGGAATGCACAAACATCACACCTTCCTCCAGAGTGAGCAGAACCACTTCGAAGGCAGTCAGGAGACATTTTCTTCTTTTAAAACCAAAGGGTGTTACTATTGGTATTCCACAAGTAACGGTTCAGGGAAGTTGTTTTTAGTCAGCAGCTATTCACAAATCTAGATTATCTTGGCTAATCTATAAAGCTACTTAAAGTATAATTCTTTTTTAAACAATAGTCACAGCAGTCAATAGAGATATTGCAAGACCCTTAACCTCTCCACGCTGCAGCTCGTAACTTTTCAACAAGAAAACAAAGGGAAAGGAGCTTTTGGAAAATACCCTTTTTATGTTATGTTACCCATCAACACAGATGCAGAACCGAGGCATTTCAAAGTATCTCCACACAGATGATATGGAATGAATTCCTATTTAGCAAAATCTAATTTTCTTGTCTTTGCCATTTTTAAAGCCTGCTATCGTGACCATATTTCAATGAAAAACCGCACACTAAAAACGTGCCACGTGGAAGGCTGCATCATCAAACCAGACTTCATGGCCTATTATGTACCTTCTAAACTGCATTTACCGGAAGAAAACATTCTCACCATTACTTAAAACTACAGAACTAACAGAAGTCATTAGAAAAAGCAGAATTGAAGACTGCCCACTTCAGCTGCTGTCCAGGAGAGCATTCATAATTATGTAGCAACACATTAAAACAGCTATTACTTGTAGTATAACACTCATTGCCTGCCTCATGAGCAATTACTCTCTTGTTTACTAGGTAATGAGAAGCTGAAGTGGATGAACAGTTACATTAGCAGCACTGAAAACAAAGGTTTAAGTATCTTAAAGAGGAAAGCGTGCTTTAAAGAGGTAGTTCAGACTTAACAAAAGCCCTCGCACTAACTAGTGCATTGCTTGAATTTCAATTGCCACATTTTGAATAACGTGAAATCCTGGTATGGAGATCTGTAATTAGAATTAAAGGTGGATTTTAGCCTTTCACAAATCACAGGAGAAAAGGTGCATCTCAACATAACGAAAGCAGCTATCCTTTATTCGTGGTAACTAATACCAGCGGCTGCAGGTCCCTGTAAGGAAAAAGGCTCACTCAGACCCTGATTACTTGAGTCAGTGCCACGAGTCAGGACAATTTACACTTAAAACAATACTTTACTCACCCTACCTTTAGCCTTACATATTGACATCAACTGAAATACACAATCCAAGTCAAAAATAGCACATCCTTACCACTACACAGTATACAATAAACCTATTGTAAGCTCCATTTTAGGACTGACGTGTACAGCTTTGTACGCCGTTTAAGGCAGCAGCACAAGTGAAAGACTCGGTACGCTTGACGTCCAGAAAAAAGCTTATAGATGCAAAGAAATCAATCCAGAAAGACAGATGAGTGTCAGAAGAAAGTATCTGCTTTCCTTTTCAGCACTTAGAAGCAAGCTTTATTTTTGATCAAAAAGTAGACAGACTATATTTCTTCAGCACATCTTTCCACCAGTAACATACTCTTAGTATGAAGGTTTCCCATTAGAAAGACCAGCCATTAAACTTAAAGCTTGGAGGGTGGAGAACAGTTTAAACCTCTTTGCCAAAGTCATTCTTTACCACAGCTTATCCCACAGCATCTCTCTCCTGGAGCTCATTAAACTCTCACTCCGGTGGGTGGCTGCTGAGAGGAAGTTCCAGTGGACTGAGCAATGACACCATCATCCTCTTGGCAAGGGGAGGTGGCAGAAGAGCAACCCAGGAACAGCGCAAGCCAGAAAATTAGATTCAGGCCAGACTATGTTATCCTAAACAGCCAGGTTCCAAACATTCAGAACAATCAGCAAATATAAACACAGTACTTGAAATTGAGTAAGAACACAGCCACATGGTTTCAGACAAATCTCCAAACAAGCAGTTTGTTACAATATATCGCCTCCTGTCTTGTATTCCCTTCTCTCCACTATCCTTACAGAAAGCATTGCGTGTAGTTTAAAATTTGCATTTTGTTTATACATAACCTCCAATTCTTTCCATAAAGATTTAATTTCTATATACTTGGTAAAGATTAATTTAGCCCATATGTCTTGACTGACTGAGCTCATATACTATCTGATTCAGTCGCACATCAAAGCAAAGCAGTTCCAAATTGGCCTAGAAAAAAAATAAAAAAATCACAAAGCTCTGATTAGTTCCAAATGGAGCACTTTGTTAGTGAGCTGAATGGTGTTATAACCAGTGAATCTGACTGCTTAAAGCTTTCATTCCAAATTTTAAATAATTTTTTCCACTGACTTAAACATACCAATACTGCAAAGGTTTGGATTTGTTTAGCAAAAGTAAAATAATGAAAAATGTTTTGCAAATCAAAGTTTTATTTCCAAAATAGTAACAGCGTTTTTCTTTTTTTTTTTTTTTAATTTGCAGCCAAGGAAAACACAGAGGAACAATAACCCATCAGCTATGAACTGCAGAAGATACTGCTCTGGCAGGGTTGGGAGAAACACTGGCAAAAGCTTAACAGTAGATGCCCAGGAAGGACTTGTCCAAATTCCGCTGTAGAAATTCAGTGTCAGGTAGATTCTGGGAGGAGTGTTCCCCTCAGCTGAACACCACTGCAATCCCTAGCTTGGGCTCAGCACAAACAACTACTAATAAGTAGTCACTAGATTCCAAATAAAGAACAAGGCATTTCAGTAAGATAAAGAATCTGAGAAGTGGTGAGCAAATTGCTTCAGACCTTTTAGGATCTGTAGCATTTCCGAAGAAAGCCAAGATGCCATTACGCATCTGCTGTTCAGGAACTATTAAAGGCTTGTTTTCTGAAGCAGTAACAGTCCACAGTAAAGGTGGATAAACTGGCATCACAGAAACCAGAAATGTTCAGGCTATGTATCATAATAAACCACAGGAGTGACATTTTATAAATGCAGAAAAATTCACGAATCATTCAAGGTCTCAGAGGGCACAGCATCAGACATTTGAACAGAAGAGTTTGGATTTTTCAACTTAAATTATTTGAGAATATCAACAGAAACAGTCCATGAAGACTAATCAAATAATACAGCAACCCCAGAGAGTTAAAGCAATGGAAATACTCTTCACTATACCTAACCTCCCCTTAGCACAGCATTTGATAGAGGGCCAGGGAGAAGGACCTATCCATAGTTTCATTAGATTATTCATAAACTGTTTTAACATCAGAGTGGCCTTTTGGCTTATTCAATGACTCTAGAAGATGCACCACTCAAATGGGTGCAGAAGAAATTTTTAAACTATTTTTACTCAACTCTAGTGTTGTGTCTACTCCCTCTGTAGCAGAGCATCTGGCTCACAGATGAACTTCTGATTTTCCAGATGAAAACCTAGCTTGTCTCTTGAATTTCAAATTCAAGAAGTAGCCATAACTGAAAATAACAAAGGAAATTCATCATTACCTAATGACTAACTGAGGTTCAGCCTGAATTATTCTGTACCTCACTCTCCATAGTAATAAAGACAGTATCAAAACTGGTATCTGCTACTGAAAAGCGCATCCTTCCCAACATGAGCTAGACAGAAGGAACACAGAATGTCACCCTGAAGCCCTCCATCCCGAGGACCCAACCAGGAAGAGAAACAATCACTTCGACTCAGGGGTCAAGGACAAACATGTCAAGGCATCAGAAATCATTGCTAGAATTTTAGCCAATATCACATTTTTCCCTTTTCACCTGCCAGCAAACAATAAAAATTGTTTTTCAGCACAATGCAGTGATTTTCTTCTCAGCATCAGAGTGTAACCAACAGGCATATGTCTTCTTGGGACAGCAAAAAAAGTTCTAGAAAGCTCTTCAAAACCCTCGATCCATCAAAAAGCACACAGGAAAATAAATCTGCACGACAAAATCACCTGGAGCAGTTACTTCAACAAGCGGTGTTTCTTTCAGCAACTGCTACCTGAAGTGGCTCTGCCACTCTCCAAGACAGTGGAAGTCAATATAGAAAATGGTAAATGCGTGAAGCCAGATTTAGCTTTTCTCCCCAGGGACAACGCCTAACATTTCATACAGCAAAGTCTTTCACAAAAATAACAGGACTGATAGAAATCAAACTCAACATTAAGAATTTTACCCAAAGAGCAATTATATGTTCCTTTTAAAAATAACCAAACAGAACACAGAAAATACATGGTTTAATAGTAAACTATTTGCTGACTTAGTTTGAAGTGAAGCCAATACTAAAAATCAACATAGCTCACTACCTAAAGTGTAACATGACCTATAATTTAAGGAAACAATGATACAGGATCAGAGGGAATAAAATACTGATTTCTATACCTAGTTAGGTATGAAATTTAGGTCATGCATTACACAGGAAAAGTAAACAAAATATAAAAGCAATGAGTCAGTTAAGTGAGATACTGGGGCCACAGCTGAAAGCCACATGAACACACTCTCCCATCGATCACGCAGGAAAACTTTTTCACATAATGTTCAGTTTTCAAAAGTGGCCAGTGATACACTGGGAAAGTCCCACAGATAAATGCTTCTGCCAATACTTGCTTGGGAAGTCTCCACTAAAGAAGGTTTTTCATAATTATAAACCGACCTCCACGCTTGAGGCTGATGCAGATAACATGTAAGAGTGCACTCAGAAATCGGAGTACTGAAGTCAGAGGGGGCAAAAAGCCAGTCAACTGCATTCGCTCCTGCCAGTTTCATATTAGTGAGTATTAACAGCAGCTTATTTTGAGGTTAACACCAAGGTCTTTAACACAGTGCAATCCTGCTTGCAAAAATGCTCCTCCAGAAGCTTGATGGCAAGGGTAGAGCCCGTGCATGCTCAGGCAGTTAAGCTGCTATTTCCCAGTGCAGGTACATAACTCAGGTTCCCAAATAATTTGAAAAAACGTGTTGCTAACACTCAGGTGTCAGTCTGACAACGCATACGATTGCCCAGTAGGCTAAGTCTGAGCCAGAAACAAGAGCACCCAATGCGAGGACCTGAAACTCAAAATCTACTGAGACTACAAAACCAGAAGGAGCATCATCCTCTCAATAGCAACAAGCCATTAGTCTACCCAGCTGCTTGTGAAACCATAGCCTCAGGCACCACTTCTGCACTTACTTACATATGCAAATACCTGGCTGTTCTCCCACTACAAGAACAAAATTAAAAACTGCTCCTTTTGAAGATTTGAACTCTTCCACAAGGATGTTTAAGGAGCGCTCACAAACACACCCCAACTCTTCACATACCTAGTAAAGTCCTCAACACTTAAACTTACACGTGTTTAGTTGCTTTGCTGGACTGGGACATGAATGCAACTGGAAGAGTTTGGTTTGTGCTAGAAATTTATGTGGTTCCAACAGCCAGGGTCTACCAAAAAAGAGGTAAGGACCAAGTGCAATCAAGTCATGTGTATCCACGTTTCTCAACGGCTACAGAAGGTCCCACACCTACTTTTACAAGAAGTCAGTAAAAAGGAATCCGTCTTCGAACACAAAGGGTGAACAGGCAATTCACGGTGAAATGGGATAATAGATCAGATGCTTTTGTTCTGCGAGACCATTACAGGAATGAAATGAGGCATGTGGCACTTAAATGCTACGGGACAATCACACACCTACTACAAGGCTCCATTATAAATTCAGTAGAGCAGATGGACCAAAAAAACTCTGGGTCATATTTTATAGACTAAGTCATTTCCACTAAAAATCCTTTGTTTAAAGAATCGTGAATACATTGTGAATGCCAGGAACATAAATCTACCAAAGAGTCACTGGACTTTAATTACACTGTGCTGTGCATTTGTCATTGTAGACAGTCAAAAGAAGCATTTGAAAACACCTGGCAAGTCTAGTTTTTGCAGAGATGTCTACTCACCCCACAAGGCAAACGAGCGAAGCTGCGCTCTGCAAAGAAGTTTTAGAATTATTCAATATGAGCTAATGCAATGTTTTCTGCCACCACTACACAGTCTCCAACAGATAACTACATGAGCTTGCCAAACAGCCAGAATATGTGGGATTTCCCACTGAAACAACACACTGAGTTAAAATTTGAACTCTAAAGGGAAAAGCTCTCTGTAAAAGGCAACAGAAAAAACCCAAATATTAATACAATAAGCAAGAAAACAACACCCTGTTTCATCTACCTCATCTTCCATGATTTGCTATAGCTTACTGGACAACCAGCAAGTCCAACCAGTTCACTCAGACTGTGCTAATTCAAGGCACTTTCATTCTAGACTTCTGGTGCATGAGGCATATTTCAAAAGAGACAGATGACAAGAAAGATAGTTTATTTTTCCTCCAAAACAAAAAACAAATCTGAATTTTCCAAACCAATCATTAAAAACGTCTCAAAAATCAAACCAGATAACTGTTGATAATCAGAGCTTGAAAGCGACGCTACTGCTCTATGTCCCAGCACTGACGCGCACGTATGATTCTGTTTCTTCACCCGAATGCTACCAAAAGCTAAAAGCACAGCTGCCAGAAGGGAAGATTATCTTAAACTTCCCAAGAGAATTCGAAGTGTAGCATGGTCCCCTCTGCAATACAAGCCTTCAGCCCTTAATGACATATTAACGCTAATACTATGTTGACTTTAGAGCTACCATATTTATGTTGCCAGCACATGGGTGGGAAATTGACCCCACGGGGCCAGTACATACAGTTGGGAGGTAAAAGATAAAGAAGCAATTCTAAAATCTGCTAAAGGATAATCCAAGCAACGATACCATAAGCCTTTTCCTGGTAGAATGGTTCGTTGCCACTCCGGTCTCTTCTGCAACAATTCACCGATTAACAAGTTTGGCAGAAGTAATCTGACAAGTCACAAACTCGCAGATTTTAATCTCCCCCTTCTTCCTCTCCTCAACATCTACTTAAGTAATAGCTTGAGTGTAATACAATTGCTTATGGTAGAAAAAGTACGACATTGGAGAAGAATTTATAATATGCATGAAAAATGCTCACTTTCACTATTTATCATCATGATTTGGCAGGCCTTTAATTAAAATAACAATTTTACCCTTAAGTAATTGATCTTATTGTTTCTGGATCACTTCAGCAATTTACAAAAATCCTGAAATCCTATATTGGCCAGAACACCTGTTAAAAAGTTTATCCTTTCCAATGCTTATTATTGGATACTCATACCAATGAGACCAAAGGAAAAATTCCATTTTAGCATGAGGCAAGAGTGAGGGATTTAGATATTTGCTCATTACAAAACCCATGCAAAGAAATACACATTTGAATCATATCAACATCTCTTTGCTAGATTTAATACCCATTTCCAATCTAAATAGGGAACAACTTCAACTTGTCCAATTCTTTTGCCACAGAATAAAATCAACTTCTAGTTTAAGCGTGACAACAGTTCCCATTTCAACAGACAAACTAGATCTAGCATTTCTATAATAAGATTCTGTGGATTCACAGAAACTCTTATTTGTAGTCTCAAGAATAACATATCTTTTTTTCTTTTTTCCTAAGGAAAAAAGGGGCTCAACAGCAAGTAGTAAAACAGACACTGCAGTATTTGAATATAAGTGATGACTGTACATGTCCCTGTGACCACAGCACACTTAGAAGTCTCACATGTAGTGCAGCACTGAAGTCCATAGAAGAATCAGAGCTCTGCCCTGCTAGAAAGAGGTCGTGCCATATCAAATAACCAGCTAAAAGATGACAGGATCTCAGTTTTAGCAATTCAAACATTTACAAAAAACCCCATGCTAAACCAAATGGCTGAATACTTCCAAAACAAGGATGCTGTTCAGAATCTTTGAAGTTAGACACCGGAATGCTTGTTAGGTGTGGTTAACTACCGCTGGCTCTGTTTTCCCAAGGAGGATCTGCATACAGCTTGTACACTGATTCAATTAAAACAGTCTGAAGCCTGGTACAGTTCAAAATGTCCAACACCTTACATCACACTTCTTTTTTTTTTAATTCCAGAATAACACCCATGTATTTTTCTTCCAGAAGAGATGAGGCCTTCTTCAATGTTGCTTAACTGACAACTAACAGTTACAAGGTAATTAGTAAGAAAAAAAAAAAAGAAAAAAAAAAGAGTAAATTAAAAAAAAGTGAAGTGGAACGCACTCTTAAAACAAAAACTTCATTCAGCCTGTGTAAAAAAAAAAAAAAAAAAAGGGAAAACAGTTCACGGA
Organism: Limnodromus scolopaceus; assembly: GCA_028565335.1. Lineage (NCBI taxonomy): Eukaryota > Metazoa > Chordata > Aves > Charadriiformes > Scolopacidae > Limnodromus > Limnodromus scolopaceus. The sequence goes on from JAOXNO010000063.1 coordinate 43,988,211, forward strand.
AAAAACAACATCATTATTAGCTCAACACAAATTTTTTGGCTGCTCTGCCCCTGATGTTTGGATGTACAGTCCATTTCCCGAGCGAACTAATTTAGGTACTTAAATTCAAGTTAATCACGTAACATACGACTGGGCAAAGTGAATTTGGTGGTAATTAATACTGTAACTACATGAGACTGTTGTCTTCCAGGATCCCTTTACATGTAGAGCTCATTTCTGAAAATACTGCAGGTTTGAGACTGAATCATTTTATCAGAGTCACAAAAACTTTCATGGAAGAATATCAGTAAGAAACGAGCCAGAATTGGAAGCCACCCATTTCTTAACTGGAACATCAAGAGGTGTGTGTAATCCGTGTTGCCTCAAGTACCCTGAACACTAAAAGGACATGCAAGGATTGGCACATGTCACCAGCTGGAAGCTACAGGACTTGTCCCAACAGCTCCTGAGGTTAGTTTTGTGTGGTTTTGAAAATGAGATCATTCCTGAGATAGCAACTACTGCTATCAGCGAGTAAACCCTTCTAATGCTAGCTAGCAACTGCTATTAACATGGTAATCTACTAAAGCTCCAAAATACCTTCAGTGGGTTAGGAGGCTAAAAGTTAGGGTTTTCATGATTTATTCTATCCCTATGAAGCTAGCATAAAAGCATCTGGCACACATCACTTAATAGCTAGATTGCTTAACTCTGTGAGGACTTAATGACTTGGTTTCTACCCAACAAATAATATTTTTTCCAACTCATCATTCCACAGATGAAATAAAAAACTCTGAAGATGGTGTCTGTAACTTCAATCACCTGTAGCAAACAGTACAGAAGGGCAATGGTGTTTGAAATGGACCCCCCAGAGCATCAGCTCTACACAGCTCCTAATAAACAGTCTTTAGTTATTTCTAAGTTTTAGATGAGCCTAGGGAATTAGCGCGGGTGAAAAATAGCATCTTATGCTATAAACTTGAAATAGCCATTGGTGCAGTATTTGGAAGCTGACTAGGCAAGAGCCATTTTCCCATTCACAAGGTATCAACCCGAAAGAGCCACATAACTACAGTGTCACTGACTCTTATTTCCTTTCAGCTGCAAACAAACTGTAGTCAGACCTACTATTTATGACCCTGGTTCTGCAGCTGAAGCCACCACCAGATCATTGCACTGACTGCACTGAAGAGCTCTCCTCAGCCAGCTCACAGAGCAGGCGCTTCGCGGCCAAAGCATTACCTTATTTCCTTGTTTTTACAGAAAGATCTCAATGAGTAGATGAAACAACTCCAAGAAATACAAAGGTGACAGACTCATGAATAACTTCTCTAGCTCTGGAAGTTATGTCCTCGGCATTACTAGCGCAAGTAGACTTCTAGAGAGAAAAAGTTAGCCCATGCAGAGATCCATATTATTATGGCTAGATAAGTGCCAGCATCTGAGTAGGCCCTGATATGTCATTATCTACAGGACATGAGCCTAAAGGGTTCTGTAAAGACAGCATCACTGCAGCCTCAAAGCAACCAAGAATGAATAAAAACATTAATTTTTTTACCTATAGCAAAAAGAGATGTTCATTGTCACAAGTCGCTCACAACAGAAGGCTGAATGGGTGGTTCAAGATGTTGGGAGTCAGCTTTGAGACATTTCTCCCTTCTCTGTGGGTCACAAATTCAGCAGTGGCAATTTGCCTATCAAAGCACCTGGATGGTACTTGCACAGAAGACATTTGGCTACTGGTTTTCCTGTGCCGTGATGCTTCCAGCTCCCTCTCTATGAAAAGAGCCACAGTTTGCAGCTCTAAGCACTGTACATCAGCACAGAAATGAGCCTTCAGATCTTAGGGTCTAAGTGCTGGCCAGAAAACCATTCTATCTCCTTTGTGGGAAAGGCATAAAAGTCAGCTGAATAGGCATCTTAAGGTGCAAAACCAGCCTGAAGACTCAGTTGCATCATTTCCAGTTCAAAATAAACCCACTATGGTTAATCCCAGGAACAAAAGTTTTTAAAGACCTGATTCATTAGATGTGCCTGGGCTTCATCTGAAGACAATCTGCACTGTTTCCATTTTTAAAAACCATACCTTAGATTTTACGCCTACAAGCAAAAAGTTTGAAGAATCCAGAACTCAAGTCCTTCAAGCGTTGGCACCACTCAAACGCAGAAGAAAATACAGGACAAGGGGCAGAAATTACCATCTTGACATAGACTAAAGCAATAGTCTGTTGTAGAAGGGGCAGTGTTCTTCCTTCTTAGGGCAAGGAAACGTAATGTTCATTTTGTACAATCAAGTAAAACCACAAATCTAATAATTGCTGACCTACTTGAAGCCAGCCACAGCCACCTTTTCCTGTGAAGTTAAGGTTCGTGCAATCCAAGAATAATCTCGAAAAGCACAAAATAAAGCAAAAAGATATTGGCAGCTGTTTTGAGCCTCCTTGCAGTCAGCAATTCCAGCAGAAAGTAAAAGACTTTAAAGCAAAGCCTTTAAAGTAAAGCAAAAAGCAGTGGTTTGCATCACTAATCAACTTTAAATGTGTCCACCTACACCAAAGCAACTTTAAGACTCATTGACTGTTTACAGCAATTTTGTATCAACTGTTCAGTCTCTTCAGTATTGTACACAAGATATTTTTGAGCAATTTTGCTCTAAGATGTGAAAGAGATAGGAGATGGAAAGAGGACTGCAAGCTCCAATCCTCTGGAAAAAAGCTGTAGCTAATATCAAGTTGGGTCGTATTTTAATGGGAGTGACTGAGCAGAAGCAGCACATTTTTGTTTGTTTCTGCAAAGAGAGAAAAGAGCTCTGTTCAACTTTTTTGTTGCATCTCCCTGAATAAACAAATTAAACGTAAATCATCAGGAATTGTAACAGACCTCTAGTTATACAGAAAAAAAACCAGGTAGTCACACCAGTGTGACACTATTCCCACACTGGGCACAAGGGAAAGGCTGAAGGGTGACTAGCCCTGGGCACAAAGAGCTCCCTATTTGCATGCCATTAGGCAGCCACTCCATTCCAGCTTCCCAAAGTTTCTCAGGACCTCGAGAGGCGACGACTTCTCCAGCTCATTTTCTAAGGATGAGCTCAAAGAGGTTCACACTTGAGCGTTTCAGGAGCAGCATTCATACAATCGAGCACACAGCGCTGACTTCAAGCGCCAGCTCGGTGTAGGCTCGAGCTGTAGTAAAGCAACAAGAGAGTGATGAGAAAGCGCTGGCTCCAGGGAAGAAATTCTCCTCCAATTCTGAAGAGGCCGAAGCTCGCGGGACTCTTGGCAGGCAGCAGCCCAGCCCAGCTCACTTTCTCTTGACATCTGGATTGGGTTTTTTGCCTTTTTTTTTTTTTTCCCCTAGGTGATGTTATAACACAAGAATTGTCACAACATAACTTGGTAACATCACAAGATCTAAGCCCAGAGTGTTGGAATTTATTCTGTGCATATTTAAACGGGGCTGAATGGAGAAAGACATTGTTTTTTTCCACTTGCTTCATCCAACTCCTGTTTTAAGCCAACTGCTTACTCTAAAAGTAGCAAAATTACCCATCTATCAACATCGAAAAAAATTTAACAAACTTAGAAGAGGAAATCTGCATCTGTTCAAACAAAATACATATTCCAAAGACCATGAATGCAAAGTCACCTTTCCCCCTGCCTCAATTCTGTACTTAGCGACCGGTATTCTTCAACACCAATTTCTCTAAAACAAAAAAAAAAGGTATTTTTGAAGAGACAACCCTTCAGTGAGTTCAGAAGGAAAAAAACCAACCCAATAATCCAATGACTGTCCTGTATACCTTATTGCTGGCACAAAAAAATGGTAGGATGGATTCTCCGTCCATCTTAGATTGACATAAATAGTGCTGGACTTTTTCAGCTACATAAATCCTGCACTGTTTGCGAAGCTTTGAAAGCACACTCTGAAAAATGCTCCTGCCTGCATAATTTTTGTCTTTTTTTCCTCATCTTATTTTGGGAAAGCTTGTATATGATTTAGTCTTTCAAACCTATCGTCTATGCATCTTTTGAGTAAGGGAAGTTTCAAGTAGTGAAGTATCTGAAAGCAAGCTTTTTCTGGTTTTAATTATACTCTTCTACATTCTGTATGAAATATTCTTTCCATCTATATTTTATTCACATAGAGGTTTAAACTGAATAAAGGGGCATTCCCATACCCTGGTTTTTCTCCTTAAAACACAATGTCAGGAACAAGCACTGTTTAAAGACATAGGAAGGGAAGATTAAAAGAAATATGAAGTTTAATAATACTCATCTAAATTTTATAATTAAAGCAGCAGCATTCAAAGAAACTCAAAATCAGAAGGAAATTTGTATTCAGGAGAAGACCAAGCATACATTTCGGTCTCAGTCTGAAATTCAATGCTCGACTTAATGGAATCTCTACTGAGCCCTCAGAAACAGCTTTATTTAGGATACTACTCCAACACGGGGATTTTCACTGCCTTCAGGCATACACCATCTCTCTCAATAGAAGGGTAACATCATTATTTGCTGACTGAGTCTGTACATCCTCAAAAGCTGCAGCCTGTTAACTGAGCTCATGCATCCACTTAGCTGGTACTTAGCTTGAACTTTCAAGCAGGTTAAGTTCAGTCAAGAAGACAGTTTGACTCCCTAATTTGTAGCAGGCTAAGAGCACTTAGGCAGTCAGTAACATATCTAATTACTAACAGCACCTCTTAAAATGTTACTGTCTAGCTTAATTGCTAGCAGTTGAATAAACGAACAGCAAGTTAATGACAGTGAACCACTGACACCAGGATCAATACCTGAGAGATTCTAGGAGACAGGCAACCACAACATTTAAGTTTACTATCAGAAACTCAAAATGTTTGTCATCGCACTCATCTAAACAAAACCCAAACTCCCCAAGATGCCTTTGCCACTGGACAGCTACTCCCAAAGCTAATCTTCCTTTCCAACTTCTTCTAGGGAAACTTAAACAGGTGCTTGTTCCCAAATCTAGAGATATTACATGTTTGCTTCCCCTACTAAATCACTGCTCTAACTGGCAGGACTGTCCCCTCAGCAGAGGTACTGCCAGAAGCAATCAGATAAGGTTTATAGTGCTGCCTGCTGATCAGCTTGTGAACCCCTTCTCATTTAAATGTCATGAGCCCATAAAAATTCCATGCATCCCCTCTTTGACCATCCCCACCATCAACCAAGCAAGCAATCTCTGCCAATCTCTTAGGCTGCAATTTACCACTAGAATGCCTGGTTTAAAATGAGAGCTGAAGACACAACCCGGTGCCCTGCGGCAGTGCCATTTACAGTGTGCAGAAGCAGGATACCCACCTTATGGCAGCCAGGATAGGTTGCCATGGTGTTGAGGGTAGAGGTGCTGGGATTCTTGCTGGTGCTGGCCATGATGTTCTGGATCTGGGTGAGCTCTTGCCTCAGCACCTGTTTCTGGTGGAAGCTGAAAGCAGGGTGGTTGGATGCCATGGTGAAGAGCAACAGGAACTCATCCCCTGTGCGGCCCTCGTTGAGTTGTAGCCCATAGTTGTTGATGACGGAATCGATGTGGGTGAGGGTACGGAAGAGGACCCCGGCTGCCTCTCGGTGGGCAGACCCAAGCAAGGCGAGAGAGACCAAAAGTTTGCTGCGTACCACCTCGTCCGTCAGGTTGGTGAGGCTCCCCAGGTCGGCGGGGTTGTTGGCCTTGATTTCGGAGTCGCGCAGGGAGTGGTAGTCCTTGCGGGCCAGGTCCTCCAGGCAGGCGCCCAGGAAGCGCAGCTCCAGCGGGATGCAGAGGTCCAGGAGGCCGCAGAGGAACTCCACACGCTGCGGGGAGGGCAGCTCGGAGAACCAGCGGTACACGCCGTCCCGCTGCAGCCGCGGGCACCGCTTCTCCACCATGGTGCTTCGCCTACCCCCGGCCCGGAGGGAGCACGCCCTGCTGGGGGCAGCGCCGGCGAGGCCGGGCGGCAGCGCCCCGAGGGGGGCCCGCAAGGCCGGCGCCCCGAC
>JAOXNO010000063.1:44008276-44022584 GCA_028565335.1 Limnodromus scolopaceus
CAGAACTTCTCTGGCTACGGGTGTCACTTTCTAGCAAGAGCTACGCTTTAAAACAACCTTATAATTCAAGCAGTAATCCTGTAACCTGGGCAGAGATTTGAGATGCTTCCAGGCTGCCGAGCTTGAAAAAAATAGCCTGAAAAATGCCACCCTATCCATGTGGCCAAGGGAGAGGAGGGGGAAAGAGAAGGACGGGCAATGTAACATGACTAGCCCAGCAGCATGTGTCTTAAATTTGTGAACAAGGCACAAATGTCAGAGATGATTAGCTATTGCCTTGAATTTCCATAAGTAAAGCAGCAATCCCTGTGTGTGCCGGCTTCCAGGGCTCGGGGAGGGGGATCACCAGGCAACCTCCCCTTCCCCAGAGCAGCCTTGACATTTGTTCGGCACATTCTCCGAGTCCGTGCTGGCACGGGGCAGATCGTGCCTGGCTAGAAGTTATTACCGTGATACTAGATTAAAAATAGAAATACAGGAGCCAAGACTTCGCAGGCTCGGGGAATGGTAATTCAGTGACTTATCTTTTCCATTAGAGGGTGCCAGGAACCTACTGTTGCTGCAGACCCCAGAAATCATGGAAAACGCGACTTTGCCCGGTACATTTTGGGACCGGGCAAATCCGTGCCCATTTTGGGGCACCCAATCCTCGCACTGCCCAGCCAGGCCAACTAAAGTAAGTTGGCTGCCGTGATGAAATGCGGATGGGGAAGGGCTCATGTGGCAGCTGTAAATCAAAAGCACATCAGCAGGTGACAGCCCGCAGCAAACTCAATGAGACGGAGCCCTCCTTGCACCGCTGTGTGTGACCAGGAACATCTCCTGGGGATGGGAGAGGTCTTGACTGGGCTTCACGTGGCGCTGATGAGACTCGGGTGCAGTCCAGCGTTCCCCAGTTTAGGTTGTCCCTCTATAGGAGGTAGTGACAACAGGATGGACATTCATAGAGCTGAATTGCCTGGAAACTAAGGTGGTTAGGCCCAAAACACATATACACGGTGGTGTGGCATCCTTTTGGATCGTTGTAAGAAAAAGCGGTGACTGACACTTGTCAGGGACGGCCCCTGGGTCATCAGTCCCTTCTCAGAAAAGGAAAACCTTCCAGCAGCACTTCCCAGCCCTTCGACTGTGAAATGTCAAGGGTCCTTCCTGGATCTCGTCCACAGGGTGGGTGTTATACGGGGCAGAGATGTGTTTTGAAGAAGTGAATGTGGAGAGCATGGGATCTCCACGCTGCCGAGGAATTCCGGGCACTGTTTGAACAGAGAAATCATGATTAAAAAAGGGTATTAACCACAAAAAGTGAAAAAAACCACAGGTGGTAGCTCTAGAGAGTGATGCTCCGGGAAAAAATTGTGTTTACATGCCATGCTCTGGGTCTAGTGATGAGGAGAGACAGTAAAGGATGGGGTCCCTATCTTCTGGCCTGAATGTGCTGAAAGTCACCCAACTTCAGCTATAGCACAAAGCACCCAATTATCAAGTGGATCAGCCTCAGGTCTGTGCTGTACACAGCAGACACCCAGGAGTATTTTAACCCTTTCGTGGTTGGAGGGGTGCCCACAGGTCTCCAGCTCTCAAAATGCAGTGTATTCGACCACCGAAATAACTAACGGGACTTTGGTCTCCACTTCTCAACAGAGGTGTTGGTAAATTATTAGCAACAGTCATCTACAGGGTTAAAAACGACAATCGAAAGAAATTAGGAGATCTGTTTTAACAGCATGAGATGTTGCCCTGGGCAACCTGGTCTACTTGGTCTAGTTGGGGGTGTCCTTGCTGACTGTGCGGAGGTCAGACTGGATGACCTTTGGAGGTCCCTTCCAGCCCAGACCACCCTATGATTCTGTGATTCTATAAAAATAAGAGGAAGTTTTAAAATGTGAAAGCAACCCAGTCCTCCCAATTTAGGCTTTCAAAAAGAAACACAGACTTTGGGAGGGAGCAGAGGCAGAGCGTGATGAAAGTCTCCTCTTTGGTTTTTGAACCCTTGGAAAAACAATCTGAAGATCTATAGTTTTGTGGAAGAAGTGTTGGTGAAACTATTCAGATCAGTTGTTCACTCTCCGCAGTGTGGAGACCCCGGCTCTTCTTCCACCGGCGGAAAGGGCTGAGATGGCCACATGGGACACCAATTCCTCTTTCCGGTGCCAACATACGGGGGAAGCAAGATGAAGCCTTGGACTAGGAGATATCTTTATCCTTGACCTGCCTCTGCAGTGATTCATGGTGCAATGCTGGGCAGATCCATTCCCGTGCCTCGCTTCCCCGATCTGCCTGGCCAGCACAGGGCTCTTCTGGAGCACGGGGCTCTCTGGTGGGCAGGTTGACTGGGGGATATGAAGCTTTTTGGGGTTGGTGGCTGGAAAGCGATAGGTAAGAGAAGTGCTGGGAAGGGTAGTGTGCCTAGATCCCAAAGCCCAGCGCTGCCTGGCTCTGCGTCACACGCTGACAGCTTTTCCTGTGGACTTCAGCCAAGGTGGCTCAGGGTTTGGAGCCGTCTGCTCCTGTCCCAGCCACAGTGGGTGATTCAGAGCAGATGGGATGAAGGGCCGGCCCCGAGCCCCACCAGCGAGCCTGAGCTGTGCTATCCTGCCCGGGATTTCAGCGTAAAGCAGGAGCAGCAGTGTCATGACCAGGTGGGTGAGGACAACGTCAGCAGCCAGCGCACAGCCTGGGTTTTTCCCCGGCTCTGGGAGGAAGCTGGTCCTTCTGGACCCAAAAGTTAGCATCATGTGCCAGCAATTATTTCTAGCTGACAGATGAAGAAACAGGGGTGGTAAAGGAGCAAGTAGCTTATATGAGACAGCAGTTTTACAAGAAAACCACACTTGGCCAAGTGCTGGTGTTTGCTGAGGCCATCCTTTTGGTCACGGTGGTTTCCCCTAGTGTCACAAGGATGGAAACTGGTTCACAGGCAGTCCATGCGGAGTTCAGGGGACCTCCATGGGCAGCCCATCTCCCGCTGCTCCCAAGAAGAAACCCCACACCCAATTCTCCAGTCCCTCTCGTCCCTCTGATTTCATGGGACGGGAATAGCAAACTGCCGGGGCCGCGGTCACATCCTCACGGAAAGAGCCATGGGAGGATGGTGTTCTCTTACATTGCTGGAGCGTCTGTCTTCCCAAAAGGATCCCGAAGCATTTTGCGGAGTAAATATAAACCAGAGGTATTTGGGGAGGAGTGTGGGGGGGGACTCGCGGCTCAGCAGTTCAGGGTAGGAAGGGGAAATACTCCCGACGTCGGACGACACCGGGGGGAGCGCAGGCCGGCAGAGCGTACAGTACGGCAATTGGCAAACCTGGGGCTTGGCCAAGAAAATAAACATAGGAAATACTTGAGCCTGATGAAAACCATGGGCAGCCTGCTCTCGTTTAAAGAGGTCTTTCTGGGACACCGGAACAGCCGCCTGTTGCAGACGGAGCGAGATCCCAGCCCTCTCCAAACCCGTGACGAAACCTTCATTGACTTCAGCTGGGCCAGGGTTTCATTTCAGATGGTTCTGGTTTTTCCCAGGATGTGATTTCCTGTTTTTCAGGACATGTCCCTCCACCACGCTCTCCCCAGCAGGAAAAGCAGGCTGTTGCAATTTTGGAGGTTTGTACACAGATTTAGGGACGGATCCTGTACGGGGTCAAGTGCTGCCAGGATGTCCGTAGGAGCAAAGGATGCTCTGCAGCACTCCAGAGCGTTGTGCAAGCACGTAGGATCAATACATTTGGAGCTGAAGACCAAAACTGAGTGCTCAGCAGCTCTGGTAATTGGTTGGGTGCCTGCATGTGGCTTGAAAGCCAGTTTCTTCCAAATTTTCACTTTCGACAAATAACTTGGAGGCTTTTCACTCCAGAGTTTGACTTGGGCCCCTTACTTTAAAAATTCAGACCTCTGTATGTTCTTTGGTTTCCTAATGAAGACGGCAGGCCCTGGGGCATTCAAGATAAGTGAGAAGTTGAAGCAGGTATTCATTTGGCACTGACTTTCAGTCTGAGACCTTCACCAGAATTAACTGTCCAAAATTCACAGGCTCTTGAAAATCCTGGTGACTTATCATAAAGGAAGTTTGGACAGAAGGATCAAGTAATACTGGTAAATACGAGCAGAAGGTAAAGGAGGAGCTTGGGGTGGTTGTAAGAAGAGCATTTCTAGGAGGTGGAAGCCCAAGGAAGATTGTATTCCTGGCTGAAAATGAGACTGGGTAAGAAATGGACAAGATGAAGGCCAGGGAAAGTGGCACCCAGCTCCGCTCCTTTCGGGACGCTCCGTTCATCCCATTGTGTCTGGGATGAGCAGTGGAGTTTCAATCCAAATCCAAATTTTCCCCCACTTCAGAAGAGTTCCCAGTTGGGATCTATCAGCACCATGTGCTGTGTCTCGGCAGGACCAAGGTGTGCGTTTCATCGCAGTGAAAATTCAAATTCCCTTGTCTTCTTCACCCCTGCTGCCTCCCGTGCTCTGTGCCTGGGGTGTCTCTTGACAGTGACAGCTGAGTTAATCCGCTGGTTTAGAATTCTCGTGGCTTGATTTCTAAATGTCTCGCTGTTCTAGGGTGACGTTCCTTTATCCTTTGCCTTTTCTTTCCCTGCTGGATTATCCCATCTTAATAGGTACCATGTCATACAGTCTATTGTTCACTACTCCTGAATCCTGCTTGCTGATTCCTTAAGCAGATCTTGAAACCCTGTGAATCTGGCTTTGAGTAGTTTTGTGGAGGTTTGTTTTGTGCTTTGCCTTTTTTTTTTTTTTTTTAAACACAACACATGAAATGTGTAGCGTAGCTTTCTACTCCGGCTTTTGGGAAGGAAAGGAGTTTCATGTGTTTAGACAGTCCAGATACGCTATTCCAGACTGCAGAGTGCATCTGCTTTTAAATCTCTTGCAAAACAGGCTGTAAGAAAGAAGCCTTGTTTGAAAAACTACATCAAATATGGAGTAAATCCTTCCATAGCTGCTGATCTGCCCAGAAAAAGAGATCCTTGAACACCTTTGCATGGCAGTATTTCCTAAGAAAAGAGTATGAGAAATGTCAACTTTTTTACATTGCTGTGTCTTCTTGCTTCTATGAAAGACATTTCTTCTTTGTTATGAATTATAAATCTCTATTGCTACAGTCCAAACAATTCTGGGAACTACTGCCACTGGCTTCCTCAACACAGGAAAGCACACTGTCCTTACCATTTGCAATACTCAAAATGTTTCCAAACATTCACATAGAAATTCGTACATCAGCATCTCCAGTAAACTGAAAACGTAATCCCTTCTTTCTAATCAGGTGCCAAACTACTTCTTTACTTGGTTGATGCCTGAGCGTCCACGGTTTTAAGCTTAACGTTTGGCTTTGCTGTGGCTGGCGAGATGCAGGCCATCCTGTGGAGAGGAAAACCCTGCCTAAAAATCCCGTGGTCGGTGCTAGCAACAGGAGCGGCTGCACCGAGGCACGACGCGCTGCAGAACACCCGTAATCTTTTGTTCCCTTGAAAACTGGGAAAGGGCCTTATTTCTTCCATCAAAAGGGAAGCCTGATCCCGGGGTTCAGAAGCAGCGCTTCTTCCGACGGGGCAGACCAGAGGAGCGCGTGATTCTTTCTGACCATGATTATGTGGCAGCTGTGGCACTGCCTTTCTGTGTGACCTTCGCCAAAACGTGTTTGTTGTTGGTCCCTGCCTCAGTTTCCCCATTGGCAAAATCAGGTATTGGAATTCAGTCCATTGAGAGCTTGAGAAAAAACAAAACGGAAAGTCATTTTGGCCAACCCTCAGCTCTAGCTGTCCTGGAGTTCTTATGAGAGCTTTCCAAATTAAAAAAAGGTGGCTTTCTGTGGCTGTTAAGAAGAGCTGGAAAAAAACAAGCTCTTTCCAGAAAACATCCCAAATGCCCCCAAAACAACAACAGCAACAAAAAACTCTGAGTTGTTTATTTTTTTAAATCTCCCGCAGATTGGAGCCCGTCTCAAGACTGAGGTGGGACGGAGGGAGCAACGCGTCCCCCACGTTAGTTCTTCTGGCCCTTTCCACCATCAGCCTTTGCACAGGGCGGTGATGAAGATGGAAACCAGCACGCCAAGTCGTTTTCCGAAGCAGGTTTCTTCTCTTCACATTATGTCAGCCGCATTTCCTGACAAAACCAGCAGGAACACGCGGGTGACAGATGTCCCTTAATTATCGGCAGCGTTCCTGCTCCTTGGTCTCAGACATAAAATTCAGAGGCTTGAAACGAAGGCCATGTTGCGTTTGGTTAAGACTGGCCACCTCGGTTTTACTCACGAGCATCTTTCAGCTATGGAAAATTAGTCACCTTGGGTTTTCTGGCATGCCAGGGGGGATGCCAGCCCTCCACGAGAGCGGCGGGCAGACTGGCAGGGTGGAAACCAGGGGGAGATGTGGGTGGCTGGGGAAGCCATGTCCCTTCAAATAAATTAAGCTATAGTATTGCTGAGTGCAGAGGTTTGCCACCTGTGGAGAGAAGGGCAAAGCAGGGCCACTCGGCATGGTGACCGTGAGGAGGATCTGGGTTTTATCACGAACAAACAGCTTGACACACATTTTTTGTAGGGCATCCAGTAAAATAAAAGGGGAAATGAGACATCTTGGGGGGGGAAATCACATTGTTTTCCCTTGGCTTTGTTTTTTATCTTCCAGCATCACAGTGGACAAAAGCTACCTCTGTCCTTCAGCAAACATCACAGAGGGATGGAGTGAGGGAAGGAGGACGAGATGCCGCCACCTGCGGAGCCATGTACTGCTCCTTTTCTTCTCATGTGGTAGTTACTTTGGGGGCCTTTACACAGGACAGCAGGTTGATTTTACCGAAAACACTTGCTGGGTATGTTCTACAGCTCATAGGAGCTCAAATTTGGTCCTCATCCGAGTGTAACCAATTTATCTAAACCTGCAGCAACATGGTTTTTCCCGTAGCCCGGATGCCAAACAGCCCCTATCACCGGCCCTTAGGTACTGCAAAATACCTCCTGCACACCTCTGCCCACCCTGCATCAGCCTCGACTCCAGCTGATTGCAGCCCTTATTCCTTCGCTCCGGAAAGCACAGGAAGCATCGGTGCTTGGAGGAGGTCTCACACCCCCTAGTTCCCCTCTTCAGGCTGCCTGACGGGTGCTGGGGGACAATATAGCCTGGGGGAAAAGATCCATCTGGCCACAAGGCATCGTAACACATTTCATGCTCCCAGCATTGCGAATCTCCCCTCCCATGTGCCCAGTTGATCAGGATCAGCTTCTTTGCTGCTGTTTTTGTGCCTCTTGATTTCCACACGGAAACTGGCTCTATTTTTACCCAGCTAAAGCTGATTAGATTTGCAGTAATTGGCAGGATAAACAGACACATACTGCATGCAGCAGGTTAATGCGATACATTCGGTGACCAGTAAATGCACTTAGCCCATGCCCAGCACGAAGAAGACAATCAAGGTAATTTATTGTACACATGCCTGTAACATGCCCATTAGCTGTCCCTGTCCTTCCTCTCCCCGCAAACCCATTTCCTCTCTGAGACAACCAGTGTTATTGCAGAACGCAAAACGTTTCATCCTTTGCTCCTAAGCTCTTCGCAAACCGGAATTAAACCCAAGGACACGCAGGAGTTTCTCTTTCTGGTTAACCCAGGTCTCGACTTTTGTTGACCTGTGAGAGATTATTAGCATTGAAGCCACCACATAGTAAAAAAGAAAAATGCTACTTACAACTCGAAGGCCGACCTCCTTCAAGTAATGTAATTTCCAAACATTTCAATCACTTTCATAAACTACAATCTACCGGAAGATTAGCAGTAGTCCTGCTTGCTGCAATATCATTCTATTCTTTAATTGGTTTTGGGGGTAATTTAGCTAGAGACCAAGTAGATAAGAGAAAACTTGGGGACAACATCAAGTGATTGTATATGCCTGGAATTCAGTTAACTGGGGGAGGAAATGAAGGGGAAGCAAAAATGAAAATAATTCCAGTTTCCATAGCTGCATATTTCACTCTAATGTTGTTAGACCTCGGCACTACTCTGCAGTTGGGCTTGGTCTTTGCGAGGTGGTGGCTGCGCCACCCGCTTAAGCCCAGGAGAGACAGGCAAGATGAGCCAGCCTCAAAAAAACTTACGAGCCTGGGAAGGAGGTGTCCTGTTTACTTAAAAACACCTGTATCAATCATAGAATCATAGAATCATCGAGGTTGGAAGGGGCCGTTAAGATCATCTAGTCCAACCATCAACCTAACTCTGATTAAAAAAAAAAAACAAAACCAAAACCAAACCAACAAAACAACAACCCATCACTAAACCATGTTACTGAGCACTATGTCAACCTGTCTTTTAAACACCTCCAGGGATGGTGCCTCAACCACTTCCCTGGGCAGCCCATTCCAATGCTTAATAACCCTTTCCATGTAAAAATTTTTCCTAATCTCCAATCTGAACCTCCCCTGGTGCAACTTGAGGCCATTTCCTCTTGTCCTATTGCCTGTGACTGGGAAGAAGAGATTGACCCCCCGCCTTTCTACACTCTCCTTTCAGGTAGTTGTAGAGAGCAATGAGGTCTCCCCTCAGCCTCCTCTTCTCCAGGCTGAACAACCCCAGATCCCTCAGCCTTTCCTCATAAGGAGAGAAGACCCTCTCCAGACCCCTCACCAGCTTCGTTGCCCTTCTCTGGGCAAGCCTGATCCCATCCCAGAGGGCTTCCCCATCCCCCTGGATGCTGTGGGTTGCTCTGATCCCCATAATTTAGCTTCTCTGCATGTGCTGGTGGCACAGGGAGGATGTTCAGAGACCTCGGTCCTCACCTCACCCAGGCAGGCTGCAGCCCAAAGCTGCTCACCGCGATGCCGCTGGACCCACGCTCCATTGATGCTCACTCGCCAGTTGCAACTCTGCTGTGAGCCCTCTCTCTTCTGCAGTTTTAATCTATTTAATGCAGGCCCTGTTGATTTTTTATTGTTTCCCGATCAATCCGTCGCGTGGGGCCAAGCCAAGGGTTGCGCGGAAAGCTCAGGATATTGCATGGGTGTGATTATCTCTGCCTAACACCCTCCTAGGTGAAAGACGTTGAGCTCACCACGGCCTGTTTCCCTACGATTCCTCTTTGCCACTCATTACATCACCCTCTTTCAATTCTCCATCTCTCAAGTTCAGCCTTAGTGGTTCCGATAATTGTCCAAGATCCCTCCCAGGCTTGAAACCGGCAGCGTCCTGTTCACCCCTTCAAGCGTGGGCAGGGCGCTGGCTTTTTCCCAGTCCTCTAGAACTTCCAATGACTGTTCCAAGACCTACTGAAAATCCCCATTAACTATCCCGACAGCTCCTTGGCCACCTCCTTTACAACGCTCGCAAGTTATTCGGATCTGCTGGTTTAAAAATACCAAGCTCCATCAACTTGCTGTTAAGTGTACCCTCTGTGCACTCTTGGAAAGTATTTCATTAGCATGTTGTCTTTTTTCCACCAAATACCGGCAAGAAACCTGCACTGAGCATTTCTGCCTCTTCTACGTTATCGATAAATCTCCCATTTCCCTGTAGTATCGGCCCACTGCTAATGCAAGGCTCCTTTTCTTGAAAATCTTGGAAAATATCCTTCTGTCTTTAATTTCCCCAGATTCTGAGGTCTATTAATTACTAACAGTTTCCCTTTTCTTCTTTTCGTGTGTTTATATTTTATGTGTTAGTCTTGGCGCCTCTTTCACTTCATTCCCAAGCCGTGTTGGTTTTTTTAACAAAGATTTCTGTCTGCGTTGCTGCTTTTGGGGTAAAATATTCTTAAAGGCTTCTCCCTTTTCAACACATTTTTCATTTAAAGTCTCTCTCCAAATGGATCTGACTTGTAATTATTTTCTGCTTTGGGAAATGGGACCTTTTAAAGTGGCAAGTGTATATATATATATATATATACATTACTGCTTTGAGCTTTACTTCGTTTGCACATAACAAATGTAATCACGCCATGGTCGCTTGTGCCTAGTACAGAGAGAAAGTCATCTTCACCTGCCAGGGCGAGGTCGAATGTAGAATTCCCTCATGTTGGAGGCAATATTTTTTGCATTAGGTAATTATCTTTTTTTTTTTTTTGCCCCCAGAAAGTCTAAGGGTATTTTAATACCAGCAGCTCGAGACCTCCAGTATCCATCTCTCAGTCTGAAGTCCCCGGTGATCACAAGGTCTTTATTAGATATTATGGATGTGGCTGCTTGAAGAAGCAGATTGTGTCGCGTCCCTGCATGGCGGTCTGCTTCAGACTTTTCTTGCTTCATTATTTCCTGGGATATTGATTTCCATGTTGTTAATGACTTGGAACCAGCCTGGGACTGCCGGTGCTCGGGAGAAGGAGATATGTGCTCCCAAACCAGTCCCAGCGGGATCTGGATCAGGACTGGCAGATCAAGACCTCCAAGCACAAGTGGAAAATAAATGGAGAAGGTGGTTGTATCACAGGGCTGCAATACTCCGGCCAGAGAAATCTGGGACAGGAGCAGGGCTGTGGTGTGTATTCAACAATTCCATCTTTTGCTGGTGGTTTTTGCCACTGCAGTTCATTCTCTTTGCATCCTGTGATTTCCCAATTGTATTTTTTTTTGGAGTGAGTGTGGACTGGTGCCCTCTTCTTCCTCCATTACGTTATCAGGCTAACATGCCCCTGTCTTGGCTGGCCAGAGCTTTCCCCTCCGAGATGGAGGTCAGCTGAGCTCTGCAGCTCCACCACGGAGCTCCTCCACTCATCCTGGGAAAACACAAACCTCCCTACACTGCTTAGGCAACCTGGTATTTAATTCCACATTTGGAGGCCTTTTTCCTTTCTTTCCCTGTGAAACAGAGGCGTTTTTTTTTAAGATCGCTTTGATGTGCTTCCCCTTCAGCATCACTTGGGCATCCCCAGGAGCTGCCTGCAATTTGTGAGGTCCTGCGAAGCCCCGCTGCTAGTGCCAAAAAAATATCCTCCCCCATGGATGGTGGCCCACTGAGTTGAGAAGCCTCCGAATCGCACCTCGTGGCGGGGCTCGGGGAGGTCAGCATGCCGTCCCTCCTCCTCACCTCCCCAGCCTCTGTTGTGCTTCGCAGGATCAAATTCCCAGAAAAAGCTGCTCGCCTTCCTGGGATGCTGGAGATGTTTTCCTGGGCAGCTGGACTTTTAGAGATACATCCCGCCGTTCTCACGCTGAGGACGCAGTAGCAGCGTGGATTCCTCCAGCTCATCCTCTCTCTCCCTTGGCTCTGTGGCAGGTTTTTTAATTTCTTTAGCATAGCCAAACTCCCAGCTGGTTTTCTGCGAAGGCTGGGTCTCCCTGATGCCCTGCATTTGTCTTTCTGGACCACACTGTACATGAGAACCCATTGCCTGCCGGCATCCCCATCCCTCCCTGAGCTGCTCCGTTGGGCTGTGTCCCGCTCTTTGCCAGGGGGGTTTCTGCACACAGGGGCAAGACGGGATCCATCGGAGATCTGCGCCTTTCCACCAGCGTTTTTGTCTGCAAGGCACGCCAGGAATAGGCAGGTGCTAATTTTATTCTCTGTATTTTGCATCGCTCCCACTGCCCGTTGCTATTTTGTCTTCCCCCATCCACCCTCAGTTACTTATCATAAGCTGATTTGCTTTTTATTGTATTTTTTTCGTCGTTATTCTTTGATCCCAAATGTTGTCTCGCTCCCCTCATCCACACCAGGTTATTAAAAAACCCAACTTGACGGCCCTATCTAGCACCATCCGTACCCTTTGGGGAAATGTCTCCAGAGTTAGCCAAGAGACTGTTGGGTTGGGGTTTTTTTGTGTATGGTTGGGCTCGATGATCTCAAAGGTCCCTTCCAACCATGAAGATTCTGTGATTCTGGTATTCGGGGCTGGTGTGAAATCTCATCTGGAATTGCCTCTCCCTCAGCCTCCCGCACATCAGCAGCACTGGGGAAACACGAGCAGGTCTGGAAAGGACTCCCCAAGGCAGTAAGGACTGCAGGTGATTGGGGTGTGCGTTTTTATTTTAAACTAAATCCTGACCTTTGGATAAAGTCTGGGAAAACCAAATTTATTTGGGGTTAGGCTCAACAGCGTGGCTGCATCATGGTCGGCCACCAAGCCACGGTTGCCCTGGCGTCTGTAATCGTCCATCCAGCCCCTTCATCTTGTATTCCCACAGTCTTCTTTATTTGGCTGCCAACATGGCTTTTGGCAATTTTTGGAGCCTCCTGAAGCCCATCTTAAACCCTTTAATAACCAAGATGGCCCTTTGTGACCAAACCCTCCACTCCAGCCCCAGGGCAGTGAGACAAGCTTCGGGCACACCACAAAACCTCCATCAGGTCATGAAGAGAAGAAGATGTACCACATGGCTGCATCTTTGGCGTAGAAACTGCACCCCTCGTCAGACACAAAGGTGCTGTTCCCAAAATAATACCCGTTTTAAAACCACGCACCACCCTGATAGCCCTGCACTAGCACTTGTCACTAGAAAATCTCATTCCTCCCTCTGCTGCTTCAGCAGGTTGTTATTAGTGATTTCTTTTTCACCAGGTACCGCTAAACATGATATTATTTTAAACACCTATTTTATTAGGAGCAGCATCCCGTGTTGGTCGGAGGTGTATCGTGCCTTGGTGCATGCACAGGCATTGGCCTCTGGTCTCTGTACCCCACTGAACTCCACAGAAGGAATAGCTGGCCATTAATTAACATGCCAATTAACGTGTAAAACTACTATAACCACGTAAAACCACTGAGAAAACAACAGAAGGGGCCTGGAATGTCTTTTTTTTTCGCTGCCAAAAATTTTATATGTGTTTAAGCAACTTCAGTTGTAGTGTTTTTCTTGGAAAGTTTGGGGGTTTCCACTCAAAGTCTCTCTCCATGAAAAAAAATAAATGGGAGTTTGCAGCTGCCAAAAAATGCAGTACCTGAAGCGTGGGATTTTTAGGAGAAAAAAAACCCAACAAAAAACCCCAATGTATAATGAGAACAGTTCTTGCATTCACAAAGGAACTCAGTGTAGTTTGAAAAGACATTTTCAACGGAAAAAAAAAAAAAAAAAGCTTCAGTGGGAAAATTTCCACCCACTCTGGTTGCATCTCTTCCTTCCAGCTCTGACAGAGAGGAAGGTTTTCTTCCCGACGAGGGTGGTGATGTGTTTCAATGGACGGACAAGAAAAATGCATCGATGTGGAAAAAACAACCTGAGTGGGAAGACGCAGCCTGAAACTTCCCACTAGGTGGGCAACCGAGGCAGGTACTGCGGGTAACCATCCCTTCCAGGGGGGATGCACGTGCCTAAATCCCGTGGGTTTCCAACGCCAGGGTTTATAGAGATCATTTTTTATTTTTTTTTCCTTGGAGTCCTGGCTGAGCCGGGTCTCGAATCCGAGCCGATAGTCTTGGCTCAAAAGTCGCACTCCAGTAACGCCGGCGGCGATGGCAGGATGCGAACACGAGCCGGTGCGCCGGGCGGTCCTACCGGAGGTTTTCCGGAAGAACTGTGTTTTCCTACATTGCCCAGATTTTGCTTTACAGGCACTTGTGAGCATCCTTTAGATTTTTCTTAAATAGAGCTCCCCCTTTAATACTGGTGCATTAATACACTTGTGTATTAAGTATGTGTATATATATATATACATAAATGCACGCAGACCCGCACAGACGCCGCAAATATTTGGCACGCTTAGAAACAAGGGGGTGCGTTGCAGGACCAGGACCCCGCGTGCTCCGGAGGCACGAAGCGAGCTCTCGCCGCCGCTGCCTGGGGAGGATTTCACATCTTCAGCAATCCCAGAGGGGAAAAAAAAAAACCAAAAAAAACCAAACCCATAAAATAAATCTGCGGACAGGACTGGTGAGGGCCTCCTGCTGTTTTGCACCTTCCCGATGGAGAGGAAGGACCCTGCTGAGATGCCGGGTGATGAAGGGAGGGGACAGAGGTGCGCAGCAGCCCAGCCGGGAGGGGACACAGCCCGGACCGCTGCCATAAACCCCCGAGTGAGCGACAGCCACGGCCTTTTCATGAATAAATAATTTGTGTTGCAGTTGCGGTGTGCCGGACCCGGCGCGGAGCAAAGTCTGCCTGGAGACCTGGCGTTGGTGGCGCTGAACGAGGCGTTTGGCCCTTTCCCATCCTATCCATCCCCCCCACAACCCACCCACCCACCTGCAAATGGGGACCCCCGGGTCTGGCAGGGGCCGGCCGCCCCCTCGTCGCATGGAAGAAGCGGCGGGAGAGGGGCAGGGGAGGGATGAAGGGATAAATAAAAATGGGGGAGCATCCCGGATCCGCGGCGAGGTGGTGGGGGGCTAGGTTATCAAGCACCGGAACAGGGTGCCCAGGGAAGTGCTTGAGTCACCATCCCTG
>JAOXNO010000063.1:44026935-44053648 GCA_028565335.1 Limnodromus scolopaceus
CCCACCACCCCCCCTCCCCCACCCCCCCACGCCGGGTGCTCACGCCTGCCACGCGCGCACGCTTCCCCCACGCGCAGCTTGCAGATCTCGCACCTCCCACGCCGACACACTCATCGCCATGCACACACGCCTCTCCTCCCCACGCCGAGACGCCGCTGCGCCCCTCCGCTCCCATACCCCACACGCACGTGGTCGGCCCCCCGGCCCTCTCTGGATGGATGCGAACCCCGGTCCCCGAGCCCTTGCGGATGCGCGTCCATCAGCAGGAACCCATTGCACGGAGCCCACGGAAGCCAACAGAGCCTCGCTGTTCCCCTCCTAGCCCACGCTTTGCCAAATCGCCCTGGCACCACAGTGTGCCCGACCCGTGGTCCGGCACCTGTGGGACATGCGTGCACCATCCTGTCTTACCCCTGCAGGACTTCACCCACTCGGACCCCCTCCCAAACCACGGTACTGCTGGCATGTCCTTATCCTTCTGCCAAAAATCCCTGCCACCTCCGGCCCCCGTCCAGAAGCGCTCCGATAATTACATAAAGCAGGCTGCTGAGGATTGCTTCAGTTGGATGCTGGAGTTGCACCACGCGTTTGCTGGGCCTGATTCAGCCCAGCCCTGGAGCAGGAGTGGGATTGCTCCCTCGATTCAGGAAAAAGGGGCTGCATCCACTTGGATCCGCTGGGGATGCTGCCATTGGCCTTGCTGGAGCTGGTGGAACCTCTCCAGGGCAGAGCAGAGGGTTGGAGACCTCCCGTTGGAGACCTTCTCCCCAGCAGGTCTGGAGATCAGGAGGCATCTCAGCTGGTTCCTGCCTTTCTGTAACTCCTTGGACACTTTGGAAATAGTCAGTGATTTTCCCGGGGGGACAGATCAGGTTGTAACTGCAGGCTTGCCATGGAAATCCTAGGGCTGTGTATTGGGTTTGGGTTTAGCTGCTGAAACCGTGGTTGTGGGGGTGGGTGAGATGGGGTGGATGAAGGAAGCCCCAAATCTAATTTTACCTTCTCCATCCCTGCCAACGCTGTTTTCCTCCTCCCTCCACCTCTCCCCAGCTGAGCGTTTGGTTTCCGAGACCGGGCAGGGGCTTGGGAAGGGGACCAGCCCCTCTCTCGGGTCCCCGCTGCCCGGCCAGCCCTTGGGGAATGGCTCCCAGCGGTTCCCCGGACTGGAGATGTCCGTGGTGCATCGAGGCCATGTCAGGTCCCTCCTGCTGCCACCCCCTCGCCCCATCCCTGGTGCCCACGTGCTCCAGGCAGCCTTGTTCCTCGGGAGGGCTACCCCGAAAGGGCCGGGCGGTCGCACCTCGGCGTTCGTCTTGTGTAATCCTCCGTGCCCACTCACCTAAATGAATCATCCCTTTGATAGGTGAGTGAAATATAATTAGTGTTTTCATTGTTAGCACCGTGTGAGTAGGCAAGTGGGTTTTCTTGGCCCGGGCTGGGAAATTTTCGTGCTCTGCAAGCGATGGGGAGAGGGAAGCGGTGCGGTGGGAGCTGCCGGCGTGGGCTCTCTCGCAGCCTGTCCTGCCCGGGAAGGAGCCACAGTGGCTCCGTGCCCCACTTTCCCCACCTCTGCGGTGGCACCGGTGACACCTCCAGCCGCTCTCTTAGCAGGTGCACCAGGAACCACCGAGCTGGAGGCTTTGAAGTGGTTGAGGAGATGAAAACCATGAAATATTTTGCAAAAGCAGCTCCCTTGCCAGCATCAAGGGTCTCTCTGAGGGGACAGACTGGGGAGGCTCCAGGGGGACCTGCCTGTCCGGGAAGGGGCCACAGCCCCCTCTCCTGAGCTGAGAAGGTGGGTTTGGATGAGCCACCACCAGCCGATGCCTCTAAGGGCAGCAGCATCGCTGAAGGCTGCCTCGTGCCTCTCTCCGTACCGGGGTTTTTCACAGGTTCCTCTACAGCTGCAGGGAACCAACTAGCGAGGGCAAATTTCCGTGCGATCTATTCATAGCGCAGATGTCAGAATTACCTTAAAAGTATCAGGTCTCGTCTCATTTTGCTGCCGGGAAGGAATTGTTGATGCACTTTAAATAGTGGGTGGGAACAAGCAAATACAAATGCGCCCTGATCCCCGATCCTCCCGCTTCCTGCAGAATCCAGACACAGCCCTAGCTGGTCCTAATAACCCTCCTAAGAACCTGCTAATTAAAAATAAACAAGGCTATGAACTTTGTTTATGAAGCGTCTTGCCATCTAGATGTGGTACAGAAGATGCTTGCAGTGCAACAGTGGTTATAGGAGAGCAATAACTGAGACATCACCGGACCCGCCGAACATAGAGAAATGAATCAAAATACTAAACGAAGATTCTGGCCAGCTTCATTAAAAATAAATGATATGAACTCATGGTAATTACTTATCTCGCTGGAACATGCTGCTTAGTTTCAGGTACAGCTCAGGACAGAGGGAGAAGGATTTTAACCCTGGGGAAAAATATGGGAGATAGAAATTGCAAGGCAGGGGTAGACCCCAGCTCCATCTTCTCGAGCATTTTGTCTGGTGCTGATGCTCCAGGGGATGGTGTAGGACCCCAACCTTGGGGCGATCTGACCCCTTTACACACTTCTCCCTGACCCAGAATAGGTCCTGAAGCGCAATTTTAATATCCTTTCACTGGGGATGCTGGGGTGGGTTACCCCGGGGTTTCTCACGGCTTTTAATGCAAATCTCAGGGTATTTGCATGTGATTTGATATCCCATGGAGCTCCTCGTGGTTGGGTGACATCTGCTCCTGTAGCTGAACATTTTTTTTTTTTCCTTGAAGCTCCAGCTTGTGGAATCATGTGATTTTGCAAGATTTTCAGCTTCATTTTTGAAGCAAGGTTTCCGCCCAGACTATTGCAGAAAAGTCATTCTTACAGGCTCGGAATCCAGCAGATGAGAGCTAAAAATGCCTTCTGCTTAAAAATGCCTTGATTTTAAAATGAACCTGATTAATTTTGAATGCTTTGAGTCAGGTAACACTGATGTAGATGAATGATCTGTATTAATGTAGGCACGACTTGAAGATACAGAAGCCGGGCAGGACGGGGATGATGATGGCCTTCTAGGGGGCAACACTGTGGTTTAGCATTTGTCTAGTGAGATTTGGCACTTTTTGCCTCTTTTGGCTTTGGCTGTGGCATTGATTGAAATCCTGACCAGGATAGGGTTTTTTTTTTTGCAGGAGTTTGCAGTAGTTACAGGAGACTCTTGATGCTAGTTTGCCCCTGCCGTGAGTTGTTTAACTTACAATTAATGTATTTGACTGTTAACAAAAAAAAAAAGGGGGAGCTTGGAGAAAAAAAATGCTTGAGTGCCAAATGTTTATATTTTGGGGTTTGCTATTGGCTTTTCACAGAGAGATTTTGGCCTTCGAATCAAAAAATCCTTAAAAATTGCAATCGATGCATGAACACTCCCTTAGAAGAGTCACTCCCAAAATTATCCCCTGAAGAGGTTCCACTTACTCCTAGCATACAGCAGAGCATCATGAATTTTCATGAATGAGTGAACAGCCAGAGCAAGATCCCTAAGTTTGCAGATACTCACACCAAGATGATCGCTAGGATGATACGATTTCCTGCTCGGAGCATCGCTTTGGGTCTGCGAGGTGTTTCCCTGGACTGATCATTTCTTTCACAGGAAATAAATAAACCCTGCCCTCGCCTCATCCCATCCCGTGCCCACCCTGCTCCTGCTGCAGCCCCCTCTCCCCAATCCCTGGGGAGCTCAGCCTCATCCCATGCGTTTGAGCATCCCCCACCCCTCGCAAGAGATGCTGCCCTCCAAAACCTGTCGCCGGCACACAGCGCCGTTTGGGAGCGCCGGAGAATCAGCCCTTACTTGTGTGAGCTCTGCCGAGAAATGGGGTGAGATCACAGAGTTTGCGATGAGGATTAGAGCGCTGGAGGATTAACGGACTAAGCATTAGCCCGATTTCACTCTGCTTTGTAAGAGGAGCACATTAGCCATAATAAAGGCGCTGAGCGGTACGTTAATGTGTTTCGCATCCCTCGTGCTAAAGCTTCATCCCAGTTTTGGACCCCGTCGGTGGCCGAATCCGCAGGGATTCAGCTGCCCTGGGCAAAACTATGGGCCCTGTTTCGCCAGGGAATGATGCTCCCTTGACTTTCCCTGGCTCCAGCGCACCCAGCGCTTCCCATTCCCAGAAAAACTAGAAATTTCTTTCTTTGGTTCCTTCCTCCTGAAAAGCTCTATTTCCCCTGACTCCAGGACCTGGCTCTTTAAGAAAAATCGTGACCGGCCTGAGATGCATTATGAGCCCCATCAGAATTAGTGATGCTGAGATTTGATTGTCATTATAATGGTTTGAAGCATTTCTCCAAACGCTGGCTGGAAAAGGCAATTACTAACAAGCGCAAACAGGCTCTGGGAAGCGGGAGATACAGAAACAATGAGAGGGAAGAGGGAGGGGATGCTCAGGACGGACTTGCATTTTCCTGCTCATGATGGAGAGCAAATTGAGTTTTTCCCCCTCAAAGCAAATAGCCAAAATGCCCCAGAAGCCATTGTCGGGCGAGACTAAACGTAGTTGTGGGTCGGGGAGGATGCTCCTCTCGCGGGTGCTATCTGAGCTGAATTTCCATATGTGTTTTTTCTGGAGTGGCTTCTCCTTAATATTATAAGGGCACCTATTCATCACTGGCCAGTCGCTGAGGAAAATGGCTTAATTCCTGCAGCTGGGGTTATCTTCAGAGGTAGGGCATCAGCTTTAGGGCTCTGCCCCATTCCCAGCCCTCCTGTAGGTTTGCTGTGAGCTGTGCAAAGCCACTTGGTGCCCGCAGGAGGAGGCACACATATATCAGCAGTCTTTGCAATACCTTGGTGCACGTTAATGTTTGCCAGCAAGGGAAGTAGCTTTATTCTGCTGATCTCCTGGTTGCAGAGTATCTCTGGGGCAGGCATCTTGGCAATGAGAATAGAAGGGACTCCCCATGTTTTGGATGGGGCTCATATATGCCTCAGATGAGCATCCTTGCCACACGTGAACCTACCTTTCAGATGATTTTCCCTATGGGGAATGGTTGAGCAATCCCCGTTCTGTGGTGTTTCAGCCTGAGTTACTTTATGTTGTTATTTGCATCCGCAGGGGAGGAGGCAGATTCCTGAGCTGTGGCGTGAGGCTGTGTAAATCCCTCTCCTCTCTCCAGCCCCCAGCTCTTGCTCCTGCAGAGGTGCCCAGCGAGGCACTGGCTCTGCCACGGCCAGCCCTGCGCCCATCTCTGCCTGCCCGCAACGCCGTCATCTCCCACCGTACATCATCCAAACCCAACAACTCCACTGTTTTGTTTCCTTAGATGGAGGGTCCCTGCCATTTAGCTTTTAAAAGTGCCAGCTAACCGTGCTGATAGGAGCTGCAGATTTGTAAGGATTTATTATTTGTTGAGTCCCAGCAACAGACTTAATACTACCCGGCACCCCGGCAGTAGCAAAGCAGCCCATATCTGCTCTGCTCTAGTCCTCTTCTTCTCCTCTCTCTTCTCCCTTCTCCTTTCCCTCTTCCCCTCCTCTCCTAGAATGCCTAGACCTCCCTGTGCCCATCGTGGATGGATGTATCCAGCCTCGCATTAAGCAATATGACTAACATCCATCACGTGTCCGTGCCTGCAGATCATATTTGCATACTCAAAAATCCATACTTTATTTCTTCCCCTGTGTAAGCAGTTACCAGAGCATATTTTTGGCAAATTAGCAGCCACAGCAGAAGCATCTGACTGTGTTTTTAGCGTGGCTTGGCGATAGTCAGAGGCATGGAGATCCTTGGCAGGGATGGGGGGGAGGCAATTTGCCGCTGGTGCTGTATCCGTGCAGCACTGTACACGTGCGCCGTCACCGATTGCCACCTTTCACGGCTGGCAACGCAGGTGGCAAGTCCTAGCCCTCCATATCATGCCAGTGTGGGATTTAGGTGAGCTTTTGGGGGCCGATGGCAGCCCTCTGCCCAGCAGCTGGGGACGAGGGAGGGAATGCAAGCCACCCAGCCCAGCGCCTTGTCCTGCTTCCCAAGGACGGCTCTTGGGATGTCTTGGCAGCAAACACGCACCCATGTGCATGCTCAGGAGGACCCATACATGCAGGCAGCGTGTTTGGGAGGACCTGTACACACAGGCAGAATGTCTGGGGGGGACACATTTTTACCAGGAAGGCCCCCTGACTGCTGGACATCAGCTGCGATGGCCAACAAGGATGTTGCCATCATCACACCCTCAGGGCTGAGGTTGAATTAGCATCCTCCAGTCCCCTCTTCTCTCTCACACATCTTCTCTTTGGGATGGATGTTTCTGAGATGCTAAACGTGATTTTTGCATGAATCCACCCTGGGCCTTTCTGATATCAAATAGCTGGAAAGAGATATCTGTAAAACTTGCTCCTTGTGTTGTAATTCAAAAGACCGGCCTAATTACTGCCATTGGACGCCTTTTAATTAATATGCTGCAGAGTTCAGAGATAAGAGGGGAGGTGAGCATACCAGGAAGGATCCTTCATGAGATAAACTAGCAATTTGCAAGGTCTAAGGACTTCTGCTCAGGTTTTGGAAAGTGGATGGGCAATTCGGACAACTCGGACCTCGTTCCCAAATTTCGCTGCGTGGCGAAGGGGAGCTGGGAGGTTTGGATCACTGCCGTTGCCGAACACAGTTGCGGTAACAGGCGGATCTGGCTGTGCTTCAAGAATGGGACAGAGGCTACAGAGAAACCTGTCCTTTGAAGCCTGCTGCTCCCACGTCCTGTGAAAGCCTGGGTACCTGCCCCTGCGTTGGTGATTGTTTTAGCCAGCCTGGAAATACCTTGCATTGACCCACCACAGTGGGTTATTTCTATTTTTTTTAATCTCAGTGTTAGTGATGGATGAGGACTATTTTTCTAAGCGTTTGACTTTTTCCCAGGTCATGTTGCCATAATAATACGTGTGTGTCCACGGGCCTCAAAATGCTTTCCAGCATCCTAAATAACTGCTTGGATTTCTCTGCGTAAGAAGCTGAAGCGGAGCGAGGCAGGGCAGGTCTGTGCAAACCTCCCTGTGTGCTTTACCCCGTGTGCTTGCCAAGGGCTTGGTCCTGCAGGACACCCAACCGTCCGTCTCGGTGCGGGAAAAGCCTGCGAGCAGCCTTCAGCCCGTAAAGCTTGTACTTAATGGTGTTCCTGGACGGGAGCCAGAGGGCTCAGCAGCCTGCAAAATGCCAGATCCTTGGGTATGGGGGAAGGGGGGGAAAGAAAACGCAGCCATTCCAACCCAAAAACTCCCGACTTCTGTCTCCTTCCAATGCCGTGGTGAAGATGGACCAGGTTTATATCCAAGTGAATGATCCCACCCTGGGCCAAGGGAAGCCCCATGTCTGTCGCTGGGCTGTGAGCAGCCCATCATCCTCCCTTGGGGCTTCACCCTGTATCATTCAAAACCCACCTGTTGCTCTGGCATGCCCTAAGGTGCTGATTATTTGTCTGAAAGCCAGGCTCCCTCAGGCATGGTTGTTGGTCTTCACCATCTCTCCATAAGCAGGAGAGGCACACGGGTGCCAGGCAGCCCCTCAGCTCAGGGTAGCATGTGGCAAAGCCGGGCACTTTCCATCCTCCAACATTTCTCACCTTCACCTGCTGAGTGCAATGCTGTAGGCCACCTCCATCTGGGCCAGAAAGGCCATTTTCTGGATGCTTCAGGTCTCCTTTCCCTCTCCATCACTCTCTTATGTGAAAAAGGCACCTGGTATGGAGATAAGAAGCATCAATGAAGTGGCTCTTCTTCTTGCCCAAGGTTTCAGCCCAGTGGGCTGCATGTGGGAAGAGCAAGCCATGAATTGGTTGCCTCTTCCCAGCCATGGTGAAGACCTCGTCTGCAAGAGCAAGCAGCTCCCTCCATGGTCCTGGGCCCACAAGCACCTATGCGAGCCCCACCACCGCAGCTGTGTCCCCAGGAGATGAGCTGGAGCTGGAGATGGGTCTCCTCCTTCCCAGGAAAATCCTCAGAAAGTCTTTGGCAAAGCCAAGGAAGTGAACGGAGACCTGTTGGTCTTCCTGGTGTCTGTAATGCTTCAGATCATCCCAAAGCGCTTTGCAAATAGGAGCTAATTAGTCTTCCCAATCCCCAGCTGAATTGCTGGAGTGCATCTGTGTTATCCCTGTTTCCAGCAGGGAACACAGAGGCACAGAAGGTTGCACCCACCCATCTCACTGCTGGCTTTGCCCAGGGTCCTGCTCACCTCCCATTTCTGCAAGCGCAAACCAGGGCAAACCCTGATTTCGGGGATTTTGGCATTACGGGGACAACAGGAGGAGCCCTGCAGACTCACTGCTCTCTTCCCAGAATGAATTTTAGCCTCCGGAGCCAAATGCTGAGAAAGCGCTGAATAACTGCAACAAATTAGATTACTTTTTGGTACCTGTCATTTCTCAAAACGTATGATCTTCTGCTGGAGCATCAGGAACAATGCTTTGGAGGCCAGTGACTTCCCGCTTTCTGCTTTCAGCCTGGCTGGCTCCAGCCAAGGATGGGGCTCTGCACGGTCCTCACGGCAATGGAAATTCCTGCAGGAGTTTTAAAAGCCATTTGGAAACCACCCAGCCTTGCTCCAAGGGGAGCCAGCCAAAAAAGCCCAAACCTCAGGCTTAAAAACACAAGTGGCCAACAATCACGTTGCCCATTTTCTTCCGTCCATGTTTCCATCCCATCGTGACTTTCACAGTCCTCCTTGCAAGCCCCTTCCCTTTCTCACACTCCCATCTGCTGGTTCTGAAAGAGGAATATTTTCACCGACCCATCTTTCAGGATGACTTCGGTTATTTCTCCCAGCCTCAGGTTATGCCCTCTCCTTATCTCTGCTCCAAACGTGTGCACGCACGTGGCCACATCCCCACCCTTCTTGGCATCACCTTTGTCTTGGCCAAATCCTGCTGGAGCGATGACACCAAGAGTCAGGAAATCTTCCCTGGGGTAAAACCGCGGCGAGCGAGAGCACAACCTGCTTACTCCCTCGGGCTCTGGTTTTGCTGCCGTTACAATCAATGGCAAAATTCCCATTCCCAGGGCAGGATCAGGCCCTCTTTTCAGCAGGGGCGGTAGCGGTGGCTGAGATTTCTTGGCTTGGCCATCCAGCGCTCTCCGATCATCCACGATTTCCACCCAGCCCCAGCCCTGGCCGCAGAGCTCCGCTGCCCGCAGCTGCCTGCAGGATGCTGCCCCGAGCACGTAATGGATGCTGCATTTTCCCCGATGCAATCACTCCATTAATCTCATGCAATTAATGCTTCAGGAAGCATTTTGCAAATATTGACAGTAAGGAAAGAGCTACAACGCAGAAATGGCTGCTGCTTCGGTTGTATTACCGTAGTAAGTCACAAATTACCTGGCTCGGGAGGATTTTCTTTCCACGTCCAGGGCTTTCTTGGCTGCTCTGTGGCCTTTTTTCCCAGTGCAAGGAGGGTGGATATTTGTGGCATCTTGGAGGCATCCATAAGAGTGACCTGCATGGCTGGGGGGAAGAGGTTGGCACGTTTTCCTCCCCAGCAATTCTCCACCACGGTGGCTTTGCCTCTTTTCCATAGGTTGGGCAATGCAATCAGCTTGTGGCCAGGATTGCAGTACCGTTGGCTTGTTCCTTGCTTCCCATCCCAACGAGGGCATGTTCCCCTCTTGCACACAGTTTAAAGAGGTTGTCTGCTCTTCTGCCACGACCCTGGGAGGTTCTTAGCTCTCTACAGTTGCACTGAAGTCCTTGAGAACCTCCGTTCAGCACCTCAGCAGATCAGTCTGGGGACCTTTCGCATC
Organism: Limnodromus scolopaceus; assembly: GCA_028565335.1. Taxonomy (NCBI): domain Eukaryota; kingdom Metazoa; phylum Chordata; class Aves; order Charadriiformes; family Scolopacidae; genus Limnodromus; species Limnodromus scolopaceus. The sequence continues at coordinate 44,036,704 of JAOXNO010000063.1, forward strand.
AGACATGCTTGTCCTGTTACACCCAGCCCCATCCCATGGTCCCCACTGCACAAGCTTCCCTTTGCACGCTCCCTTCTCAGCTCCCTGACTCGGGAACAGCTATAGCCCCTCCATCCTGGCACGTAAAGTGGAAAATCATAAAATCCTGTTTCCTCTGCAGGGAGAAAGTGTCTCCCGGCTCCTTGTGAGATTAAGCTTTGTGCATCTATCTGCAAATGTTAGGGGGCAGAGGTTAAGCTGAGCAGTGCAAGGGGAGGAGGTGACAGTGCTTAGCAATGCAGATCAGATGGCTCTGAGACCTTCCAGTGTTCATGGCCAAATCCTGGGATATTTTGGGGTTTAAAACATAATGAAGTCAGATGAAGGAAGCAGTGATGTTTGGGTGAGGGAAGACGGATGAATTCAGCTCCTCGGAAGGAAGCACTTTGATCTGCTGGTGGCCTTGAAGTTGCCAGATGTCTTGGTGGCCATCAGGGAGGTGACAGGGAGGAAGCAGTCCACCCTCCTGCCTCCAGCAGGGAAGCAATCAGGAGAGCAACGGCACCCATGAAAGCAATACCTGGGGTTTGGGTTTTGTTCTCTGATGGGAGTTGCTCCGTGATGCTGGGAAGGGAGAAGCAGGACGGGCCAGCCGGGTGGGACGGCTCCTCAAGTCCTTGCATCCTCTGCTCAGACAGATCAGCCTTGCCAAGGAGATGCAGTGATTGCTCCTGGCAGCCTTGCAATTCTAGGAGTAGGTATTAAGGCCGTGCAAAGATGACAGCTTCCTGGGCACCTCTGCCTTGCTGGAGATAGGCTGCAGCTGTAACCTGCTGTGACCAATTTGCCACCCCTGCTCCAGCTGAGACGCGCTGTCACCCCTGCTCTGGGAGCGCTTTGTTCTGCTCTTCGCTGCTGACTCTGGTTTCCAGCAAAGGGCCGTGCTTGGTTTACGGTGCTTCGGTTTAATCCGTTGGGTTTTTTTCAGCTGCAGATTTGCTAGGAGACCAGGACGTCAAGGGACCTGCCTGGGGCCAGGGACTGAGTCAAGCGATGCAGCCAAGGGAAAGGGAGTCCAGGACTTGGGCAGGGCAGGCTCTGATGGATCTCATGCAGGACCTTTTCTCCCTGTCCCCTTGCCCACACTGACATCTTTCCCTGAAACCCCTTGAATCCATCTCTAGAGGAAACAGGAGGCTGGGCACGGGGCGAGGACATCCCAAGCTGTCTTGGGGGCTCCCTTTGCAGGGGTGCTCGGAGCGGTGGAGGAAATCTCTCTTACCCAGCAGCTGCCCATCACTCCCAGTAGGTTGTCCTGCCGAGATGCCCTGGGAAGGAGCCAGAAAGGGAAGTGAGATGGTGCCCAGGTCTGCAGGGGATGGACGGATGTCCTGGGGGTCTCTCCCCTGCCACAGACACCGTTCCAGGGTGCCACTGGGCAAGGGGAGAGACATGGGTGCACGGCATCAGTTGTTGCCTGGTTTTGGGGACACCAAAGTGGGCTGCAGCAGAGCAAGCCCGGCTCACTGCTGGCACCCAACCACAGGACATATCTGATGTCTCCTCTGAGCTGTTTGCCAGCCGTCTTGCTGGTTGTCCCCCATCCTTCTCCCCACTGGCACTGCCACCACCTCCTCGCCCTGCCCTGCCGGTGCCTGCCATAATCCCAGTGCTCTTCCTCCCTCCCTGGTGCTAATCCTATAAACCCTCGGAAAATCCTGCCCTCCTGGCCCTGCCTCTCCATGTCCTTCTTCGAGAGAGTCTTTGTGGGGTCTTCCAGCTTGGGGTTGGCATTGTTTTGGGGTGCATGAGGCTGTCACCCAGATAATGTAGCACCTCGGGGCGTTGCTTGCCTCGGAGCACCGGGAAGGATGCCCAAGCCTTGGGGGATTTGTGCAAAGCGCTGGTGGCTGTTAGATAAGAAAGGTGATGCACCCCAAAATGCACCTCAAAATGTGTTCAGGTGCTGGTTTCACACTCTCGGGAAGCAGTTTCCGTACTCAGCATGTTCCAGCACGTCCCCATCTCCAGAGCTACCCCTGAGCCCCAGGGACGGTGGGAACCCCTATAAAGGGAGTCCCAAGGGTAGGATGAGGATGAGGAATGAAAGGGAGCAAAAGGATGTGTGGCTGTCGGGTTGGGATCACTCCTTGCAGCGAGAGCAGGGTTTATCTGGGCTGGGGACAGGGGTGGCCAGCACAGCCCGTTTTAATAATCCTTTCCACTGGGCTGTTGGAAAACGTGGAGAGGGAAAGTGCCGCAGCAAGGTGGAGAGGTCTCAGCGAAAAACATTTTTGCAGCCAAAAGAGCCAGCTCCAGGTGGACCCGACGGGTTGCTCATGTCTACGAACCGCAGGCTGATTGCTAAGGGCAGAGAGCATCTTTGGGGATGGAAAGCCTCTCTCAGGCGGAGCCGGTGGTAATCAGATGGGGCCGTTTCGGTGTGATTCCCACAGGGTTCACTATTTCAGCAAGTTTATTTTAGGACTCCCTTGGCCTGAGGGAGCGGGGCTGGTGCGACAGGAGGCCCCGGTGCTGCCTGTGCCCATCCCGCTCTTTGCATCGCTGGCCGGGGATGGGATGCAGCGGGGCAGCCCCGGGCTGGGACCGGCCGCAGCATCCCAGCAGCACCAGTGCCAGGCTGGGGTGGCACCGTGCCGTCCTTGGGCTCATCCATCCGCCCGCGAGGGCTTAGGCGGGCGGTGAATCGCTGCCTCTCCAGCTAGTCCAGAAAAGATTAAGCCTACCTAAGAATAATAAACAAGCCCCGCAGTTCAACCGGCCGGGATAAAATGAGAAAGCGTGCCAGTCGCCGAGCTCCAGGAGGGGAAGGGATTATAAACCCTCGGGCAGATTACCAGCACGCATTTCAGTGCACAGGGCAAGCTCAGGTTGGGCTTCCCAGGCTGGATGGGTTTCTCGTGCCTCCATTCCCAGGGATGAGGTCCCGTGGGCTTTTCACCCCGCTAACGACCAGTTAAGCAACTCCAGTAAGTGCCCACGCAAATGTAGGAGTTCAAACAGGGGCACGTTTCCGAGGAGAATAACCAAATGGATCTCTCACCGTGAGGCCTTTATTTCTATAGAGCCGCTCCCTTCTGATACGTGCTGGATGAAAGGCACTATGTATATGTATAATATATGTATAATAATGTATAAATGCATTGTGATATACCATCGGCTTTGATCACTGCCGACAGCATGGACCGAGTCGGAATCTGCTCCCAGATAACGATTCCCCTACCCCATATCCCCCCTCCCTTCCCTTTCAAATTAGGGGTTGCTCTAAGGGGCAGTTCCTCGGAGCATCACTCCCTGTGCACTGGTGCCTTGGCTGGTTTCTGGTACTTCTGCTGGAGTGCATGCCTGCCATCCCACCAAGATGCTATTTTTTTCCTCCCACAATGTGACATTACAATCCTCGTCACGGAGATGGGACTGGGATCCAGAGCTACACTTCCTTGCTCCCGCTAACGAAGGGCTCACGGAGGGGTTGGATGCTGTTAGGGTTCTGCAGGATGCCATGCCATGAGACCCCTCTTTGCTTTTGTCTCCTCTTCCCAGGGACATACCAGGGCCAGTGGGTCGGAGGGATGCGGCAGGGTTACGGCGTGCGGCAGAGCGTTCCCTACGGCATGGCTGCGGTTATCAGGTCACCCCTGAGGACGTCCATCAACTCCCTGCGCAGCGAGCACACCAATGGCACCGCGCTGCACCCCGACTCCTCGCCAGCGGTGGCCGGCAGCCCTGCCGTCTCCCGGGGTGGCTTCGTCCTCATGGCCCACAGCGATGCCGAGATCCTCAAGAGCAAGAAGAAGGGCATCTTCCGGCGGTCGCTGCTGAGCGGGCTCAAGCTCCGTAAGTCCGAGTCCAAGAGCTCCTTGGCCAGCCAGCGGAGCAAGCAGAGCTCTTTCCGGAGCGAAGCCGGGATGAGCACGGTCAGCTCCACCGCCAGCGACATCAACTCCACCATCAGCCTGGGCGAGGGCGAAGCCGAGCTCTCCGTCATCGAAGACGACATCGACGCCACCACCACCGAGATCTACGTCGGGGAGTGGAAGAACGACAAGCGGTCGGGCTTCGGGGTGAGCCAGCGCTCGGACGGGCTGAAGTACGAGGGAGAATGGGCCAACAACAAGCGCCACGGCTACGGCTGCATGACCTTCCCCGACGGCACCAAGGAGGAGGGCAAGTACAAGCAGAACGTCCTGGTCAGCGGCAAGAGGAAGAACCTCATCCCGCTGCGGGCCAGCAAGATCCGCGAGAAGGTGGATCGGGCCGTGGAGGCGGCCGAGCGGGCGGCCACCATCGCCAAGCAGAAAGCGGAGATCGCAGCATCCAGGTAAGGTGGTCCCTGTCCTGACGCGGCGTCTTGGCCGGGCTCCTGCCCTGATGGCTGTGGGAGAAGTGTGATGAGATTTTTTTCTGGTGGGAGGTGGTCGGAGGGGTATTTTAGGGAAGCTGCTGGAGGCAGGCAAGCGTTGCGGTGGTGCTGTCTGGATCCAAAGTGGGAGCGGGCAACATCCTGGCTTGCCCAAGCCGCATGGGTGGTGGTCAAAATGGGGTGGATCCAAGACAGAATTGTCCTTCTGCTAACTCCGAGTGGGCTGTGGATGCGCAACCTTCCTGAACCAGCCATGGAGGCCACGCAGGGTCACCCAGAGCGGTGCATTTGCTGCAGCCTGTGCCAGGGGGTGGTTGCGCCGCAGTGGGACTGCACTTGTGGGTCATGGTGTGAGGCTCACAGGCTGATAGATGTCACTTAGGAGGCACTGGGTTATTTATCCCATTTCTCCCCAGCCTCTTTAATAAGAGGGATGATACCCTTAGGAGAAGAGCTCCTGAGATGCTGTTTGCCCGTGTCCTCTGTCTGACTTATAGCCAAGAGGAGCCATCCCAGGGTTGGCCTGTGCTGGGAGGATTCCCAGCTATTTCTGTTCCCAAAAGAGGTTTTGAGTGGAAGAGCAGTCAAATCGCTGGCTGCAGCTGATGCTCGGGGAGGGTTTGGCCTGCCCGAGGCTCTGCTAGAAAGCAGCAGATCTGGGTGCCCAAATAATCCCTACAATCTTCAAGAACCCCCCACTCCCCGGGCTGGCTATAGCCGTTGTGGAACTGCTCAGTGATTCAGAGCAGGGACCTGATGGGCTGAAAACTGGCAGGAGGAGGGTGGAAGAAGGGATCGTGTCTAATTTAGGTTGAAATAGGGTCCGACTCCCGGCTCAAAGCAGGGCCAACTCAAACTGCCTTCTAAATGGCTCCCAAAATGTGCCTGGAGCTTCGTGACTTGCAGCGAGCTCCCAGACAGGAGGTGAGCCGAGGAGGAAAGTCTCCCCTGCCAAATTCAGGGCTCTTCGTATCACTTTTAGGAGTTGGTTTAATAGAGCGTGGTCGTTCCTTTTTTGGTTTCTGAGCAAGTGCTACACGTAGCAGCCAGGCTGGGGAAAAAGGGCTGGGGTTAGGGGAAAAACCCAGGTACCTCCTCAGTCGCCTGCGCTGGGTTAATTGTTGGGTCTGGATCATTTGTATGCGGAGTCACACTTGAAATCTTTATCAGCATGTCTGCCGATGACTTATCTGCAATGTGAATGAGACTCCCAGGCCTGCTTTGGGAGCATATTTGGGTTTGATGATGTTTTTGAGCTGATGTTGTACCAAATTGTTGTCAAAGCTTTGGGGAAAAAAAAAAAAAAAAAAAAGAAAAAAGAAATCCCTCTAGATTGCCAGGTAGGAAACAGACTGCAGAGCAGCAGAAAGACCAGATCTTTCCCTGTGATCTGGGGATGTGAATGCCTCAATACAAAGGCCTGAATCCTGGAAATGTGGAGCTCTGGTCTGCCGTGGGATGCCGGGTCTGAGAACCTGAGCATCCTCTGTCCCCGGGTGGTAATGGTTCTAGAAATCCATGAAGAGTGGGAGTTGGAAGAGATATGACCCCTCCATGCTGGAAATACTTTAATGAGCTCTTGACATATAATGTTCCACCTTCTAATTATGAGAGAGAAGGGAAAAAATCAAATTAGATAGCAACGTGAGGGTGTGAATAGCTTCCTCCCCTGTACCAGTAACGCGGTCCTGAGCTCTGCCAGAGAACAGCAGCAGTGCTGGGAGGGAGGATGCAGCCTGTGACCCTGCCTGTGCGTGGAGGAGGAACAAAGCTGTGGGTTTTGGGGACCACCCAGAGGACCTCTTTAATATCAGTCAAGATGCAAAGAAATAAATCAATGGGAGGACACGGCTTTGAGGATTCTCCGTCAGGGGCTGAACCTGGTCCCACCAGAAGATGCTCCGTGAGCAACCTGACATCTCCATCCTGCAGCCCAGCTCCCACCACGGCTTGCGCTTGGTCCTAACTAGTCTGTTCTTGACTAGACACATGTGGAAGAAAGCAAGCGCCGGGAAGCCAGGGCTTTGCTTTTTTCATGGCACAGCCATGGCCTCCGGTGCACGAGGGCTGCTGGCGTGTTGAAAAGCCCTTTATTGATCTGCCCATCGCTCGCTGGGGGAGCCGGGGACAGACGGACTCCAACGTGATGTGCCCTGTGCATTAGTGCTGGGTTACCAGCCCCGGGAGGATTTGCTGCCTGTGTTAATGGCTTACGGCGAGGAGGTGAGGTCTCCTCAGCGTGCAGAACCAGAAGTGAGCAAGGTTTTACAAACCTAGAACCAGCTAGAAAGGCTCTTGTATAATTAGTCCAATTTATTTTAAAGCTTCTAAATGAATAGACACGCTACCCTGCGGTGCCCGCACCAAACTGCATCGTCCAAACGGGGAAGAAATGCACAAAATAGGCAGTGGGGGCTTTGGTGGAGAAATCCAGATGCTCATTTCGGTGGCTTTGGGGCTCAAGGCTCCAATTCCCCATCTAATCCCAACGTGAGCTCTGGCTCACCAGCACCTGGGGATTTTGTAACAGCGCTGGTGTGTTTCTGTGTGTGTGCCTGTGTCTGTGTATTCTCTTCTGTCTAATAATATGGCTGAGTTCACTCTGCAGCCTTTCCCTTGGTGGGGGAAAATATGTGCCCACCCACGTATTTCATTAAATTTGTAAGAATTCAGTATTTTTGAAATCTCTACCGCTCTGTCAGATTTGGTTGGAATTGGCCAACACGTTCAAATGTTATTAGTGTGGGAGTGATGGCATATAGATATATAAACAGCACAATCACATAAGTAAGCCCCATTTCCTGAGGAAAGTAGGCTAAAAACATAGTGTACTGAAGACAAGTAAATTGGATTCTTAAAGTTGTTTCAGTCTGAAGAGAGCACAATGTTATCTGTGACACAGAAAAGTAAGCTCATTTAAGGAATCGTTTTTAGGTTCGGTAGATGATTTTCCTAAATTTTCTTCGATGCAATTAAAATGAAATAACACTTTCCTTCCTCTTGTGTCTCCCATTTGCTGAAATTGTTCGTGTAAAGTCAATGGGCGAGAAGGGCTATGAATCAAGCCTGGAAAACTACCGTTGATATCAACCATAGGTTTTCAGAGGTAGCCAGGGAGGGAGGCCTTTTTCATCCTGTTTAAGGTGAAGGTGCAGGGTGTCTTCTTTGTGCTATGGGGTGCTTCATTCCCTCCTCAAATGAGCCAAGAGCTGTCACTCTTTCTGCTGCTACCCTGGAAGGATGAAGGATGCACTGCTCCCATCTCATCAGTGGTAATGTTCATACCTAAGGCAAATTGTCCATAGGCACTGGTGTGTCACGGTCAACTAAAATACAGTATCTAGGCAAGAGAGGTGGCCAGAAAGCTCATCCTTAGCCCTTGGCTTTCGGCACAGCTGCTGGACATTGGGGATAGATGCACGTGGAGCATCAGGGGAAGCTGAGGACCAACTCCAGCTCTCCATGACCGATGATGGCAGTTTTAGTGCAAGGCAGACAGACCCTAATTCTCTCCAGGGTTTCCTTCTGCTACCATAGTCCAAGGTTTTATAATTTGTGGCTGGACTACTTACAAGAGGAAGGGACGTCCCCGGTGCTAGGGATATGAGTCCCAGAGACGGGTGGCATTTGGCAAGCACTCAGCTCCTCTCCAGTGCAAGCTTCATGGGGCCTCATTGTTCAGCACCTTAAATAACAGCTCCTTGGAGCTGCCGATGCCCTGGCACCCCAGAGGGGATGCTGTTCTCAGGTTAGTCCTAAGTAATGCACTTCCAGGCATAATTATAGCCAAGCCATTCAACAACGATGAGAAAAATATAATTAAGCTCAATAGTCTCAGGAGGAGTCGGGCTACAAATTAGCACAGTGTCATTCAACTTCGGAAAGGGAAACTGGAGAAAAAAGAAAAAGGAAGCGAATAAAGACAACCTGGCAGCGAGGACGGGTAAAGGAAAATGTTTGGACTCAGCATGGATGCTTCTTCAGGATGCTGCAGTGAGGGCAAAGCATCCGCCTGCGATTGACATACAATGGGGAGCAGGAAGGCAAGAAAAGCCCTGGAGAGCTGAACAGCAAAGTGCAGAAGGTTGTTGGAGCCAAACAGGTATTTTCTACAGAAAAATGGAAATGCGGCCCAGGCAAAACCCACAGAAAAGAATAGATTCTGCAGTTCTGATCCCAAACATTTTAAGTTGCGGTAATGTCACTACCGGCAGTACGCCGAGCCATAATAATGCTGCTTAATGCTCTCTCAGACCTGTGCCTGCAGCTTTGTGATTGTACTTAGCTGCATTTGATTTAAGGTTTCTGCTGGCTTTTCTGATGCCTGGGGGAGGTGGCTGCGGGGCTCCCACATTAGTCTCACCCTAATCCCCGCCTCGAGCTGCCGGAGGGGCTATCGCTGCGGATGGAGAAGGGGGAGGAAGAGGGATGTGAGTTAAGGGGGCCCCCAAAGGGTTGTGTGTCCCCTTCCTTGGGTTGGGATGGCGGGGAGAAGCTGGCAGCTGACTGAAGCCAAAATGGGTCACAGTTGAACAAGCTACAGGGACGGGGCTGAGCAAATGCTTCAGGGATCAGACCAACCATGTCAGGGCCTCCAGCCCCTCTTTGGGCACCTCTGAGTCCAGAGAGGGTTCCTCTACTTCTGGCCCCTTGGAGAAGTGCTATCCCTTTCCCTGCTGAGGCCATGCAAGCCACCTGGAGCTTGGGGCTGTGCAGGAGTCGCCTCTGCCCATTAGTTGGGGACCATGGGGTGACTGGTGGCATCATCTGGTACCCACTGAGTCTTGTGCAGGGAGAGCATGCACCTTCCATCGCTTCCCAGGCTCTCCATCCTTTCCTTGAGGGGTGCAAAGAGACAGGGAGGAAAACACAGAGGGGATGGGTGGAGGTGACTTGAAGGATCTTTGAGATCAGCTGGGGCAGGAGGGGATTCTCTTTACGGCAGCATTTTCTTTTTTCCTTCCTGCCTTCTCTCCCCCCCAGACAGCCCAGGGCTGGCAGCCCCGAGTGGGCTTTATGGTTGACAGAGAGCTGAGCTGTGGCAGAGCACGCCAACCATCCCTCCTGCCACCTCCTTCCCTCTGCCACCTCCCTCCCCTCCTCCTGCCCGGGCACAAGCTCCCGTGCCTGTTGACAGGGGTCAGGCGATACCGCAGCGGCAGAGATTAGGATCAGCTGTTGTTCCTCCCTTCCCGTCCCTGTGTCGCTGTCAGCTGGGATGACACGGGTACCTCTGCCTCACGGCAAGCACAGTTCCCACCTCTCATCCAGGACACTTGAGGAACGGCGGGTCCCCGGATGGCATCCTAGATCGTCGCGTCCTTACCCCATTGCCAGCTCTTGCAGGACCTGCCGCCTGCACCGTGACTGTTTAAGTCCTCCTGCGATGCCAATTTAATAACTTCCTGCTCAGACAGGACTTAGAGCATTAAGCCCTTATTGCGGCCGTGTCAAAAGTCAGGGCTAGCCGGCACGCTCGCCTGTCCCTGGCTGCCACCCCGCTGCCATGCAGAGGTGGAGGGGGGGCATCCCCACACAGGCACGAGCAGGCTGGAAAATTAAGTGCCTTTCATAGGAATGATGCTTTACAAAGCAGTCCAACTGGAAAAATCTCAGCAGGGTCGTTTTTAGCTTCTAGGAGAGCAGTTTGGCACAGGTTTCTCTAGACCCTCTCCTTTCATTGCTCTCCCATCCTTCAGCTGCGACTGCTGCTCCCCACTCGGCAGCTCCCACCACCTTCCCTGTCCCCTGAGCCGAATATGAGCTAAAACACCCCAGCTCTGTGGCCCAGGTGTGCAACATGCATTTGTATAAACATTTCCAACATTGCTAGGTCGTGATGAAATAACATGGGCAGAGCAGAGGTTCACAGCCCACTGGATTTGCTCAGCCCTCCTCCCCTTCCCATTGGGGAAGGTCTCCAAAATCCAAGCAGATCTGGCAGACACAGCAAAGTGTGGCTGGAGGGGCCAGTTTTAGAGTCATAGAATGGTTAGAGCTGGAAGGGACCTTGAAGATCATCGAGTTCCAACCCCCCTGCCCTGGGCAGGGACGCCTCCCACTAGAGCAGGTTGCTCAAAGCCCCATCCAGCCTGGCCTTGAACACCTCCAGGGATGGAGCATCCACAACTTCCCTGGGCAACCTGTTTCAGTGTTTCACCACTCTCAGAGTGAAAATTTTTTCTGTAATATTTAACCTAAATCTCCCCTCTTTCAGTTTAAAACCGTTACCCCTTGTCTTATTGCTACACCCCCTGATAAAAAGTTCCTCCCCATCTTTGCCATAGAATGAAGCAGGAGAGGGGTCTTGGGATGGAGGAGGAAGGGTGGCACAGCCGGGATGGGAGAGCTGTGCTGGGGCAGATCCGGTACCGGCTCCACGGTGGCTTTTGCAGGAGGAGCAGATGGAAACGGGCAGGGATGGCCCTGGCCAGCAGGCGAGGCAGGAAGGTGATTCAATCCTGGCAGCCGCCGCTTCCACGGGAAAGGGCTGCCCCAAAGAACCGGGCAGGAGGTGAGGGGGAGTGCGGGGAGCTGAAGGGGTGGCTGTCTCCTCCTCCTCCTCCTCCTCCTCCTCACCTCCAGCATCGCACAGCAGCCCATCACAGCCCAGATCATCTGCCTGGTCTCTAACCCAAGCCTTTGACCGGCTTAGAGCATGGGGTGAGTGGCTGGCACTGCTGTCCCACCGCAAAATCAGCCCTTCTCGGGAGATGGTGCAGTGATTCCAGCCTCCCGAGCTGTGCTAGATCCCCCCTCTAACACAATACCCTCCTGTCTGCCCTGACCGCCTGCACAGCACGGGGAGGAAGGAATGAGCTGAAGAAGAGGATGGTGAAGCCTGGTCTTCACGCTGACGCCCGCTAGCTCTTGGGTGGAGCAGCCCTTCATCAGATGGGGGAAAAAAAAAAAAGAAAAAGCTAACAACAATAAAAAAAGCCAGTCCCTGATTTTCCTTTCTGCTGCTTTTCCTATTGAACGAGCAGAAACTGCAGCGTTGCTTTTCTCAGCGATCTTTGGGAGGGAAGGGAGAGATCCTCCCCCAGCCTGCGCAGCTGCCTGGCAGGCGGGCTGGCTCCCAGCCCCATCGCTCTCCTCCATCCTCATCCTCGCCCTCCGCGGGGTGCGAGGAGACTGGTGGGGCTACACACCAACCCCCAGCCAGGCCCAAGGGCTGGGTGTGGGGGATGCTGACTGGAGCATCCCAGCCCCTTGCCGCCATGTCCCACCACCCAAAACCCCCTGGCTGTGTTTCGGGAGCTGCTGCGTCCTGTCCCTGCCTGCTCCTGTGCTGCACCCCGGCAATGCCGCACCCCAAACCCTTGAGGGGAGCCGAGGGGCAGGTTTGGGGTCCCTACGCTGCCTTCCCATCTCGCGAGAGAGGCCTGCATGCTTTTTTCCTCTCCCAGCTCCCGTTTTGGGTTTCCTGGCATGTGTTTCTCCGGCTGTGCTGCTCCCTCCCCAGCCGCCCACCCACCCACTTCCCTGCAGCTACAGCCCCCAACACCCCCATGCTCCCCCCCAAAAGCCCTTCCTCCCTGGAGAGAGACGAAAACAATATCAGGAGCACAAACGAGATGAAAATGCAGAGCTGGGCAAAAACATCGAGTATTTTCCTTGCTGATGTTCATGAGCATCGCTTCCCCCCTGCAGCCAGAGACTGGGATGCTGGGGGAACTGGCAGCGCCGTGGGGGGAGCGCAGTGGCTGGGCTGGGGGCTCCCGACCCCACAGTGCTCTTGCAGTCGGTTCGAAAAGCCTCGAGCAAGGAGGTTTCTGTCGCCTGCTCCACGCAGGACAAATGACGAGCTGTCCTGGCTTCCTAATCCGGGAAATTAAAGGATTTGACCATAGACCCCGCTAAGCGAATTTCCCCCCTGAAAATCCCAGGGGGATTTAACCCATGGATCCGACCGATTATCCCTTTAAAGTTGTGACTAAGAAAGGTCCCAATTCTTCAGGGTGCTGAGCACCCTAAAATCCCATCGTGGCAATGACGTGGCCATGCCCAGACCTCAGCCCGCCGTCTGGAAAGAGCTTCTTTTCCATTTCATCCCACCTCCGCCCCTCCTTTCCAATGGTGGGCATCAGCCCTTTGCTGCCAGCTGGGACAGCAGAGCCTCGTTGCAACCCCAGCCTGAATCCACCCCGTCCCATTCCTGTGTGTCATCCTCCAGGGAGGTGGCAGCACGTTGGTTTTCCCGGTTTGGCGTGAGGAACAGCCCCCATGGTAGACAGGCTGGGTGCACCCTGATGGGAGATGGGTGGGCTCCGTGCTGGCAGAGCTTTGATGGGCCTCGATGGCAGAAGGGAGCATGGGACCAGGCCATATAGCTTTGCTGAATTTCTTCTGCTTAATTAAAGCGTGTCTGCTATCCATCCCCGAAGCAAAACCTGCTGGAGATGGGGATCCCAAGCAAGGCTGAATGAGTGGACACCCCACCACGAAGCATCCTTGTGAGCCTCAATGGCTCAATGACACCACCCTGAACCCTGAACAGCAGTTTCTCGGGGTTGGACTCCCTTACAGAGAAGAAGTAGGGCTCAAAGCTGGACACAGTGGTCACTGGGGCTGTCCCATAGCCATCCCACTGGCAGGCGGACACGGCTGGTCCCCATCCAACACAATATCCCTGGAGAGCTTCAAACATCCGTGGCAGGTAGCGACGCTTCCCCAACCCTTTGGTCCTGGGGATAAACTCTCTGGGAAAGCAGTGGCAGAGGCGAGAGCCAGGGATGATGATGAGAAGGTGCTTTTCCAAGGGGAAGAGGTGTGGGGCAGGATTCAGGCAGGGGTCGGTAGCCCTCCGGCTCACCTGGGTCATATAAATGGCCTCTCTGGGGAAACAGACTGCAGCCTCCTCTCCGTTATCTGGCTGTGTCTCTCTGTCTGATCTGTCTCTCATCACCATAGCACGGAGGTGAAGCATAAATAATTAAAAGCCCAGATTCTCTCCTGGCAGAGCCAGGCTCTGAGTCCCTTCCCCTGTTGTGCTGCTGGCTGCTTAAGTGGAAATTTTCACGGGCTTTGCCTTGGAGGCAACACAGACCTGCAAACCCAGGGCCGTCTGCCGGCCTCGGGGCACGTCGGCGTTTGGGGACCAGAAAGGGCACCTGCCACCCCAGCAGGTCCCCAGTGGCAGCATCCCATCCGGGGGATCCCACGGGATGCTCAGGGTGCATTGGGATGAGCAACACCTACCAGCTGAGGGTCAGATCCAGGTGCAGGGCTGAGCAGGCAAACCCAGCAGCTCATGCGTGGCCCTCCATCTTGAGAAGCCTCATGAGAAGTGGGATATTTGAGGGTGCAGGCTGGCTTTTGGGCTTCTGGGTGCTTAAAACCCCCCAGACAACAGGGAGGAGAAACCCATGCAGTCCGCGGGGATGAGAAAAGCGGCTCCTTCTTGGTGGACTCTGAAGTTTGAGGCAGGCAGGAGATGCTCGTTGCTGTGGCAACCAGGATGATCTATTTCTTTTTCCCCCGACGGTTGGTAGGGCTATGGCCAGCACTTGCACTGCAGAGGGGTCTGCCCAGCCCTACCTGGCCACCCAGGGCTGAGAACATCCCTGGAGGCACCCCCAGCCCCTCTCCCTCCTGCCTGCACCCACCAGGGCTGCAGGGGTTGTGGGGGACCAGGTAACACGGGCCATGGGGCTGGGTCAGCCCCACGCAGTGCTCAAAACAAGCAAGAAATTTCACCAAACACTCTTGTCCCCTCCATCCCTCCCCACGGGGACTGGAGCTGCAGAGACCGGTGACAGCAGCCTGGCACTGAACATACTCCTGCAGCATTTTAACATCTGACACTGCTTTTGGTAGGGCCGATTTGGTGGGTACCACTTCCAGCTGAGATTTCCGTGCAGGTCTGTGTCCAACCAAACTCTATGCAGGGCTTGGATGCACCAGGGAATGGTGGTACCCTGGGTTTGGGACACTACCAGGCATGGTCCTTGTCCCCACTTGGCACCTTCCAGGATGCCATTAAGCAGCAGGGTTAAGGACGTGTCTGTGGCATGATTTCTTTTGTTCTGGGTTGGCATTTTCTCATCATTCCTGGGGGTGGTCTGCAGACACAGGAGCTGAATGTGGCAGTGGGAGACGGAGATGATGCTGCCGTGTCCCACACGTGGCTGTCTCCAACCAGCTGCTTTGGGTCCTGTTGCCCCTTACAGCAGAGAGAGGCTTCCCCATGGTCCGTCATGGTGAGGCCAAATGTGGCAAGAGGTGCACCGAGCGGTGCCCACCTCCAGCACCTCCTCCCAGCTGTGTGGAGCAAGAGATGGGTGTATTTGCTTGCCAAGCATCTCCTAGGGCCCTGGTGGTAGAAATGCATTTTTCCATCGCTCAGAGGACGGGATCATTTTAGCACATCCCTTAAACCCCTGTCACATCACCCAGAAAAGAGTCCTGCGTCCTACCCCACAGGGCTGGAGGCAGCGGAGAAGTCCCGGAGGACGAGGCTGGATATCAACCACTTCTCCTCCGACAGCTGGAGAGCATCCGTCAGCGCTCCTGAGGCCATTTCAACTCCATGTCTTGGCCTGACTCCAGACCGTGCTGGAACTAAAATATTAAGTTCAGCTAAACGAGCTTGTTGTTGACTCTGGATGAGGTTTTTCTTTGCAGTTTGCTCTGAGTTGAGGTGGGTTTTGCTGTTGGGTGTTGGGTGGCTATAACAGTGCATGGCCAGAGGTATGTCACGGCTCATCCCTGTCCATCAGCCCATCACCAAGGGAAAGGAGGACCATGAGCTCACCGTTGTGCTGCTTCTTTCAGGCTTTTATGGCTCCAGCAGCAGAAAAAAAAAAAAAACTGCCTGGAAAGTTCGTTTGCCAAATGTCTGTTTTGCTTGAGGTGACCAAAACTTGTGAAACTGCCAGAGCGTTTCAGCCAAAACCTGAATGGGGTGAAGGGTCAGGAAAGGAAAAAAAAAAAGGACTTTTCCTTGCGGTTCTGTTGTGCTTTGCTTCAGAATTTGGTTTGACTTGTCCTTTTTTATATATCAAAATGAAACTGAAATTAAATGGACAGATCTGCTTTGCTTGCTTGTCATCACCTCCCTCACCTGGAATTTTTTGCTTGAACTCCCCAAATCCTCTTTTTCTGAGCACTTTTCCCTTGGCTATAGGGAAAAGCCCCTAATGATTCCCAAAGGGCCTGGCTGTGCTGATGGCTCCTTGAAGGGATTTGAGGGCTTCCCTGGAGGCAGATCAGAGGCTCCCTCGGCTCCCTTCACTCATGGCCTGGTTGAGTTTCTCTGTGCTGTATTTTCCACCTTTGGCATTGAGGTTTCCACTCCACTCTTCATCCTGTGCGTGGCACTAGCCATGCGAGGAGGTCAGTGTGAAAAATGGGAAGGAATGGGCTGTTTTGGGGAGCCTTCTGGTGATGGAGGCCATGGTGGGATGCCAAATCCTCCATCTTTTGACCTGCAGCCTGGGGTAGGTCATAGCAGAAGGAGGGACCCTGTGTCCACACTGAGCCAGGCTTTTTCTAACAGCCTTCATCCATCCCACAAAGGTGGCTCCAAATTTGTGGCTGGACTGGGGACGATCATGTCCTGACCACATCTCTACCCCTCCTCTCCAGGAGGATGGACAAAGTTACGCCGAGCCGCCTATCCAGACCCACCATGGTCAAGCCTCCCACCAGAAAACATGGCATTTCCCCAGCCTAACGAGCAGGCACGGGCTCGCGAGGGTTTTGGTGGTGGCGCCTTTGGATCCAGCCTTGCTGGGAGACGGGGCGATGCAAGCGGAATGCAGGATCCAGCCTGAAGTCATTCCAGTCAGCGGCGTGTACAGCCAAACCCAACGCTACACATGTCCAAGCAGGCTGAGTTACGGCTGCCCGGGGAGCTATAACTTGGCCTGTCGTGCATTTAAAAATCTCCACCCGAATGCGGCATTGATGTAGGGCTTTTCTGCTGCTCTGGTTTTTTTTTGCATTTCACACAGACAGTATAGATCTGCAGTGTGCGAACGATCCAGCGCTGCCCAGGTTCCTTGGAGACTTTGTGCCTTCGCTTGGTTTTTCTTGGGCTTTTTCTTCTTCTTCTTTGTTTTTTTTCTTTTTCCAAGGGTTGTTAGTGATTTTCGTTTTTATTTTTTTTCCCAACCTGTTTTGCCTCCTGCCCGAATGTGGCAGGATCGTTTGCAATGCGCTATTTTTGCACGGGGTCAGAGGAGCGGTTTGTGGCGCGGTTGTGCCTTTGGGAGGTGTGCGAGGAGGGCTGTCTGCCAGCGCTCGGCGAGAGCAGGGGATGAAGAGAGGGGGACGTCAGGGTTTTCCCGTTTCCTCTCGCGCTATCCAACCGGGCAGTCACCGTTTCCATTACATACACCTACAGTTATCCAGTATAATCGTGGAAACCTGCCCCATCCGAACCATGACAGCTGGAAAGCAGCATCTCCCCCTGCTCACGCCTTTCATAGAATCATATGGGGTTGGAAGGGACCTCTGGAGATCATCTAGTCCAACCCCCCCACCAAAGCAGGTCCACCCGGAGCAGGTTGCACAGGAACGTGTCCAGGTGGGTTTTGAATGTCTCCAGAGAAGGAGACTCCACCACCTCTCTGGGCA
>JAOXNO010000063.1:44064304-44078862 GCA_028565335.1 Limnodromus scolopaceus
GCACAAGCCACAGCAGTGCCACAAGTTGTCCTTTACCTGGAAAAACCAAAAATATTCCTGCTCGGTACCCTGCACCACCTTCTCCCCTGTGGTTTTGCATCTCTGGTGGCCAGGGGGATCTTCCACGTCCCCACCATGCTCACTGGGGTTGTGCCTCCCTGGTTCCTGGCACTGCTGGACGCCCCTGACCGTGGCTGCCAGCGGGGTCAGAGGATGCGCTGGATGAAATGACTCCCCCAAGGTGATGGCAGCATGTCGGTGGCAGAGGCAGGAGCTCGGCACGGCTCCCAAACCCCGTAGGTGGGTCCTCAGGGGCACTGCAGCGCCCGGGGGCACACGTGTGGCTTTGAAGACACCATGTCTGGGCACAGCTGCCTCCATCCTGCTGGAAATCCAGATTTGGTGCTCCGCATCCTCCTTCGCGCTCTCACAACCGTTCTTCCAGGAACATCACGTGCTCCGCGACTAATTTTAGCTCAGAATAATTGTTGCACATCCTCGGGTGTGGAAAGCCGGCAAGACGGCACTGTGCATCTGTCGAGTTCCTCTGCAAATGCCTGCATCCCTGTGGGGCACCAGGGCTGGAGGGGCGGCCGTGCCCCAGCATCACTGGCCCCAGCTTATCCAGGAGCCGCAGCCAGGGGCTAGAAAACTCAGGGAATTAACCCATGGAGAGGCAGAATTACTCAGCTCATTGCAGGTCCAGGTAGGAAAGATTTAGTACAAGAAGGTGCTTAATAATGTGGTCTCTGGGGTGGGGCTCTGGGGTGAGGATGCTGGAGCATCACTGAGCTTTCTTTCCTCCATTGTGGGGCTCAGAGGTCCAGGGAAGATGGGGGTCAGAGCAAAGGTGCAGGAGCAGCGAGTGCAGCAAGCCTGTGGCTGGTTGTGCCCTTGGAGATCAGCTTTGGAGTCATCAGAGACTTTCAAGTCCCTGCACCTCCAGCCTGAGATGAACGGGGACACCCCAAGTCCTGGGTGAGCCTATTTCAATCGCTGGCTTTACAGCCTTCTCGTATGAAGTTGTTTATTCCCTTCCTGCCTCAGTTTCCCATCTGTGATACTGGAGGGTGGCTGGACTGGGAATGTCTCAACAACAGCCACAAAACCGGTCTGTATTTTTTCCCCAGAGACAGTTATTCTGCGTGACAACGGAGGGGGTGAACTCCGCCTTCCTCCTTCACCACAATTTCCCACCAGTACAAGGATTTCTCAAGGGCCCCAGATAAATCCCGGGAGGTTCAGTCTCCCACTGACAAACAGGGGCACGGGGGACAAACTAAGACTGAACTATCTGAGTATTGTCCCAAAACACGAACAAAATTTTCTGTGGCCAATGATACCAAAAAAATTGGCAGTCATTAGGAGGCCAATTTCCCGTTGAGAAATTGCTTCTGTAGCAAATTTCCAAGCAGCCTTGTTACTATTTACCTCCCCTGCAAGTGCTTCGATGGGGACATCTGTCCCCACGCTCCCAGCATCCCCGCACGTATCCGGACCACAGCGGGGTGGGATGCGGGGACGGCTGCGGGCGAAGGCACGTCCCGGCGGCAGCAGCTCCCCAAGAAGATGCCATAGAGAAAATTACTCAGCAGAAGTGGGGAGATTAGAGCAGGAGCTTCAGAGCATTTATTTTTAAACCATGGTAAGAAATTGAGTTCTTTCTTTTTGAGACTCATTTATTGTCTAGCCATAGCAATTGCAATTAGATGCATTTCAGGGGCATTAGGCAGTTAATATATTTATCAAATTATTCACGTAATTTAGCATGTCTTTAGCTGGGAACAACTATGCCTTGAGAGAGTAGAATGAGAATTAACCACTATTAGCTTGCACCCCCTTGAAATAATTTGGTGTTTCATCCATGAATAATAAGTTGCAGGGTTTTTTTCTAATTGTCCAGAGAAGTGACATGTTTCTTGCCAGCTGGTCACCTCCAGCAGAAGACACTCAACTGTGTTTAAGTCTCTGGCCCCGGAGAGACAGCGTCTGGGGTGTCCTCTGGGCTCAGAGGGAAAGAAGTGCATGCGGCATGGTAAAGATGAGATGATCTTATCTTTAAAGATATGGTGTATATTGTGCTTATGTAGCCCTGAGCACCCTACCTTGCTCCTGCCTAAACTTGTGAGGCACGACCGCCCGTGTGCTCTCCATCATGTCCAGCAAGGGGGGCTGAGTGGGGAGACCTCTGCCGGGAGGACATGAAGACCATGTCCTTCTGGTCTGTGGGGGGCAGGAAAGCTGTTCCATGTAGGGTTTGTGGGGTTTTTTCCTTAATGAGAGGCTTGCACATCTGCCCAGAGGGGACCATCTCCCTCTGAAAGCTTCGAGATGACATTCCCCTTCTGAAACCAAAGCTGATGTGTTTTCCACCTGGGGAGGGGTGTGAAGGCTGTCGGCAGTGAGCCGGGCACGGGGTGACCCCAGCAGCGCTGGCACACCTGAGCACAGGGCATGGGGTGAGCCGTGGGCTGCCACCGGCTCCATCTCAGGTTTCCCCTCTCGTGCCTGAAAACTGGGTTTGGAGCTGATGGGAGAAGGTGGTGAGACGGATACCCCAAAAAAAGGTCAATGGGCAGGGAGATAACCCCCTTAGCGGGGTTGGAGTGGCTGCGTGCACAGGGCAGGAATGGTGCTGGGGAGCAACGCAGGCTGCTTTCGAGTGGGGCTGGCAGCTCCTGCATCCCTGCCACCCCCCCCGGGGAGAGCGGGGCTGCGGGCAGAGCACAGGCAGGGCCCGGGCTCCTCTGCCTGCACAGGGCTCCCAGCAGGAGCATCCCAAGTGGCTTCGCCACATCGCCGGGTCTTTTCCTGGTAATACATACACACGGTCCCTCCACACATGGGATCCTGCCGGCAGGCGGGAACCGTGGGTGCAAAAGGAGCAGCCGCCCTTGAGCCTGTTTGCATCAGCCCGGAGATGGGAGCCACGGTGGTGCCAGGTGGTTTCTACAAGGGTGGGTAGCCCTTGGGTTTGCAGCAGCGGAGAAACGCAACCTCAGTGCGGAACGCCTCTGTCTTGACAACACCGGCAGCTGATGCCAAAGCATCTCCCCTGTGGGGCTGCAGCCGCTTCCACCGCGCTGCTCTGCGGATGCTGGGGGCGACGGCAGGTTTGGTGTCAATCCAGCGATGCCTTTTCTCCGGGTCTAGTAGCAGAAGCCGTTTATTGTGCGACGCTGCTGCTGTCCCCATCTTGTCCCCCGGTTTCCCCGCCGTCCAACACTCGCAGCCCTATTCTTTGACATGAAAAGCCCGGTGGGCGCCCACAGAATAGAAATAATCCTGTTGCTTTTCTCTCTCCCTCTCTCTCTCTTCTCTTAACGACTGCACAAAAAAAAAGGGCTCGAATGCCAGAGACCGAAGCGCCAGAACTCGAGCGATGACATTGAGGTCCTCTCCACCGGGACGCCTCTCCAGCAAGAGAGCCCCGAGCTGTACCGCAAAGGGACCACCCCGTCCGACCTGACTCCCGATGACAGCCCGCTGCAGAGCTTCCCTGCCAGTCCCTCCTCCACGCCGCCCCTGGGTCCTTCCTGCAGGAACAAGAGCGCTCACTTCTCCAGGCAGGTCTCGGTGGACGAAGAGCGGGGCGGGGAGATCCAGATGTTGCTGGAGGGACGCGGCGGGGATTACCTGCGCCCCAACAGCTGGAGCGAAGAGAAGGTCGGCGGGACTCGCGGCGTGAGAAGCGGGACGCTGCGCAGCGGTCAGCTGGGCTCAGCCTCCATTCCCGAAGACTACCGAGGTCGGAGCGGAGGACACAAACATTCGGCCTCCAACCACAAGCAAAGAGAGAGGTGGACAGATTCCCCAGCCACGGTTTCATGGACTTCCCACCACAGGTCCCACAACCACAGCTCAGGGAGCTCCAAACTGCTTGAGCTCGACGAGGAGAAGATGAGCAATTACGAGATGGAGATGAAGCCCCTCATGAGGATGGATTCTTATATGCAAGAGATTCACACCCAAAAAAGACACTATAGCAAAGGAGGACCCTGCAGGAGCATGGCTGACGACCACCGCGGGGAAGACCGGGGCTTCGGGGTTCAGAGACTGCGGTCTAAGTCCCAGAACAAAGAGAATTTCAGGCCATCTTCCTCTGCCGAGCCCACCGTGCAGAAACTGGAAAACCTGAGATTTGGGGACAAAGCAGAACCTCGGCTACTAAGGTGGGACTTAACCTTCTCCCCGCCACAGAAATCTTTACCTGTTGCACTAGAATCTGAAGAGGACAATGGGGATGCGCTCAAATCCAGCACGGTAAGTAGGCAAAGTTGTGTGTTGAAATCCAGCCTGTGCTGGAAGTTGGTGTGTGGGGGTTTCTCTGCAGACTCCTGGTGGGAGCAGCAGGTCTTTCACTGGAGGGTGTGAGCAGCAAGTTTGAGTTGGTTTTGCAACCCGGTCCCGGGACCAGCAATAAAAACACCGGGATTTTGAGCATTCACCTGGTGGAAAAGCTGCAGGAGGAGGCAAGGTGTTGGTGATGCTTCCTTGTGGTGAGGTTATGGCAGCAGAACTTCACGCTGGCCCAAGAGTGTGGTGGGACCCTGTTGTGACATCAGGGCTTAAATGCTGGTAGCTGGGTATTGTGTCAACCTGCAGCAGCTCTCCGTCACTCTGCCACTGTGTGATGGCACTGCCTGTGGAAGCAGTGGCCTTGTCACCGCGTTGTACTGGAGACCTGACCCGGGTGGATGAGGGAACCGTGGTCACGGAGCAGGGCATGTTGCAAAGGTGCTGTGTTCCTGAGCTGAGCACTGCTCAGGCTGTGCTCCACTGATCTGCACGATGCGACACAGCTCAGGTCTTTTGGTGCGTGGATGCTGCAGAGCCAGGAGGGGTTATGAGCCCTGTGGGGGGGATGCAATGTGAAAGGGTCTCATCAAACTGCAGACAAGAGGGTGCAATTCAGGCAGGGTACCAAGGCAGGGAAAGCAACGGGCAAGTACAGCAAGGGCAGTGGGCTATTAGAGCTCTGCAGGTCAGGGTGATACAGCCAAACGTCAGCCTGTACCACCACTCTACAGTGAAGAACACAGGTATGCTTTCTAAGCTGGAGCACAGCCTGTGGGACCTGGAGGATAACCCCTTGGGAGACATCCTGTCCTGGACTCCTTGTTTTGGGAGAGGCAACGACACGTTGGGCTTTGACAACTGGCTCTGGGAAGAGCTGGAGGTGTTCAGGCCAGAGAAGAGGAAACAGAGCGATCTTCAGACACATAGAACAGCTACTGCGCAGTGGAAGGGAATAATCTGTTCTTGATGAACAGAATTAATGGGCTTAAATTCAAGCTTCAGAGGCAGTGGTGAGCCATCAGCCATTTCTAGTGAGTTGAGGGCTGGAATAAATTGCCTGGGTGGCTGGGAGGTGGTCTAAGACCTGCTTGGACATCTGCAGCTCAGATACAACTTGGATGGAGCTGAACCTGCCTTGGTAGAAGGCTAAGCTCTGTGTTTTACAGGTTCTTTCCAAGCCCTGGTTTTTGGTGATTCCTGGACTTACCATCGATAGGAGCTTCCTCACTTGTTCTTGCTGTTGGCTCGGAATTGCTAGGAGAGGTGATGGGGGTCTGATGGGAGCAGTGGGGAAGCCACCACCACTCCAAAGTGTCCCTTGTCAAGTCAGGACCAAACACAGGGCAGGGCTGGAGGGGTCCCATGCTGCTGGATGTCCCACAGCCCAGGCCAGACCTACACAGGAGAAAGAGAAAATCTTTAGCAGTCAGGTGTTACAGAAGAAAGGAGCTAAATCTCCCCGTCAGGGTAGGAGAGGAGGATGCTTGGTTGGTTGGGAGACTGGGAGCATGAAAATGAAATGCCATTTGTCAGTCAGGCCGAAAGTTTGGGCTGGAGGCATCATGGTCTGTAAGGTGTGATCCCCGTTCCTGTACCTACAGCATCCCTGCCCCTCCGGCAGAGCAAAGGTACCGGCACCTGCAGCTGAGGGATGAGAGCGAAGGGGTGGGAGAGAGGAGGGAACGGTGACATCTGCAGCCTGTGAGTGGCTGGGATGCAGGAAGGACTAAGACAGATCTGCCACGGTTTCCCTGCTGTGGCTGTGGATAAATCACCTACACACACACACACACACACACAGCCCCGGTAGCTCTCTGCCTTCCTATTCATCTTGCAAGCTGCAGCGCAGGCTCCAGAGCACCCACACAGCAGTTAAGAAGAGCTGAACACAGGGTGTGTTTGCTCATGGACGGCACCGTAGGACACATCTTGCCGGTCCAGGGAAAAAAAAAACCAAAAAGAGCTGCAAGTGAAGCCAGCCCCGAGCACACAAGTGGGTGCCGAGGCCAGACCGGGCTGTCCTTACCTGCTAGCATCCCTGCCTCTGAAGCACTAGAGAAACGACAGGCAGCGTTCGGAGCCTGACAGGCTTCCAGAGGGGGAAAGCAGCAGCAGTAATTGCACGGACGTCAACCCTGTTGAAGTCTGTGGGACTTGCAGATGGTCCAGCACCTTTGAGAACGTGGCCTCAACGCGGCGGGCAGGGAGCCGGGAGAGAAAACGGGTCCCAAAGGAGGAATGAAACCACCGTTTCTCCTGGCTGAGAGGCAGGCGTTCCTCGGGGAGATGGCTGGCACAAGCGGCCCCGGTGTCTCTCCCCACCCAGCCCAAGTCAGAGGCGCTGCCGAGGCTCCTCATCACACACCGACCTCCAGCCCCGGGGAGGGGAGGGCTTGAGCTACGGCAAAGAGCCACTAAGGCAACATAGCATTAACAGCTATTTCGAGCGAGTCCTGGGCACTAAGGAAGGGGCAGAGCCTGCACGGAGAGGCGCACAGAAAAGCCATTAGGATGCGCATCATACTTTTTAAGTGCTGTAGCTGTGAAGCAGCATGTTCAGTTTTCTCACATTCATAACCGAGGGTGGAACAGATGGCGAAGGTTTGGGAGGAAGCTAATGTAATACAGAGGAAGAGATAATATGTGGATTTAAATAACCTACAATGCCAGCAACAATTTGTTCTAGCAAGAATTGCACTGTGCTAGCGGGGTTTTGTTCCATGTGGCCTGGCGGGGAGGGGGGTCATGGGGCAGGAGCAGGGGAAGGAGGTGTAGGAGAGGGATGGGAGGTGCAGGGATTTGTATTCCAACCTCCTGCCCGACACCGTGACCTTGCCTGCTCCTGCCATCAGGGATCTCAAAGCATTTCAAACCTCAGCAAGCATAGTGAGTCCCTGAGGAAGAGGAGGGGAAGGCTGAGGGGGAAGGATTTGTCCCACAGTCCCCACATCCACCCCCTTCTTAGTGACACAGGGCACTCGCTTGCTTGGCCCTGTAAAAAAAGAAAACCACCGCATCCTGCTCACGCTCCAGGTCTTTTCACGCAGAATTAAGGCTCCCCAACTTCCCCAAAGCCCCATCTCTCAGGGTAGCCCAAAATACCCCTCCCGAGGCCCAGCAGCGAGCCCCCAGCGCCCAGGCGAGCCCCGGGAAGGGCTGGCTGTGCGCACGCGTGTGCGTGCACGCGTGTGTGCCCACGCCGTTTCAGCTTTCCTGACAGCCCGCTTCCCTGCGATCCGCAGCACCGCCATCTGTGAAGCTGCTCGCTGAAAAGGGCATTTCTCATCTCCCAGGCAGCTGGGCTGTTTCAGAAAGGTGCCTGCCGATGAAGGGGAAGGATGCTCTTAGCCGAGGAGGGCTATTTTTGCCCTACCTGGAGTATCCCTGCGCAGAAGTGAGGTCAGCCTCACAGTTTTTAAAAATAATCCGCCATAAACCAGCTCTACAGCTGCCATCCATGAGGCCGGTGGGTTGGCTCTGTGTTGGAGTGCCAGCTCCAGCTTCGAGAGCCCACACACCTCTGGCAGTGCTTGTGGGAAGGGGATGGGGATGGAGGTCTCGCAAAAATGCAGCCTTAAAATTATCACTTCTCTCCCCACACCTCGTGCTTGCTTTCTTAGAAAAGAGGCAGGAAGAGCTTGGGGAGGTCCCTTGGTGTCCAGCCTCCCACAGCGGGTGCCCAGGTGGGGATGCAGACCTTTAGACTTACAGGTTGCTACATGAGCTACAGGAACTTTGTTCTTATCGGTCACTTTTCACCAGTCCCTTAAAAAGAGGCTCCCAGAACCCCCCTTCATTGGTGCTGCACATCAGTAATTGAAAATTGCTCTTATAAAGGTCATTTCTTGAGGCCACCACTCGATAACATTGATGAAATTCAGCCTTGCTTGGTGTTTGCTATCAGGGGACTTTGGGGTTTCAGGGTCATCAAGCCGGCGCTACAGTCATACAAACGCTTCAAAATGACATTTAAAGCCACCTGCTCTTTCTGTGTCTCTGTGTGCACCGACCCCTGCACGCAGAGAACACACTCACATCAATTGTCATCCTTCGGGCAGATGAAAACGGAAACCAACGCGCCAGGACCGGTGTCGGTGTTGTCGGATTAAGGGACTTAGACGAACGTCACCATCCTTTCTGGCCTTAAAGGCCCACGAGGTGCAAAGCTCAAGCCTGTGCCCGAATGCTTCCCAGGTTCCTAGAGCCTTTGAGAAGATCTAAAACGGGAAAGGAAAAAAGGAATTGTTGAGATGCTGGAAAGGGAAAGAGGTTTTCTAAAATACCAGCAACCCTTTTATCCATCAGCACAGAACACACCACATTTTTAGGGTTGGGGGGGAAAAAAAAAAAAAGGATACATCTCCTTTTCTGCAGGTGCTGAACATCTGCAGCTTCTAAAAGGAAAAAGAAGTGTTTTAGGCGCAGAGGTCCTCAGCGTGCCTGCGAGGAGGGCCAGTGCTCAGGCACAAGCGGAGCCTGATTCATCTGCCTGTCCTCATTTAGCAGGAGCAATCATGGACGTTTAGATGAAGACTTCTAGGGACACGCTGTGGTCTCACTAAAGGCACCCTGGAGACGTGAGTAGGCTCGAGACTTGGCCCTTTAAAATCCCCCTGTCTCATCTCATCGAGAAAGCCTGACGGTAGGGCAGCAGCCAAGAAAAAAAACCCCTGCCCTCGCCACCCCTGACATTTTCTTCCATTGTCACATGCTGTCGGATGAAGTCCCAGTGGTCCCAGCTGTTTGCTGTCGGTGCTGCCTCTTACTGCAAACAAACCGGAGGAAACGGCTGCAGCAAGTGGGGTTTGCAAGAACCTCTGCTGGGTTAGGGATCGCGGAGAGACCCCCTCGTTGCCTCCAGGTACCCGCCAGGGAGGCGGGGAGGGATTCCAGCGGCTGCAGCATCTTCCTTGTTCGCTCGCTCTGCGCGGAGGGGCGTATTTTCCATCAAGATATTCTGAGCAGGTTTCGCTGTCGCTGGGGAAAGCGAGGAGGAGGCAGCCAATCTGCAGAGCGCAGGGCTCTGCCGGAGCCTGCCGTGCAGCCGGGGACGAGGGAGGATGCCCGAGGAACGGGGGGCTCAGCCCAGGCTTCCACGGAGAGAGGTGGGGGGGGACAAAGCATGGGAGCTTGCCCCAGAAATGGCACCTCCCTCCTGATACGGGCGATGGACGCTGCCTTTTCCAGCGGCTGTGGGGTTATTCTTGAAGGGATTGACCTCGAGGCGGAGCGTTTTCTTCAGGAAAGTTAGGCACCTTTAGCCCTAAAGAGTGTAAAATGAGATAGGAATAACAGCTGGCTGTTCCATCCCTGGAGGCGTTCAAGGCCAGGCTGGATGGGGCTTTGAGCAACCTGCTCTGGTGGGAGGTGTCCCTGCCCAGGGCAGCGGGGTTGGAACTCGATGATCTTTAAGGTCCCTTCCAACTCTAACCATTCTACGATTCCCTCTGTCCCAAACGGGCACTCACAGCTTGAATTGTGAAGCTTCACCTGCATCTCAGCCTGGGCTTGATGCCACACACGGAGATGCTCCCATCTATGTGCCTTTGGACCAGCCTGCTGGGAAAGGGGCCTGGGGACTTTTTCGTGGTTAACCTCCTTGGGACTAAACCCTGTGGCTTGTCCCTGTGGTCCTCTCAGTCTTCCTTCTTCAGGTTTTTCCATTTACTTCCCCCACCACCACCAGCATCAGGAGCCTCCCCCAGGTCTCCTTACAAACACAGGCGTGTCGGGGTTTTCCTTCTTTCCCTCATCTCGAGCAAACAGGTTCAAATCCCCAGTCCCGAACGGCCGTGGCAGGTACACGTGTCCGTGCGAGACTAAGCTGTAATTACGTGGGAGATGCCCACTCGCCATCACACCCCTAGAGATGAGCCGGGTCCGAGCGTGGCCGCAGGGGCTGCAGCGCGAGAGGGAAGAGCCATCACATGCAGAAAGCGAACGGTCTGGGGGTTGTCTCTCCTTAAAACAAATAATAATGGGAAGCTGCTCTTCCTCTAAGCTCTTTCATGTACAGACATTGCAGGCGGTACTTGTAACAACACGAGGTAAATAATGTTCAGAGAGAAATGTGGTGTTTAACTCGACAGGGTCCTTTTAAAACCCTTTTAATCTCAGGGACCCTTTGATGTACCTGAAGAGAGCACCTCGCCGACTTTGCTCCTGGCATCCTGGATTCATTTTAGGGTTTTGAGCCCAACTCCACATCTCCTTCTAGCTTTGAAAAAGCTTTTGAAAAAGTTGGGGTCAGATGCCAGCTTTTGACCGCATGAGACCCAAAAATCTTAAAAACATCCCTATATCTCCAAACATAGGGCTGGCTCCCGGCTACGTAACGCCAGGACCGAACCAGCAGCAGCAAAACGGTTCATTGAGAGGCACCATCTCGGGACAAATCCCTGCGTTCACTTCAGCCACCTGGGTTTTTTCTGCAGTTTTTCCCCATTCCACCCCACCGGCACCGAGTGCCCCTTCCTCCTACACGGGCACATCCAGCATCTCCCAGGCTGCCTTCCTGGAGTGGCGGGAGATGCAGTGAATACGCCGGAGAAAGCAAAGCGAATCCCTTATGTTTCTTTTGCTAAATGCTCCTTAACCGTTTCACAGCAGCCTGTTCCTGGCAATTATGTGACAATTCAGCACAAATGTCACCGAGCTGCTAAGTTTTCAGCACTTTCCGCAGTGCTGAGGCTGGAAAACAATGCATATATATTTTTTGCTGATCCAAGTCCTTAGTAATTACACTTAATAGATCCCAGAGGGATTCCTAGGTAACCTGCACTATGGTTTCCATGGCAGAGAGACAGAGCTTGTACCCTGCGATAACACATAATAATGGATTGTTAATGCTTAAATTAATTATGCTACAATTGTATTTGTAAACCAGCTGTCCCTCGTGTTCCCAGTAAGGCTCTTGAGTTGCTACACAACAGCTAAGGGATAAAAACAAACAAGACGGAGGGGCAGAAGTGGTGCAGCCACCATCAGAGCTGCCACGTCCCAAAACCCACAGACCGGAGGAAACCTTCACTCGTTACTTCTACAGCTACAATTAGTGCTGTTAGTCCTGTGCCAGAAGAAGGGGTTATTCACATTTCAGTGTTTCCATGGGTTTGGGTCTAGGTTCCACCTCTCTAAACTTCGGAGGGAATCTTAAAAATCCCGGGAGACTATCCCTGTTGATACAGAAGGACCCTTTCCCGTAGCTGATACTGGTTACACTGCCCATCCCTGGCAGATGTTTTCCTCCTCCTATGAAGGAGTCCAGGGATCTTATCATAAAAAATAAAAAACAATCCCAGCTCCAGAGTTGCCTTGCTTTGCTGATGAAATTTGCCATCGCCCAGTGTGCTGGCTGATGCTCAGGCGCACCAGAGCTTTGATTGAATTTTTCCTTTCCTGGAGCCAGGCTGGTAACCGTTCTGGGTGGAATTCGTCTCACGTCACTGGGTCTACAGACAGCCTAGATGGTTAGCGCAGACTAGATGTCTAACATTTAGACAGCTAAAATTGGGTGAGAGGACGCTGCCAACTGGCGTCTGCTTCCCAGTAAAGCAGGTTCTGGACTTGCGGGCACTGCGCTGGGAGGCAGCACGGCGTTTCGCAGCTGAGCCCCGTCTCCGGAATGACAGGCAGGGTAGTTTAAACAAATCTCCGCAGTTCCCGATGGCCTGCTTTAGCACTACTATTTCAGGGCTAAAGAGAGTGTTGTAGCTTTTTTTTTTTTTTTAAAAAAAAAAAAAAAAGATAAAAAAGAAAAGGCTTCGCAGGCTGCTTGCTGTCTGTGACACATAAACCCCAGGCTCGGAAAAACAGCTCAACCTCTGGCTTTCTAGCACCCCAGAGCCTGCGGTACCACTGGTCTCGGGGGTTTCTTTGGGCTTTTCTACATCTCAAGAAGGCCAAAGATGAGCTAAATCCCCACCGAACTACTAAGGCAACGTGCAAAGTTGCAAATCAAGGGCTATTTCTCTTCTCTCTAAAGGCAGGTGGCTCACGATGGAGGGCTGGCGTGTGGCGTGAAGAGTTGTAAACGCTGCTAGTTCTAAAATGCTGGCAGTAAGAGGGAGTTCACTGACCTATTGCCAGGCTGGGCTCAGCAAAACATCTCTTCCAAAGCACAAACCCAGAAGTGATTCATCTTCTGCCCGGGCACTGAGCAGGAATCACTTCTTAGAAACAGATGACACATATCCCAGGACATCCTTGCCATCAAAGGGGAGAAGGGCAAGCGCTTCCTCTGAGCAGAGGTTAAGGCACAAAGACCTTACAAGTTAGAAATAAGCCAGACATAGGCATTTAGAAGTGCGGCAGGATTTGTAATTGGAGCTAAAACAGAAGCTTCGGAGTTGCAAAGCTGTTTATCCACCAGCTGCCACAGGCAGGGCTCCAGCCCCTGCTAAAAGACACGCCGGCGTCTCACCGGGGGGAGCAGCCGTACCTGCAATTGCTGCCTGGAGAGCCCTTCCCGGAGCCAGCGTGGGGAAAAGGGTGTTAAAAAGAGGGAACTGTAAAAAAAGCAGCAGAATCTGTAGGTTGTCAGACGGTGGGATTTGAGCTGCTCGGTTTGCAGAGACCCCTCCCGGGTCATCATCCTGTTTCTGGGATGCTTTTGCTGGCAGATGTGGAAAACTCCACATCCGCAGCGGCAGAGCAGGCACTTTCTCCTGGCTCTGCGTTGCACGGGGGACGCGGGATGCGCATAGGGGCAGACTGAACCGGGGAGCTGAGCAAAACAGTCGCCCGTGGGAATCCAGTTGCTGCTGATGCTGATGTGCACGTTGACTCCCCCAGGTTTTTGCAGACGAGGGCACGACTTTGATGTAGTGGTGTGTAAATGAAGGGTCTGCTCCCTCTCTGGACACCATCCCACCCGCATCCTCTGAACACAAGTACCAGAGGGTTGTGGTTTCGGTCAGTCCATCCCAAAGTGTCCGTGTCGGTGAGGGTAAAGCTTAAACACCAGGGAATTAAGAGGCAGCCAGTCCCGCTCTATACCTTTTGTCAGGGAGGAGAAAACAGCCTCCAGGTGATCCTGGGCTCAGGTGCACAACTTTGCCTCCTTCATGGTATGGAAATGATCTAGTAGCCTGGGCAGAGCGGGGGCAGGAATGGCGGCTGCTTCTTGGGCAGGGGAAATCAAATGGCGAGCGGACCGAGCGCCAGCGAGAGCGGTTGAGTCCTTCCCCTGGCTGCGAGGTGGAGGGAACCAAATGCATTTTGTGTCTCCGTGGGGCCCTGCCAACAGAAACAATGACAGTGATAATCGCTCGCAATCTGTTATTACATTAACACCAGCTCAAAAATCGTAAAACCCAATAATCTTTTGAAATGAAGCTAACCCCCCCCCCCAAATGTAAATAACACGCCGCATCGCCGCGCTTGGCAGCGACAAGGAAATGGAGGGGGGGGGAGGAGGAGTGGCAACAGGGGGGTGGTTTCTGCCTTTGAGAGGCTTTGCGTGGTGCAGGCGGAGAGATTTGCTGGAAGCAGCCAGGCGTGGATACCTGGCTGCCAGGAGAGGCTCTCCGCAATCCCTCCCTTCGGTTGGCTTCCTTTGACCCTGTTGCTAAGCTACAAATATGCCTTTCCAGCAAGCTCCAGCATCCTCGCTCCCACCCACTCCCAAATGCGAACTGAATCAGCCTGCTCAGAAGAGAAACCATCTCTGGCCAGCAAGGAGCTTTTTTTTCTTTTTCTTTTTCTTTTTTTTTTTGCTTTATTTTTTTTTTTCCCCCAGCAGCCCTGCAGAGCGGAACCAGGACTTGCCCAGAAAGGGCGCCCACCCCTGCCCCGATGCCAACCCAAGGGCCACGGGGGCTTTTAGTGAGGAGGACAGGAGCACCGAGAAAAGCCTTTATACCACTCCAGGCGATTAGAGCTGGCGCAGCTCCCTTGCTGCAAGAATAGACGAGGATACCAGCTACTCCGAGAAATAGCTACCACCTACCTGCACACACGCTCGCTCGCCCTGACGCGAGCCACGTTAACGCTTTAGGACAGCAAACCGCTTCGTGGCGGGGACGAGGTGGCAGGGTGGATGTTTTTCTGACCGATGCTCTGCAGAAAGATGCGTTGGAGGGTTTGTCTGCAGTCCCGACGCCGAGTGCTCTCTTCCCATCGTTCCTGGGATGCTAATAGGGTCCAACACAAGTTACCTGGGCTGCCTTTATGGCCAGTGGAAAGTAATGGGTGCTTCTGGGATGCACCTCAACCCCCTAGGGTGGGTGGCTGACATGGGCCAGCTGCGGTGTGAGATG
>JAOXNO010000063.1:44085770-44096846 GCA_028565335.1 Limnodromus scolopaceus
TTGACGAGGCCCTGGGCAACCTGGTCTAGTTGGGGGTGTCCCTGCTGATTGCGGGGGGGTCAGACTAGATGACCTTTGAAGGTCCCTTCCAGCCCAGATGATTCTATGATAAGGTAGGACATTTCACTGGTCCTCAGGAGTTCACTTGTAGGACAACTGCTTTCTTGCCAACATGCGAGAAACTGAGTTGGGAGATTCCACAAGCAAAGGCAAAACCTGCTGCAGGTAACATTAAAAAAAAAGAGACTTCTCCTGTTACATGCATCGGGGGTTACAGGGGCTCTCATACAGGTAAGGTGTGAAAGGATTCCCAGGTTTCTCCAGGCTCTCTCAGGAGGGCTGGTGCATCTTACAACCACTATCTGTGCATTTCACAGCAGGAACAGCAATCCCTCTTCCACGGCAGGAGAAAAAGAAGCAGAAAAGCTAGAATGGGATTAATTGAGAAAACCAAGATGATTGTAACCAAGTAAGTTTATTGTAGAAACCCTTGGGAGACATATTCTGGCCCCAGTCAGGGTAGAGAATTTGGGACCAGTGAACCATTGTGATGTGCAGTTTGTCTTGACAGACTCAAACCAACTTTTGAACAAAAACATGACAGTATTGTAAACACCAGCCTCAGCAGAACAAGTGCTTGGACAGCAATCCGGTTCCTGAAGGCCCTCCCACAACCTCCAGGGGAATAACAGCACATCCAGAGCACTAACTGAGAAGGCAGGCTGAGACTGGTCAGCCCAGAGGCACTCAGAGCAGGCAAAAGCCGGAGTGCCAGGATGCCCTCTGGACACGCTGACTGCCTGGCACACCGGGCAGAGCTCAGCGGAGCTAACCACTGCTCCCAGCACGTTTCCTCACCCATGGAACAGCCCCAACAACATCTAGACTGAATCTTCATAGAAAGTCTTTGCCATGGCATGTGCCACTTTTACCACCTTCTTCTCCTTGGCATCCGGGCCCATGTTGCTGCGGGCGAATTTAATCCAGTACTGCTCCGTCCTGGAGAGATAGTCTGCGTGCTCCTCACCAGGCTGAACAGACGGGTGCTGCTCCTCTCCTGGTACACAATGGGGGGGAAGACAGAAAGAGAGGTCACAAACAGTTAACGAAGGCAATCTGCTCTTCCGTGTGTCAACCCGTCCAAGGCTACTCTAGTGTTTAAATGTAATAGCCTAAAGACCTCCCCATGAAATTTCTCCTCTACCTGGGGTCAGCGTACTACGAAAACTTCACTTTTACTGGAAAACTCACCTGGATGTCAGTGAGGCCTTCCAGGCTGGCAGCAGAACCAGCAGGTATTGTACCAAACCCCACTTTATATTAGTATGAGGACAACATTCATCTTAATCATTACCTCCCTCATCTTCACTCTCTTCTTCAGAGCTCTCCTCTTCCTCTTCCCCTCCCTCTGCACCTTCCGTATCATCCTCCTCTTCATCCGACTCTGACTCCTCCAGCCATTCTTGCGCTTCTTTGATGAGAAAGAAAATAGAA
This sequence comes from Limnodromus scolopaceus, assembly GCA_028565335.1. Taxonomy (NCBI): domain Eukaryota; kingdom Metazoa; phylum Chordata; class Aves; order Charadriiformes; family Scolopacidae; genus Limnodromus; species Limnodromus scolopaceus. The sequence continues at coordinate 44,087,265 of JAOXNO010000063.1, forward strand.
GAAATAAGTAACAATCTTTTTCCCGCTCCTACACCCAGAACCGCCATGGAGAATGCCAGGGCAAGGTCAGACAGATGAGCTCCTTAAGAGCCCTGCTGTTTTTATTGCCCTCCAGATCTACCCCCTGTATAGGGCCTGGCTCTGATGGGGAGCAGTGGGAAGAGATGAGACAGAGTCAGGAGGAAATGAACATCACAGAACAGCTAGGAAAGAAAAGCTGGTTAGTGCCAATGCTGACAAGAGTCAACTCTCCTCCCTGGCACTTCACAGCTCTGTGATCATGAGCAAGACTCCTTCCTTTCTGCCCTTTGCTCATTATGAACGTGCAGGCTGTGAGTTTCCAGGGCAGGGGCACCCTCTTTTAATGTCTCTCTAGAGTCTCTACCACATGGCCTGGGCTGAATCACTTACCCACTACCATAAGAGATATGTCGCTTTAAGACAGACCCACAGTTTCATTCAATAATGAGTAGAAAACCTATCAAATTCATCTTCAATGAGGTCTCTCAGATAATGTGTTCTGCAACATCAACCAACACGCTCATGTAATGACCATGTAGCCAGGAATTCAAGGAACTGACTTCCATGGTTGCCACATCCCCTGGGCCACCCTTCCCAGCTTGGGAACAGCCCGGCAGAGTAGTCAGACCATGTGGCAAACATACTACACATTTAAGGTGCAAAGAGAGAACCCCAGCTAACACCTATATTCTTTGCAGTACCAAAGACCCTCACTACCCTGAGAAGGTGAGGACAGGCAAGAGCACACGTCTGTCTTCTGCCAAGTGGACAAACATGGCACAGCAGGACTTCCCAGGCCAGAACTTGCCACCAGTGAACAGGGACACTCTGTTTACATATCTTGGTTTCCAGAGTAGACAGACCAGAGCTCACTCGCTACAGCCATCGCAAAACTCTGGACCAGACAGGTTTCTGCAGAGACTGACCATAAGACACTCCCAAACTCCCAAACTTCTTCCTGTCCAGGAAAAAACACTACTCAAAGGTTCATCACCACCCCTTGAGGAAAGTGCAGAGTGACTCAGTCTTTTTTTTTCCCCTTAAATATAGCACTACTGGAAACCATATCCTGGGGGCTGCTATGCTAAAAGCAGAGAGAGCGAGATCCCACCCTCAGAGCTTACTTGGATCCATTTCCACTAGCACCTTCCATTCTTCCATCTTGTGTAGGTCAATGCTGTAGAGGTCACTGAGGGTGAACTGGCGATCGCCCACCTCAAACATTCCTCCATACACATAGAGAATCCCATGCTTCACTGCCAACATGGCATTGGAACGTGGGCATGGCTCTACTTGCTGGCCTAAGGCTCCATCTTCCTCCTCCTCCGATTCAGACTTCTCCTTCTCTTCTGCAGGTCCAGAGATCACCTGCTTGATTGTCATGACAGTCCCATCTTCTGTCACCACTTCTTTGACTACCTCCACTGGGCCTTGTGGTTGTTGCTTCTCCATCTCCTCATCGTCAGCACCCTCTGCCTCAGCCTGTCTGCCACGTCTTCGCTTCCTCTTCTCCGATTTTGGTCCCTGTTAAAAGTTACAAGGAACAGAAGAAGACTGTGTGTGAATTGTGTGCACCTAATGGCAGGTACAGCAGTTAATACAAACACTATGGATGCTGCTGGGAGGGAGAGGGGAGAATTCAATTATTTTTCACTAGAATTGTAAGCCTCAAGTGACAGGTACAACCTCCCACTCAGCATGGACTTCTACAAGACGTAAAACAAGGAGCAATGAAACTCCTGGAGAACAAGCAAAGCAGAGTTTCCTCCTCTATTAAGGGCAGCATGTGCTGAAGAGACAAAAACCAGCTCTTTTCCTCTCTATCTTGCAGGTGTACACAAACACACACAGAGTCCACTAGTCTGTGACAAGAGCAAGAGAAAATAACCCAGCATTTGGTGAAATCAAAACAATTGCTGGGTGCTAAATTACAGTGCATTACCAGGAAGCACTCCAGGTCTTGGAAATACTGTATGAAAGGGCTGGAAAAACAGTCAGCTGGGCAGGCAGAAGCAAACACCTGAGTGCATGTTTGCCTGTTATTATATGATTGGCTTCTCCTTTTTGAGAAAAAAGCCAGAAACAGTGGTGGTGAAAAGAAGGAAGTTCAACTAGGTCATATGCACCTCACTTTCCCCTTAAGAATGGTTCAAAAAAAATCAAAGGTCTGAGGGTCACACTTCTGAAGTTCTTATGAACCAAGGTTAATATTTCATCTTTTCTAGTAGCTCATCAACAATGGGGAAAAGAGGGAGGGTTTTTGATCCCAACACAAGATTTTTTTACAATAGCTAATACTGAACTATGTCAGACTTACAGGTTTTACCTGGAGCTGGCCTCCAGTAAAACACCATAACTGTATTTTCATGCTGCTTTGTTTCATTTTTGCATTACACATCAACAGGGAGCGTGCACTCTGGCTCCCAGAGGAGGGGCATTGCCTCCTGAACCACTCTTGCTTTGTGCCCAACCACCAGGGCTCACTCACAGGTTTCCTCTCTCCCCAGTCTGCATCACACTGTGGGATCAAGGCATGGAGAGCACAGGGAAAGAGAGGGGCAGCATAAAGTTAGAGAATTCAGTTGGTTTGGTAGTAAAAACCTGCTAGAGCTGCACATCCCCAGCTTACTTTCTACAACCTCTTGACCTCTTCACAATCAGTGGGTCACAGATCAAAGCAGCAGCCACACCTGGTGGCTCAGCTTCTGGAGCACCCAGAGCTACAAGAAATAGAGGCTTTCTCAACACTGTGAGAAATCTGTATCAGGCCAGAAAAGGCCAAAAAGACACCTGTCCAATGATCAAGGAGAATGAAATGAATATATGTGTGTTATTTAAAAAAAAACAAACACAAAACACACTAACCTTTAGCTGTCCAGGAAACCAGCGGTTTTTTCCCATGTCATAGAAATAAATATCGTTGAAGAAGTCCCCTTCAATGCTCTCTTCCTCTTCCTCATCATGCACACCTCCAAACAGAAGTGAGCGGTTATTGGGACCGATCGCCACGGAGAAGCCAGACCTGGGAGTGGGTTTCACTCCGGATGGGTTAAGCCGACTCCATGCCCACTTGTCTGGTAATGGATAAAAGCAAATATGAATATCAGTAAAGGAGAACCCTGATTGTTTTCAGATCTTCCAAGGCCCTTCAGTACTCCATCAAGTAACTCAACAACCCATTTTGGACATTCTTATGGCTGCACGGCGCATCTTCAACAACAATGTGAATCAGAACCACTTGCATTTCCGCTTCTATCACACAGCTCATCTGCACATCCCTTCTACCATTAGAAAGCTGCTGTGTCTTCAATAAAAACAAATGCAGAAACCAATCTTCAGGGTGTGCTTTCTGGGGCAAGGAGCCTCTTGAAAGGTGTATACACCTTTTCAGGAGGGTGGAGTTCAAACAGCAACTGATTATATACAGCCTTTGAGTACCAAGAAAATGTACCTCAGTTATCCCATGGAACCCACCCTATGTCAGTTCTCTCCAAAGGACCCTTCTACTTTATCTGTCAACTTCCACCACTGCCTTAACCCCAAGAATAATTACAGTTCACTGTAAGGAGACCCAACCACACTTTAAAAAAGGGCTCAGCAGCAGGAAAAGGCTCACGCTCTAAACTCTGCGCTGTTATTCCAATCCTTTCTACTCTGGATTTAAAGCAAATCCTTAAAACGCAGGCCAGAAGAAGCACATGCACTGGCTAGGGACTGTGTTCCCAAAGGAACCACAATTTCAACAGGATAAACTATAAATAGGACATAATGCAAGCAGGGTCTGGAATCCAGACAGTATATGTGACCAACCCTCCTCCCCAAATCCCACTTTAACATGGTCAGGTTTAAAGAAATCAATCACAATTTTAACATTTTAGAAACTCAGCTCAAAAAAGACTGTCCCATTCCCCGAACCAAGGATAAAATACATTCTCTCCTAAGGAAAGTGATGGAATTCCTATTTCTGGGGACGTTCACAAATAAAACAACCAACCAACCAAAACCCACTCTTGATAATATCCCTGCACTAGGTAATCTAATGAAATCACATCCCAATCCTCTCTCTTAAGAGTCTGTAAGTGAGACAACTACCAAAGAGAGTTTGTCAAAAAAGGAATTTCCAGTGTGGAGAATTCTGAAATCCCAAAGATTTTCTGTCGTGAAACAGAAGAACAGTGATCAAAGTGTCCCAGAGAACAGGAATTTCAAGATGTTTTAATTCCCTCCCACATACCAACTAAAAAAATCCATAAAACATCTTCTATTTTTTTCGGAAGCTGCCTGTGCAGGCCAGAGCTTTCCACGTAGTTAACCAAGGAGCCTGGAGACCCTTCACTCCATCTCAGACTATCCCAGGACAAACTAGGAGGTGTCAACATAAATGATGCTGTGAGCTAGAAGTGATTCTCTGACAAAAAGCATACCCCAACCTTCCTCCAGAGCTCTGCCAGTTTCTCCACCAGCTCTGATCCCCCAGTGTCTCACTATGTCAGAGCCACCATCTACACCAGCTCTGAAATCAAGTCACCTGGAGCTGAGAACCAGGACTCCTTACAGCTAACCCCTTCTGCTAACTAGAAAGCTCTGCTCAGGGACGCAGTCACAGCCTCATCTTTTCAGGCTGCAAAAGGGAGTGCGAGGAGGGGACAGAACCGCTGTGCAGCGTACAGTTTGCTGCAGCAACAAGCGCCTACTTCCCATTTCCCTTTGCAGAGCGCAGCAGCGAGGAATTCTGCCCGCATGTGCGATGGCCCCTCTTCCTTCTCCAGCACAAATAAACAAAAAAGGAAGATGTAATTCCTCCAATATCCCCCTGCAATTGCCATTTCCTTCACCTCAGCCCCTTTCTTTTTCAGCTAGAGTCACAGTATAGAAGCGCAATCAGCAGCTCCTGGGAAGAAGAAATATTTTAAATCAACTCATCCGCTGCGTTTAGCCCCAAAGCAAACACTGGGCCCAGTGCTTTTCATTAAAAGGGAAATTTTGTTCTAGGCTTGGGGTTTTTTGGTCTGTTATTCAAGGGAAGAGAGAGGATTTGTATTCACAGTCCTGCAGCACCACTTCCAGCAGTGCCCTCCCAGCTGCGGCAGTAGCTTACCCTCCTCCTTGCCCGCACCTTCGGTCTTCAGCAGGAACATATCTGTATGCAGGGTGCCTTTATCAACATCTTTCTTAATTCGCTGCAGAGAAGGGAAAGACAGGGATGCTCAGTGAAACAGTTTCAGTGGCTCAAAATACAGGGGGCCCAACTCTTCAGAAAGTCACCCGCACCAGAACAGCGGCATGTGCCATTCTGAACTCACCACCCCACAATTAAGCCTAATCGCAGTCTTAATCTCTACATTCCTGTGCTGAAAACACAAACACTGTGACTGGGGTAAGGAGAAGCCACACAGGTAGTCACTCTGTGGCTCTGGAGCATCAGGCAGCTCACAACCATAGTGTTCAAACCAAGAATACTTCCTGTGATGAGCCACAACAAACTTCTGCCTGTGACAATCAGGCCGCAACACAGATCCTGGAACTCATGGCCATATGAAGACTACGTAGTGCAGTTTAAGGGGAGGGATTTTGGCACCCAGAGAAGAGAAATAAGTTGTCACAATGGATTAAACCCAATTGTTTTGCGAAATAAAGGAAGGATGGGCAGCACCAAGGAAATAGGAGATGCAAGGTCCTGCCTTTTACCCTACCACAGACAGTTTCAGGTGCTCTCAAGGGACTAATTTAACATCTGTGCCTCTGCTCCTGTAGCTGTAAAAGAGAGCAGATACCCACTCCACCAAAGCGGCACATGATAACTTTCCACAGGGCTTGCAAGGCCCTCTGGGATTCTGCCCTTGAATGTTGAGCAGAAGCTCAGAGTGTCTGCACTCTATCAATTGCCCAAGTTTAAGTACAGATCCGTGACAAGCACACAGACTTTCAGTCCCTGCCACCCCCCCATCTCCATCCCACTACAAGAGAAGCAGAGGCGACAGCTCTCTCTCTACATCACAGCCCGACTACAGCTGTCATTTTTAGCATTCGGGGTCCCACAAAGCCTCAAGCAACAGTTGGTTTTTTTCTTCTCCTGAACAGAAACAGAACAGAAGCCCCACTTCCACCCCTACTAAAGGTAACAGCAAGACACCAGCAAGAGCAAGCAACAAGCCTCAGCTGAGGCAATTAAATGCATCATTCTAAACACGATTTTCCCTTGCTCCTTTCACTGTAAGCCCCTATGCTCCAGTGCTCATAGCAACATGCAGCATTTGAAAGCAGCACTATGCAACACCACTGTAGGAGGTCTTTTAATAATGTCATTATCCACCCATCCCTTCATGCAGAGCTCCTACTTCCTTGTAATTCCCTTCCTCCTGGGGACAATGGCATTGCCATGCTGTATAAACTCCTGCCAGGATGCGGGCAGTGGAACCCAGAAAATCCTCAGGAAGATGAGCAGGGCCTGGGTGCACTTGACAGCACAACAGCACAGCGCTGTCCTGTTCTTGCTGTACCCAGCCTGGTGCCCTGCACTGGACAGGTTTTGTTATTGGATGGCCTGGCATCCAATTCGTAGGATCCATATTCAATTCTTAAAAGCAGAAGAGAGAAAAGGGAAACAAAGTGTGTTTGAGGCACTGCACAGCAACGCTGTAACCTGGATGACACTGACAAGCCCTGGGGAAGGCCAATAACAAAGTGCCAGGCGAAACAGGAGAACTCTGCCCGCAGTGCAGCTAAAGGGAAGCTTCAGTTAACTTAAGGACCGGGGTCTGCCCGTAGGGCTGTCATGGGAAATTTGTTAGTTTGGGGCTGTAGCTCACGTGTCTTCCTGATCTCCACACGCGTGCCTGTTAGCACACTGAAAGACACACACTCTTCAAGACAAGATGCCTACACTGGAGAGATCCTCTTCTGTGCAACCACTTCAATGAAGTCAACAACTGCACTATTCCACCTACTGTCCTCGAGCAATAGAACATCAGGCACACAAGAGACAGAAAGCCTATAAGAACAAGCATCAGTGACAGTCCTGTTTTATGAATAAAAGGTTATACAGCAATGTCTCCTTCAGCCACTGCCAGTTCTCCAGCACACAGAAAACAAGCAAGACAAGATTTTGCATTGGTGAGTGGTTCTGAGGCACAGTAGAGGAGCTCTGGTGTTGGATATGTGGTTGGAGGGGCTGGGAGCTGCCCAATTTGAACAGACCCTTGAGAGAGAGCTGCCAGAGCAGGAAGGGAAAGAAACGCCTTCTAGGAAAGGTGCTGTAAGTATTGAGGACACCAATTCATAGCCTGGCGGTGCATGTATTGTGGCGTCCACAGCAGTAATTCTCAAGTCAAAAGGGCTGTGAGTCACCATGCCAAGCAAGTGCCACGCTCTGGCACTGTCACACCTCACTGCCTCTGTCACACAGGTCTAGAGCAGAAGTCACCAACGAGCTGCAGGCTGTGGACAGCCGAGATAACAGCAGTCTTTTTAGTCTGTCCCTCACCTTAATCAAACACCCCTCCAAGCCTCACCTGAGCAAAGAGCTGTCAGGGGTGGACAGGCAGAGGAGAAGGAGGGAGGGAGAGGTAGAGAGATAGGAGCCTTCACATCTTATAGCACTGAAGTGCACCCCAGCGACTAGGAAGTGCCTGTCCACTAACGATAACGGAAATGGTGGTTATTTCCTCCCCAGTCCCAGGCAGGCTGCAATCTGTCCTTAAATGCCAGACAGAGCACACAATCATATGTGCAGGGGACACAGAGGCTGAAGTGTGCAGGAGCACAGTAAGATGTGCCCTCTCTGCTCAAAAGGAGGGGAAATAGCAAATACTGAAAGAGCAGTTGGCTTCACTATCGCACAAGCTGCGGAGAATAACTGCATTATTTTTCTCCTGTAAACCACATGGCTCCCTATAGTAAACACGCTACGTATGCAACATGACAAAGCTTCTTGGGCTGAGAAAACCCCAATGAGGTGGAGTGGGAGTTAGTTATTTGTTGTCAAAGAGACGCCTGTTTTCCCCAACTCACACCGGCTCAAAAGCAGACACTTCCCCAGCAAGAAGTACACTCTGCTGGAGAGATCAAGCCTCTTCACACCCAGGACACCTGCATGCCCTGAGCAAATCGCTCTGCCAGACACAATAGGCTCCTGTTCCCCCCACTGTCCTTCTTGCCTTGAAGTTCCAGGTGTTTACTTTCAAGCACAAAACTGGCTTGGATATCCACAGCCTGTTGTTTGCATATACAGGTACATTAGCAACTTACAAGAGTTTTAGGGGCACTAGCTAAAAAAACCCCAGCTCCACTGACAGAGCAAAACACCTCTTTCTCCCCCCTCAAAGAGCAAGGAAAACTGAGGCATGGAGAGCTCATCTTGAGAAGAAGGGCAATCCAGGATTCCCCGTGTATAATGGCCTAAAAATGTCTGATAAAAGAGATCAACAGTGGCAAAATACATCCAATAAGCAAAAGCCTTTAGCAGACAGAACTACAGAGGGAACCGGTCCCACCAGACCTTGCAATTCAGGCAAACGCTTCAGCCCTGCCACAAGCAGTCTCCCAGCAGAATCCAACTCAGCTTAGCAAAGCTTGCCATTAGAAAAAAAACACCCCCAAAACCAGTAACACCCCACGTGCTAGTCTTCTTTGGCATCCCAAAGCCTTGCACACATGTCACCCCAGCCCTCCCATGGCTTGTGGGCTGCTTGCACCTGCAAGGTAGAGCATCCTTAGCCTCCAACACCTCCTGGCTGCATTTGCCGTGCCAGTCAGGCACTGCGCGCTCACGTTGCCTAGCAATAGAGGTCTCATTGCTTTATACAGCCAAAAACGCAGCTTGCTGCAGCAAGCCCCATCCCCAGCACAAGAAACGGGCGAGGACATCTTTAAGATCAGCAGGAGAGCAAGTCTGAGCTCCTTGTGGGATTCTGAGGTACATTTTAGGCAGAGCTGACAACGCCCACAACACCCCCTTCTCTAAGGGATCGTAGAAGTTGCCTTTATCACTTCCAGGCTGAAAAAGAAACAGATGAACGCAGGGACACCATTCTGCTAAGAAACACACATTTTTAAAATACCAGGCACGGTCTCATCAATTTGTGTATCAACATCTCAAATTACTTGTGTCCAGGGTTGTAAATTTCCTCTTTCACCATTTGCATCCTGGCTGTTCACCGCTTGGTCAGCAAAATCTAGTGGCTGGCACAGGCAAAAGCATGTCTGGGTACCAAGGTTCTTGTCCTGGCTCTGCACACAATAACTGGAGTGCCTCAGACAAGTCACTCGATCTTTCTACCCCTATTTCCCCAGCCGTTGAAAGAGACCTTTAGTACCTGAAGGAGGCCTACAGGAGAGATGAGGAGGAACTCTTTATCAGGGAATGTAGTGATAGGACGAGGGGAAACAGTTTTAAACTGAAAGAGGGGAGATTTAGATTAGACATCAGGAAGAAATTCTCTACTGTGAGGGTGATAAGACTTTGGAACAGGTTGCCCTGAGAAGCTGTGGCTGCCCCATCCCTGGAGGTGTTCAAGACCAGGCTGGATGGGGCTTTGAGCAACCTGGTCTGGTGAGAGGTGT
>JAOXNO010000063.1:44108958-44124381 GCA_028565335.1 Limnodromus scolopaceus
GCAGACAGGCTGAAAGAGCTGGGATTGTTCAGTCTGGAAAAGAGATGGCTCTGGGGAGACCTTGTAACGCCTCCAAGGACCTAAAAGGGCACTACAGGAGAGCTCAGGGAGTGTAGTGATGAGAGGTAATGGTTTTAAATTGAAAGAGGGGAGATTTAGACTAGATATCAGGAAGAAATTCTTTACTGTGAAGGTGGTGAGACTTTGGAACAGGTTGCCCTGAGAAGCTTGGATACCCCATTCCTGGAAGTGTTCAAGGCCAGGCTGGATGGGGCTTTGAGCAACCTGGTCTGGTGGGAAGCGTCCCTGCCCACGGCAGAGGGGTTGGAACTAGATGATCTTTAAGGTCCCTTCCAACTCTAACCATTCTGTGATTCTACAGGCTTTCCTCTCCAGCATTTCTAGGATGGGCACCTCTGTACTCAAGGGAGAGATGAGCAGACAGCTGGGAAATCACAGCACTACACCAGGAATCAAACTCAGATCATGCTGGCACAGTTCCTCATGAGGTCAACATCATTGACTTCAGAACACCATAAAATACCAGGTCAGAAGGGACCTCAAGGATCATCTGGTCCAACCTTTCCTGGCAAAAGCAAAGTCTAGACAAGATGGCTCATCACTTACTTGATCTGCTCCCAGGTCTTGGTAGCCAAATGCAGGACCCAGAGATCCTTGTAATGATAGAACTGTTCTCCGTTGGGAGATGCAAACTCCCCGCCAAATACCCACAGCTGCCCGCCGGCTGTGGGCACCACTGCTGCCTGCCAGGAGAAGGAGGAAGAGCTGGATCAGACAAGGGTTCAGAAACCAGAGACAGGTGAAATTTGTCAGTCAAATGTGCAGCTGCCTCCAAATACCAGAGAGCAGACAAGTGACAGTGGTTGCTGCTGCCTTGCTTGACAACAGCAGCTCTCTGGGGATGAAGGAAGGGGAATTTTAAATGAAACTTACTCATTGTTTAGCACACCTTCCCTAGAACAAAGGAAAGATAGCCAAGGAGCTGGGCTCTTCCCACCTCCTAGCGTCTTGAGTTCCAGTTCTACAAATTCAAAGTTCCCTAGGAAGCATCTTGGGATTTAGTTTAACGTTTTTTCAAACATCTCTGTTCACCAAAAGGAAACCTCTCCACAGCTAAAACTCAGCGACGTTTCACACATCCTTTAGTCACATAAATAGCATCCTGCAGAAGACATACTGGGGCTGATGAACTCTAAGCCATGGGAGAAACAGGGGCACTCCCTGCCTCCAAGACACAGCCAAGAGCCCAGCACTGGGCAGGCAGCATAATGCAGGGAAAGGGCTTTTGAAAATGGCCATTAACAGGGCACAATTGCCCTTTGCAGTTTTTGTAGATGATAAAACAACAAAGAATACAGAAGCCAAGCTGCAGCACAAGTCCAAACCTGACACTTCCCAAGACCTGAAAAGCATTACTGCTCCTTCTGAAGGAAAAAATAAAACAGCAAAGAAAACCCAAAAACAAACACAACCAAAAAAACCCCAAACACAGAAGGAAATGCACAGTATTCAGACAAGAGTAACTGTTATTGCTTTGAACAGGGGCAAGTACCAGAGAGTAGAGTATCAAAGGGTGTTGTTTGGTTTTGGTGTTTTCACAACCAAAACACTGTTGAGATGCAAGCTGACAGTTAGAAGCTGTAGTAGAGGAAGACTCTACTTCATTAAAATTATCTGTGTATGGACTAAGGAAGAAGAAAGGAATCCCAGAGAGGAAACTATGTGACTGCAAATTTCTTCCTTGACCTCTTGGGTTGTTTACACTGTAAACAAATTCTTCCACAAGTGTTTTTTCCAGGGTACCTATCACAGATCGACATTGGTATAATGACCTCTTTCTTCAGAAAGGCTTCATTACCTGCCTATCTTCCCAGCAAAAAGCAAGGAAGATTTTTAACATCTGACACATGACAATGCCCTGAGATAAACCAGCCTGTACATGCAACGATTAAACACATGAGAAAATACAGGGTGTGTTTGCAAGCAGGATTTGTAGGAACATGAGGTTGTCTAAACAAAGGGGATACATTCGTGATTTTCACAGGTATCTAGTGCTTAAAAGCTTAAGGGAGGGTACATGCAACAGCCTGTTCGTGTTTGTGTGTGACCTTTTGAAGCGCTGGTTCGAAATTCATTACATAGCCAAGCTTTTTCTTTAAACAAGCGACAACACTCATCCATAGCTATTCTCACCTCAGCTCTGCTGAACTGATGCAATAAAGCCAGTGTAACTCAAACAGAGGATTGTGTGTCAGAGACCAGAGATGACAAATAAGACTGAAAACATACACATACAAACCCACGGACACGCTTCTGTTTACCCCTGAGCTAAGGCAGAATATGCATTAAAAAGAAAATCACAAGGAAGACAACAAACCAGTCAACTAATGAGGCTGAACTGTCTACTGTGTGACTATAATTATCAGAGAGAAAACTTATTGTGGAAGCAAGACTCCTCAGATGAGTTTCTCATTTTATCTCTGCTGTAACCCAGCCGCAGCTCCCCGGTGCACAGCGGGCCTGCTCAGTTCAGATTCAGCTGCTAGACAGCCACCTGCTGGCTACCAACACCCCAACAAGCACCTCACAACTCCACACCCACAAAACAACCTCCTCTTCACCTGGGGAAACGAGTGTTTGAATTTATGGTCTCCCTGTGGAATGCAGCCTCGGAAATCAAGTTCTGTTTTAAGCATCACAAGGTAACCCAAAAAATCAAGTCAGAAGCTTTCAATTCAAGAAAGGACACACAACTTGGAGCAGGACTGGCGTTTAGGCGTAGCATAACAAGGGTATATGAACCTAACAGGGTACTGGATCTTACCAAGAAGGTCTAACGAGCTTTGCCGTGGGAAGGAAAATAACATTCGCATCCTGTATGGCAGCTTTTGAAATGTACCAGTCACCCAGTCACTTGCTGCGACAGGTAAGATAATCTATTAGACAGCTCACGAGGGCCAAAGACCTGCAAAAAATACAAGTCTTTGGTCCAGTTTCTAATGTGCAGGCGTTCACATAAAGTAAACAAACCCAAATCCATCATCACAACCTTAATGTGACCTTAATGACACAGGCACCAGAGAGGTTAATTCTAGGGGAGTGTCATGTTATCTCAGAGAAAATGTATACAACTTTGTTTATTGCCTTTGCAGACAAAAGAATAACAGCCCATTTACCAAGGAGAAATAAAAATCACAACCCAAAGGCAGGACACACAGTCAGTGCTTGCGGTCCATCGTGTTGTACAGCTGCTACACTTGGCAAAGCCCAACTGCTACATGGGATACCCTACAGTAATGGGGCTTTCACGTTGCTGGAGTGGCAGTACCTGCAATGCCCACAGATGTAGGCCTGTGGGCACTAAGAAAATAATTGTGTGCAGCAACTCTGCTATCCATAGCACTTTGGTCAAGTTCAAAGTTACACCCTGACCAGCATTTTGAAAATTCAGTGCCACCCTGGGAATACAGATGGTTGAGTTGGCCCCTATATAATGCAGTGAAGAGAGTTAATTTTCAAAAAAAAGAGTCTCCCCCATGAGTCCTGCTGACCAAACAGATACAACCTCAAATCTTCATTCCACACTTAATATTTCCAGAGGCCACCCAGTGATCAGAGAGCACCATGGACAGGCTTGTACAGGACCCCTCAGCACAAGAGGTGAAGTGACACCATTGGCAGCCCATTATAAGGAGAACACAGAAAAGCCAGAAACCCTCAGTGGGTGGGGGGAAAATAATCAACTCCCATTCATCTTGAGCCCAGCATTAGAACAATTCCAGCTGCTGCTCTGGCACCCAGTACTTTACCTGGTGAGCACATCGCCGTGGTGGTGGGTTGGGGATCTCTACTTTAGACCAGCTGTTCTTCCGGATGTTGTAAATATACAGTTCGTTATACAGGTATGTCTATTAGAGAGGAAGAGAAAATACACATGACCACAGCTCTCCATTGGACAGGGTCAGTCTGTCCAAGTGCAGGCACCCCTGAGGGCTATCTCAGAGTCTGGGGGAGAAGGAGCACAGCACCAGCTTTGCAAAGCAACACCTCATCTGCCTCATCAGGCAGGGAAGAAGGACAAGAACCTCCTCCACTAGACTGGGAGTCAACAACTTCTTCAGAGCAAACCACTGGACTGGACTGTTCTTTCCCAAACCCTTGGTTAAGCCTGTGATAGCTCGAGATATGACAACTTAAGTTGAAAATGTGCAGATTAAAGTTGCCCTAACTGCTGCTCAACTCCAGAGACAGGAACAGCTTAAGGTACTGAAGCAAGCAGAATTGGTTTAGCACATCACATTGGGTGATCATAAGGTGGCCAAATATCATTGGCAGCCTTGAGTTTTCAAACTACAGCACATACAACTTCTTAGGGTCATAAAGACAAGTTTGTCTCCGGGAGCACAATAAACACTTGCAACTTGCACAAATTCAGTAACAAGAGTGCCCACTTGCAAGCATTTCTTATGTACACATCTCCAAGGCAGGCAACGCCTTACCAGCAAGCAAACTGCAGAACTATCTTGTTTTGAAAAGTAGGAGATAGAGATTCTTCAATAGTTATCAAAAATGAGGGGCAGATATGGCTGCAATTAAGCCTGGAGAGATTATGAAGCCCTGAAATATTGATGCTGAGACAATCACTCTGACTCCTTAATAGGTTCTAGCATGTCTCCTTCCTGTCAACTGTTCAGGCATGAGACAGTATCACGGCAGAATTAAAAGGCTATTTTGCTCTCATTCAGGGACAAATACATATTTTATGACTGCTGCCTTGAATTTCACTTCAAATGAGACTCATGCAAATTACAGTAAAAGGCAGGGAGAGGGTAGAATAAAGAAGAAAAAATGGAAGTATACATTACTTTTTGGCCATTGAAATATTCACCTCCAAACAGGATCAATTCGTCTTTCTCAGGGTGGGCAGAGAGGGAGCCGTTCAACCTGCAAAAGAGGGATGGCCAAAATAGTACAGGTGTAAGAGCCTTGTAAAACACAGAAGCTTGCAGCCTTTAATTCAGCTAGCACTAGAACCTCTGCCCTCTAGCTACAAAGGTCTCTCCATCATCTGCCAAATTATTAGGCTGCAATATCCACCCCAGGGCTAAAAACTTCTCAAAGAAATTAACTTCTTAAAAACTTCCAGCAAGATTAATTTGACACTGTCTGAAATCTTCTCCTATTTTAGGAACACACGTTACACCGTCATTTAACACACTTTTTGACGTGAGCTCTTGAATTTTAATGCTGATGTGTCAAGAACAAAAATTAGTTTTATGAGGGCATGTAACTATGGGTAGAACTGGACTGTCTCGTTTCAACTCATCTGCGTCATTATTCTGCAGTCACCACTGGTCATTGCTCATCTACACACCACCAAAGTGTTCTGCACCATGTATAGACGGGTCCCTACCACTCCCAAGGAGGAAAAAACTGATCACTGTAACACCCCTGTGAGATTAACAGCAACATGCTGACCTGTCCCACTGCACAGAGAGGAAAACAGATATCACAGAGAAAGGCATTTAACAAGTCACGGGAAACAGAAATAAAGAACCTCAAAGTATGTGGACCACAAGCAACACTTGATAAAGTGTCTTGTATCTCATGAAACATCCTTTTAGCTTTTGCAAAAAAGCTTTTGGTCCCTTTAACCAGGGATTCAATGTAGCAGATACTTTATAACTCCAGATATCAGCTATGCCAAACATCATGACTTCTACTCTCAGGAGATAACTTTACATAAATAAATTTCATTACAAGTACCATCAACTGCTGTGTAAGTGATAGCCAAAGTATCATACAATCTCTTACCTGGGTGAGGGGGGTGGGCAAGATGACTCAATTACTTGGGTCTTTTTAGCATCTAAACTCTGGAATTCTGCAATCAGGGCTTCAAGATCCTCCTGAAAATAGAAAGCCAGATGTGAGTTCCTTGACACGCACAGAGCCACCTGCCGACCACATGAAACCTGCACTCACCCTCACGATTTCCCTTTTTTAAAAAAATTGTCTGCTTAGGTTCCCTTCATTCAACTACAAGAAGTGAATGCTGAGTACTTCCACATGTGTTTTAGGGGAGACTGATCCTTAAAGCATAATTTGCTCAAAAGAGTCCTAAAATGATAGTACGCAAAGTGCATCAAGTACACACCTGCTATACCTGCAGCAGAAACACTGCACAAATCAGTGAGTAAATGCAAATCATTTAAGCCCTAACAAAGTGATGAGCAACTCTATGCTACAATCCAGCTAGTCCACTGCTCTGTCTGCAATGGAAAAATGCCCAAATGGAACTGGAAACTCTTTTCTATTCTCAACTCATACTCTAGCTGGAGAGAAACCTGCAAATATTTATACATTTTGGTTTCTGTCAATTAAAAATAAAACATGCCTCCAAACGGTAGATACACTGAGTTGCAAGGGCAGAAACAGGACTGTAGCAAAGGGGAGTTTCTGATCCACAGTCAACCCCCATTGCTTACCACCTCCCTTCAGTTAACATTTCTGAAGGCACACTCAAAGCAGAAGATTTCCAAAATCTAGGGATTTTGCCTTTGCCACATGGCATCAGCTCTTCCTGCAGCCAGCATACATGTACACTGGTACTTTCCATGTCTTTAAGTTTTGCATTATGCTGGTAAGATCACATTTTGACCAGGGAAGGGCAGCTGTTTTGAGGCCTAAATATAAGCATCCACTCTAGCAGAGAAAGAAGCAAACTTTTTCATTTGAAGGGAAGACGAAAAGAAGAACTCTCAAACTGCATTTTCTTGTCCTTCTTTTACACCTGCTGTCACAGACTGCTCCAGCTTGTCAGCAATATGGAGAAAGTCTTCCTGGGAGCGGTTCATCCTCTTTTCCTATTGAGTGCCCTGGCACACAGGCCCTGATGGCTCCACAGCCCTTTGCCACACGCTGACCCGCAGGCGTGAGCACCAGCACTTTTTCACCAGCACGGCCTTAACAGCAACCCTAGAAGTTTTAGGAGATGTGCATTGACCTCAAACCCCTCCACCTGCACATCCTGACCTGCGGGCACCCAAAGGATTTAACCAAGTTACAGCCGCTTGCGTTTGGACACACTCCTTTACTTCCAACTTGCAACACCCCTACCTCCAACCCACTTCTCCGGCCTCCTGTGCCTCCACCGCCGGTTTCCCCTCCAGGCCCCGTTTCACCGAATGCCCCGTGACCCGCAGAAGGCGCAAGGAAGCGCCGCAACGCCCCAGAGGAGGCCCAGGCCCCGCGGGCAGGGGCTACAGGAGCCCCCCGCTCCCGTCCCTCACCTCCTCCTTCTTGGATCGGCGGGACACCTTCTTCTCCATCTTCGCCGCCGTCTTCTCGGCCCCCTTCCCCTTCTTCTCCCGCTTCCCCTTCTTCCCCATGGCTGAAAGGCTGGGCTAGGCCCCGCGGGCAGCACCGCGCTCGCCACGCCGCGCTGGCCGCCCCGGGCGCACCGCGGGGCGGACACCAGCGCCTGCTCCGGCCCGGCGCTTCCAGGCCTCGGCCCGCCTCCTGCACGAGCGGCGCGGCCGCGGGGGCCCTCCGCAGGCCCGGCGGACTCGGTGCGGCCAACATCGGCCCACCGCTCTCCCTCCTTTTCTCCCTCGGCTGTTAGCTCCGGCCCGGGGCTGAGGAAGTGCTGCAAGCAGGGGCTGCCCAGGCTCGGCCCCATGAGTCCCGCCGGGCTGCGGAGAGGCCTTAACACGGCTCCACGCACCCCCTGTCACCCGCCCTCAGCGTCTGAACCTCCTTTGGCTCGTGTCCCCATTTATTTCTGCCCGGAGGAGACCGCTGAACCCACAAAATGGCCCCCTCCCCTCACACAAAATGGCCCCTCCTGGGGAAGCGAAGGGCCTAGGGGTTGCCCGAAGGCGTTAGGTAGGCCTGGGGGGAGACCTTGAGCAAAAATAAAAATGAACTGCGGGTTGAAAACCTCAGGGACTTGGGTGGGAGGAGGGGGATGCTGCACAAGTGTTTTTATTTTCAGATGCAAGGGTTTGGAAATGGGGTTTATCCAGGCCGGTCTCGGAGGCGTCAGAGCTGAAGGAAACAGTGGGCACTGCGAGGCGGTGCCAGGCAGCTGCTTCTTTCCCTCAGTGGTGGGGAAGGAATAACAACGATTCGGCTTTTTATATGATGTTTCACGCAGATGCTGAGCCTGGGTAGAATTTCTGGGAAAATGCCAACTTTCAACACATAACCAGCATGTACACTGTAAATATGAGTTCAAATACATCTCTGAGCTGTGAGTCTCCCTTCATCTCCCTGCACTTCAAAATTGCCTTTGTGATTGTTTCTCACTCCCAGGGAAGGAGTACAAACACTATGTTTTTCACTGAATTCCCACAAAAACCTGCATTGCCTAGAAGCAGGGTGGTTTCCATCACTGTCCAAGCCACCGCCTAACCCCAAACCAGTGAGGACATCCACCGAAGGTACAGCTCCATGGCCACCAAATTAACCCAAACATCCAGTACGTGCCGTGGAAATTGCAGGACGGGTCCTATGCTTTGAACATCCGCCTACATTCGAACCTCAGATCTTGGAAACACAGCCCCAAAGCACAAAGGGAAGAGCTGGGAAAATATTTTGAGGTTGCAGACAATGTACATCCCGACCAGCATTTTGTTTGCCTGCTTGTTCCAAAAACATTGTGGTTACAACTAAAGCTGCAGCACGTCAATGTTTACGTGCAGGAAGAGAACAGAAAGCTACGGAGAGACCAGGTCAAGTGAGTGGGGTGGTTTCTCAGCCAGCAGAAGATGCAGGATCTCTGCCGACTTCCCTGGAGCTACACACAGGCCAGGAAGTCTCCCTGCTGCTTCTTGGTCTTTAACCTCAAAAAGACACCAGTGTGTGAAAACGCATCCCCTCCTGATGGGCACAGGGGTTTGGTCACCAATTCCTCTGGGGCCAGATCTTCTTCTAACTCTTTTCAGGGGGACTTTGACATGAAAAAGGCTGCACCTTTGTGAAACCCGCTCTTGAAGTCTTCACCGGGCATTGGTTTACTGCGGGAGCAAGAGGTCTTCAACCTCCTGCACACCCTGCTCCACCTGCTCCCATTTGCATCGGCCTTTTTGGTGCTGCATCATGCTTGGATATGCCATAACTGAGTGTGCACAGATCCTCAGCTCTGTGAGCACAAATCGCATTCTCAAAACTTTATTTTCCATATTTCTGGATGTTTAAGATGTTCGGGGTCATTTGGAGCTAGCCACCACATGGGGAACTGCATGGGGTAGAACATTCTTAGTGTGAGTTCTTTGATCTCTTGAACTGTATAGTCTGGTTTCTCATGGTTTATGTGAAAAAAAAGAGGATGAAAGGACAGAGAAAACTTTGCACTGCACTTTGAAAACACGAAGCATAATATAAGCATGAAACAGGGTATGAACTTCTCAGGGATAAATATACCCCTGTTCCACCATGATGTAGAAATCATGCTGTTGCAATTGATGGTAACTGTTAAGAAATGTATCTTCCTTGAAGGGATCTGATGGACACCTTGACTATAGATGAGACCAAAGATTGTGCCATGAGAGCGCCAATGCCCCAAACCATGAATTTAAGTTTCCAAAACTGACTAAGGTGAGCTCTGTTCACGGCCTTCCCATCACCCTGAAGGGGAAAAGGCTGCTCCACGTTCCCACACGGCATGCACGGATGTACTCCTACACGTTCACACAAACATCTCCACCCAGCTGGCACACAGATGTGCGCTCCCCAACGAGGGCCCAGTTCACACACACAGAGGCTCCCACGCACAGATGTCCTCACACTCTCTTTTCTGTTATGGCTCAGGTTTTTTTTTTTCCCCGCTTTGTTTTGAGGAACGGAGCGTAAGCTCGACTTTGCCTGTGTTTGCACATTTCGTTCTGCTGCTCTGAAGTCGTCCTATACTGTTATATCTGGCAGCCCGTCTCCAGTTCTGACCTATACAAAGAGCACGTGGTTTTGCTTTTGTTATTTTTTTATAGTCTGGAATATGCTCATTCGACAGGATGGCAAATCCAGCTGTATCAGCAAAGTAAAGAATAACAGGCGTGAAAGCTTCAGAAAAGGCTCAAAAGCTTTTTCCCACAAGTCTTCTTTGTCCTCTAACACTTGATTTATTTTTCCCTTGTTAGTGCTTTCTGAAGCCAGTAGCAAGGAAGGAATT
Organism: Limnodromus scolopaceus; assembly: GCA_028565335.1. Lineage (NCBI taxonomy): Eukaryota > Metazoa > Chordata > Aves > Charadriiformes > Scolopacidae > Limnodromus > Limnodromus scolopaceus. Next base: position 44,119,148 of record JAOXNO010000063.1, read on the forward strand.
AATGACACAGATTAAGCGGTGGGACATGCTGACAGCACAGTAACTAAATCAACCAAAAAACGGATTGCAATTGTAGGAAGAGCTGGTGTGTCAGAGTATACTGACACTGGCTTTACGGAAAGATGAGAATGAAGATAAACCCTGTAAACAGAGAGAACTGTGGGGCTGCTGAGTGGGGGCCGCTTCAGCCATACTGGGATCCACCGCGATGGGATTTTGGTGTAGGCCTCTAGAGCGAGAGTGCTGCAAAGGAACACAAAATCATGCCCAGCGTAACACACCAGTGTTTTGGAGAAGATTCTGGAAGTTTGTTGGGAGGAGGGACAGCTGGGTTCAGCAGGCTGAGGGCTCCGAGTGCCTCGTATACCCTGGGGCACATCAGGATGCCCAGGAAAAATTATTTTCTTTAAATGCTCTGCAGTGTCTTGATCATGCAGGAGAGCTTCGTGTAACAAGTCAAAAAACAGGTCCCTCGGTCTCCTCCAGGCTCAGACTGCAATTTTTCTCCTCTGTACATATGAAATTGGAAGGAGAAAATCACAAAAATCACCCAAAAAAATGTCCCCCTAGGCTCTGGTGGCAGCATTTCAAAGGCACTTACCTCCAAAGGCAGAGACAGCTGAGGGTCAAGGAAGGGCACATGCATAGCCAAGGCTTATTTTGGAAAATGTCCCTCATATCAGCAAGTCTGGGGCTTTATCCTGGCCGTGCTCACAGTCCAGCAGAGGCCCCTCGGCCCTTGCTTATGCGTGTTACAGCACCTGAAACTGGATTCGGACCAGGCAGGCGGCTGCTGCAAGTCAGCGACAGCACTTTGCTCCATTCAGGCTCATTTATAACCAGAAGCTGATAATATCTCGCGGCCATTCAATTGGCTTCCTGAATTTTCTGTTTTGAAATTGCTGCTTTAATATCTTGAAAACAGAGGAAGCAGAGGAAGGCAGAGGTTTCCCTGGAGGGAAGTACAAAGTGTGGCTTTATTCAGATACAGATCCCAAGGGACATCAATCTAAATCCATCAGCAAATTGTCACACTTGAAGCCACAAATTCTCAGTGAATCCGCGAAAGCCTGTACTTTTGCCATTCCAGTGGGACTTCATTGGTTTTTCTGTGTTTTTGAAATGAAAACTGCAGAGAGAAAATTGAAAAAGCAAGACAGAGCAGGAGAGTGGTTTAGAAAGTCACAGTTCTGATCATTAATGGTGCAGCAATGTTACATATTCTAGAATAAGGATGTTATAGCACTCTGGTGTTATAGCACTAATTATTAACATCAATACCAGTAATAATGAAGATGGCAGCTTCAGTTAACATACAGAAAACACCTGCAGCTGAAAAACCCCACAGACACGGTAAAATAAATTCTCACCTGAATCCACAACTGATCTACAGCAAGTAAGTAAGAATGTTTGCACCACTGACCCAGAGCAAATGAGGATGCCTCTCCCCTCTCTGAGCTCAGGCTTTAAATGCAGATGCTTCCCTCTAAGCACTGAAATGAGCAGCTAATGCTTAAAATAGTCCGTTTGGTTTTAACAGCAAACTGAGCCCCTCCACACCATATTTCTGCACATGTGGAGCTTACCCAGCCTGGCTGTGCTTGCTGCATTTTGCAATGAATTTACTCACAGTCGAAGTGCCCGGCCGAGAAGCGTGGCAGGCACAGAGCAGGAAGCATTAATATGTATTTCCTGCTGTAACGTTTCGTTCTTCAGCCTCACGCCAGGCTCGTTTGGGGTGGGAGATGGCTCTAGGTCTGAAAACAAGGTCACTTTGCACAAGCAGCTGGTTCTAGCCTTGAAGATGGAACAGAGGAGCCTTCTCAGGGTAGTAAAATACCCAGCTCAGTGAGAAGGCTGCTCAGCATTTTAAGGGTGGCTGTGTACTGGGAAAATTATATACTTTCTCATCCTGCCAAGGGATCCCATTCATGGGGCATGCACCCTCTCTTCCAGCGAGCAGCCCGAGACTGCGGAATTATTCCAGCTGTTCACCCTGAACAGCTGCCACGTGAGAAAGGTCTGCCCCCACCATTTACTGAACGTGTCTTTCCAATTTACCACCAAGCTGATAAGCGCCAGAATCCAGAAATCCTTTTCAAAGAAAGGTTTTGCTAAGTTAATACAATGACACGTGCATGCATGCAAATATGAGTAAGCACAGGAGGACAAGACTCTTGGAGGAGCTGATGTTTTCATGCTCAGTCAGCCTCTGCAAACTTCCTCGTAGAGCAGCCAAATTCTTCTGCACGTGTCACTGCCTTCTTTTGCCTGTCCTTTTTCGGACATCATGGATTGCTGCAGGGACCGGTCTTTGCCTCTGCTATTTCATCAGAGCAGCTTTGATGGTAGTATTTCAGGTGTGTAGGGTGCCCAAGGTGTCACTGAGCCATGGCAGTATTTACCAGCCCAGCCTTGAAGCTGCTCCTGATTAAAATGCTCCAGCAGCTGCACAGAAAATCTCTGCCCAGCTATTGTCATATTGCCCAGCTGTGACATTGGCCCCCATCAACCTGTTCGAGTCAGTGTGCCAGTTCCCAGAATGATGATGAGAAAGCAGAAATCTTAGACTGCCTTTATGTCTGTCCTGGATCTTTATTAATTAGGCTGGTGAACCATTAATTAGGCTCCCTAAGCTTCTTTAGAGATGCTTAATCTTCACAGGATTCACAATATCAGGGATGGAGTCTGGCTGATACCAGCTGAAACCTTTTCCTTACCCTTCATCAGGCTTGTTTTGCTCTATTCCTAGTTTATTTATGGGAGTGTTTAGATATTTTTCCACTCATTTAGGTACCAAGGTGACGCAGAAACGCTCCTCTTCAGTGCCAATGTCATCGCATCAGTGCCTGGCTCACCTTCTCCTGGAGACAGGGGTTTGTAGAGAGATTGGGCCCTAGTGCACAATTCGGGGCTCAGCCCCATTCACGGCACCCCAGGTGTCTTTCAATCCACTTTGTCGTTTCTAAGGGGAAGTATAAATAGTTGGGTGAACTGGGTAGAAAAGAAGTGAGTAAAAGGAAACCCCAGAAAGTCTGAGATGAGAAGTGAGGTCTGGCCGGGAAAGGTCACATTGCTCCTAAGAGCAAAGCAGCCAAAAATACCTTAAATTCCCCTGCCCTTGTGTACACCACCATTTTCCCCCCATCATTATTCAAATTCTAAGTCTGATGCAACCCAGACTGGAATGTAGTAAGACTTGTAATGGCTTTCGTGTCCCACCAGATGTCAGCTCCTCTGCAGAGAAGGGCCCTGAGCCGACTCCCACCGCACCATGGTGCAAGAACTGCTGAGACATTGCATCATCTGCGGAGGTGCAGAGCTCCTGCTGGTGGGAAACGGATAACCAAGCCCAGGGCCAGGCTTCAGGATGCCAGGGGAAAAGCAGCACAATGTACTCAGGTGAACAGAGGTTGTTTACGTGAAGAAATCCTCTGTATTTCAGTTTCTCCAGTTTTCACCGATGCAGGTAGTGCCTCCCTCTTCTTAAATCCTCAGGAATTAGGTGATGGAGAAAGCGTTTCCAGCGGGAACTCAGAATTAATCCCTTGTTTTTGCTTGCCTGAGAACACGTCCAAGCACATTTCTTTCACCCAGGGCAACTTATTCTGCCATGAGATGCCTGAACAGCCCACGCTTGGTTTTTTTGATACACACCACCTCCAGAGCCAGAGCACGCAGTGGGTTTCCAGGTGCTGCTTTCTCTTGGACGCAGAGGACTGGCCACTGCATACGGTTATCGGTCCTGTTTTCCCTTGGTAGGCAGATACAAGTTCACTTAAAAGTAATCAGTGCTCTATTAACACCTAGCCTACACTCCGTTCCCATTACAAACCCCTTCATCACAAGATCTCAGAATATTTTAGAGGAGAGGAGTGTTTCACTTTAATGGAGAAAGAAACACCAGCATCATGAAGTAAACGATATCCCCTGTAATATGAAGGCAGGCTGTGGCAGGGCAGGGTTTAGTATCTCGCCTGGCTTTTGTTGCAATCAAAAATCAGGCTAGACACAATGCTCCCATTCAAGTGCTCTCAAGCACCAGTTTTCCTCAGCCAGTTTGTCAGGGAGCACATCAGCCTGGTCTCGGTGGCTCGCTCGGCTTGCTCTCGAGGGGGGGACCTTGTAGTGATCTCATGGCAGGTAGGTTGAGGAGGCTGGCTTATATATTAGCAGAGAAAGGTTTAATTTAGACATTAGAGAAACCTGCCTGAGTGCCAGGCTAGTGAGACACGAGAACAGGCTGTCTTGGGGGGGGCTGTGAAATTTCCAAAGACGTGTCTAAGACCCTGTGAGGTTGATGTTGGCCAAATGCAGTTGGAGCGAGTCAACCTGCTCAGTGGTGAGAGTGGACAGGGTTGTTTCTCACTGTTTTCCCATTCCCAACAACATTTTACGGCTGAGGAGGTAAAGGACGGGGACTGACCCTTAGTGTTTGATTTTTACCTACCTCAGCCCTGATAACAGTGACACTGATGAAATTAATTATGCTTTATCTTCACAAAAAGCCACTGACCCCGTCCTGATGGGTGAGTAGGTTTTTCCACAACTGATGGGCATTTGCTTTTCTTGATGTGGCTGTGACAGCTATTGGGATCAGATTATCTCCTTACTGCTGTACCTGCTGCTGTCACCGTGACTCGACAATGCTTTACCGGTCTGAGCAATGCACTGTGGAGGGATTTGGTACGTTCTCCTGCTCCAGTTCAGTCTGGTTTCATTAGCCCCTCCGTAAAGATAGCTCCATACATCCCTTATCATTCTAAACGTTTACCCTCAGGAAACAATGACCCTGGCAAGATTCCTTGTGGTTTTGCAAAAGAAGAGAAAATATTTGTTTAGTCTCAATGGCTTAAAAAAGGTACATTTGGGTGTGTTAACAACTTCCATGAGCAGAAATGTTCTCCTAAAGCATTAGCCTTTAGAAGAAGGAGCTGCTGTAGTGGGGTCTGTGCTTTGGTGAGATTGTGCTGGTTGTGGTGGGTATGAGAAATGCTGCATGGAGCAGGAGATGTGGGAGACAAGTGCTCCGTGGTTGTGATTATATCGAGTTGCCTCTTTCTCACTGTTCCCTGTGAACCCCCAAAAACTCAGCAAACGCCCTAGAGTTGGTAATCAATTTAGGGGCCATGAAATCATAGATAAAACTTCCTTTTTTTCCCTGTGAACCCCCAAAAACTCAGCAAACGCCCTAGAGTTGGTAATCAATTTAGGGGCCATGAAATCATAGATAA
>JAOXNO010000063.1:44146136-44181318 GCA_028565335.1 Limnodromus scolopaceus
GGGAGGTAGTTGAGGCCCCTTCCCTGGAGACATTCAAGGTGAGGCTCGATGAGGCCCTGGGCAACCTGGTCTAGTTGAGGGTGTCCCTGCTGGCTGCGGGGAGGTTGGACTAGATGACGTTTGAAGGTCCCTTCCAGCCCAGATGATTCTATGATTTTCCCCGCACGCTGGCAATCCCAGTCCCTCTTCCATACAGGATGGAGCAGCCTTACTCACAGAACCTCCCCATGGTGCTGAGAAAGGACTCGGGGAGGACCCACCACGTGATTACCACACTGCTCTCACCTTGATGGGCCTTTCCAGCTCTGGCTTCTTGTAACGCAGCCACATCATGCCGATGATGGCCAGAGCCACACACAGCCAGTTGAAAAAGCTGAAGAAGTTGATGACTGAGAAAATGTTGTTGGAGAAGGCATAGAGCAGGGTCATGACGCACTGCAGCCAGGAAAAAAAAAAAGCCATTAGCAAAGAGAGTAGGGAAAACCATGTATGTTACAACACTTAATACAGGTATTTTAGTAAAGAACTATCTGCCAGGGCAAGAATCACGTTGATTATTTTTACTTATTTAAGCTACTTTCAATTGGTTCCTGGGGCAATTTCAAAACAGAGGTGGAATATGAGGATATGATGAGAAGGAGAAGGGTCTATCCTCTCCGGTAGGTGTGTGCAGGAATGGCTGTGTCTGGAGGTGGTGCCCAAGTAGCCCCCCCCTTCAAACCACTCTGATGGCATCCTACCCCCAGCCCACTTCTCAATACCAGGACACCACCACAGACCCGGGTGCTTACCGTGAAGATGAGGGACGGCACAGGAGTGAGAAGCCTGGGGTGAATCATAGACAGGATTGAAGGCAAGTGTCCTTCTCGGGATCCCACGAAGAACAGCCTGAGGTGGGGAGATAGAGCAGTTATCACCTTCAGCCCCGGGCTGGGGTTTGTCTTCAGCAAAAATCAAGTGGGGACAGCCCAAGCCCAGCTTAGACAGTGCTGAGGCAGCAAGACTGAAACACCCAGGCTCCACGCAGGTTTTTCCACCTTCGTGGTGCCTTGCACGATGCCAGCTGTGCCCTTTTCCTACGCACTAGTTCAGTGCCTGGGTTAGACCCCGGCACGGGCTGCTCTGCACATACACCATTGAAAGTCCCTGTCTCAGAAGGAAGGCTGGAGACGGACAAAGAACGCAAGAAAAGATGTATTTATAGCCTCCTTTCCAGAGACAGCAATTAAGCAACTTTCCTAAGACAACCTGGGAGATATGTGTCAGAGCTGGAACTTCCACAGTCCCCGTCCTTTCTCCCCTTTCTGGAGGGATTCTCAGCCCTGAAGTTTCCTAAGTTTCTGCTTTTCATTAAAGCCACTTTCTCAGGCAACATCACTGAGCCCCAGGCCTGTGTTTGCTTATGTTCTAATAACTTCAGCAGGACTTTGCCTGAGGAAGAGAAGACTAAGACCCCTGAAAGGGTTTCCTTTAAACTGCATATGGTTTTAAAAGTCTTAAAAAAAATTCTTTTTTTTTTTTGCCTTCCCCACATGGTCTCCAGACCCTTTTGACTTTGTGTCTACCCACAGCCACTCTTTGGAGGACAACTCCAAAGGAAGATGCATTAAGCATGGCTTGTAAACAAAAACCACAAAATCGAGCAAGAAACCTACCGGGAAGAAGTGAAGAGAGATCCATTAACGGATCCAAAGCACGACAAGCCGACAAAGACGGGTATGATCCAGGACATGACGCCAAGGTGATAGTTCCCAAAATCCTAAATGGGGGGCAACAAGACAGACAGTTCACACCCAAAATGCCCAAAAGAACCCACAGCTGCCTACAAAGATTTAATAGTTGTAGACATCTGAACAAATGACATGGCTTAGTGCTGAAAATGTTACGGAGTTTTCCATATTGCCATGTCCTGCTCCTCCATCCTGCAGAATCGTGTTGCAGAATTGCAAAAAAAACATAAACCAAACCAAAACAGCAGAAAGAGCTTCCCCCAGAGTCGGGACACAACATTATCAGAAAAGCTACCCAAAAGTTCAAGACCAAACGGAAACTGGGAGGAGACTCAGACAGGCAGCAATTGCCAACTGCTGAGTAAGGACTTGGGAGACAGCCCCTTGGAGACGCAGAGACCTGGAGCTGGAGTTTGGTATCACAAACTGACCCCGCGCTGCTTCGCTGCAGTTTTATGCCAACGCTATGACATTGATTCCAAGACTTGCAAAGACCCACAACTAGAGCAACGCAGCAAAGCCTGGCATCTCCAACAGCTCAGCCCAGGCTGCAGCGGGGCTGGGGACTAACCCAAAGGATGGAGCGCTGTCACCTGAATGGCCCAGACCAGCTTATCCCGGACCAGGAGATCCCCCCTTCAGGCACCCAACAATCCTGGTCACGCTCAGCTCGCGAGGTCATACCACGCTGCTCACTTCAGAAGCAATCAGGATTTCTGACCACAATGGCATTTTAATTAATAGAAGTATTATTTTTCCCTCTTAATTAAAACAAGGAAGATACAGAGAGAGAACAATCTAGTGCAGTATTGACTGGAATGACCTTTTCCCATAAATACCATGCTCTGATAACTGATGGTAAGTCATGAGGCCAGCAGCAACCTTGCATATTTACGAATTAAGAGCAGCGTTAACTGTCTGCCCACCCTTACTATTGTCTGTGACTAATCCCACTTGGTATCACACTGTTCTTCCCTCCTCCCGTCACAGTTGCTCTTTATCTCCTGTCAACCATCAGCTTTTTTTTGTAGGCAGCCACGATCGGTGCGGAACAAACTAGGGGACTGCACGCAGAGATTGTGAGTCTGATTTAACCAGCCCTGGAAAAAGAGATGATGAGTCACATCAGAAATGCACCGGTCTTACCACAGCCACGGCTTCGGACGTCAGCATCTGCTCCGTCGACAGGGTCGTGAAGTAAGCCAAGTTTGTCAGCACATAAACCAAAGTGACTACAGGTAGCGAGATGATGATAGCCAGAGGCAGGTTTCTAGGAAGAGAGTATCAATTGTAACGGAGTGCTGCAGTTCGGGGAGGAGAGCTGCTGCCGCCAGGGATCGGTGGCTCTCCTGCAGCCCTCCTGCGCTCGCTTGCAGCTGGCTCCAGCCATTCTGCTCTTCTTTGGCTCTTCAGCAACTCCAGTTCCCCAGCCACGGGCTGCTCCCCTCGGGGAGCAGAGGATACCCACAGGGGAACAGCCTGGGGGCTGACAGATGTGGAGGAAAGGATTATGGCAGAAGAGACCTTTTGATGTGGTGCTGGGGGACATGGTTTAGCGATGTTTTTTTTTTGTCAGAGTTAGGTTGATGGTTGGAGTAGGTGATCTTGAAGGTCCCTTCCAACCTAGATGATTCTATGATTCTATTTCGCATGAAAAGACTCCAGCCATCTGGGCAAGCAGTAATTCAAGATCACTGCAAAGGCAATTAATTAAAAATCCCCCTCCGTGTCTCTTGCTAGCCAGTGGCATTAGCACATACCTTCTCTTCTGGGCAAAGGAGAAGCATTTGTGCTGGTGGGTTTCTCACAGGAGGTGGAAAGATCAGGGATTTAGTGGGCAGTTTTTAGGCTCTAGCTCTGTGCAGCTGGCTGGAGTGATGAAACTCAAAGAAAATGAGTTTTCAGACACAGTCTGAGTGGGTCTGGAAAGACAAAGCTGTGTTGGTACAAATCTGCCTTTCCAAATAATCTAACTTCATTTGCGAATGGAAACTGAAAAAGGAAACTCTGCTTGATGCCACGTATAATTGGTCTAGTGGAGCTCAAAGCCCCAGGAGGAGAGAGTCAAATACCATGACTGCATTCAGAGGACAAGAAAATAATTGCAAACTGCAAAAACCTTTTTATAACTGTGTTTGTCAAGGAAAGGGCATATCAAATCTTATGCTTCCCGGCAGGGGCTAATCACCGCCTGGGTCAGCCAGGAATGGGCTCTTGCACCAAGTGACCCCGAAGCTCATATCGATTGTGCCTCACAGGCACCTTCCCTGTGACAAAAAATGATTTCTCAGCGATGTCCCGCTTCCGTGTGGCCCACCCCCACCTCACCAGGTCCCCTGCCTAACCCTGAAAGGCACGAGCAGCGCAGAAAGTGGCTATTGCTCAAGAGAACAGGAAGAGCACATGACAAACATACGTACAAACACACACTCTTGTGGAAGCTTATCCAAGACTGTAATAAAGCCACGAGTCCTTCTTCCTCGCCTATAATTCAGAGAGGTGCCATGCCGAGGAAGCAGGACTTGCCAACAACACTGATAATATTAGCAGTGCAGGAAAGCAGCACAAGCAACAGCCCTTCTCATACAGGGATTATTATTCCCCTTCCTCTATTCCAGGGAGGAAAAGCGCCATTTATTTATCTAATTTTCTATTTCCCCGCAAAAAGACCTTGACTTCTGGGCTGATTAGCAACCCCTGTTACACACACAAGGAAGGGGTGTTCCTATTGGGGAAGTCATCACGGGACACACACTCACCTGTAGGGATTTATCATCTCTTCTGTAACAAAATTCAAGTAATTCCTGTAATTTAAAAAGAACGGTAGTTAATTCTGTTTTATCCACGGAATAAACGAACCCTTTCATCTTACTCATCTGCAAGGGAACTTCAGGAGGGTTGGAGCACCTGACACCTGCAGTAAAACTTATGATGGCTGATGCCCAGTGCACAAGCCCTGGATGGTGCTGGTAGATGTAGCACACCATACTGCCAGCTTCCTTGCAAGAGGAGGGATGACAGCAGGTGAAAAGCTGGACCCACGAGTGACAGGGCCACCCTCCAAGCGATAAGGATGGCTGCAACTGACCTGTTTTCAACGCAAACTGAGCAGTCTCCTTGTGCTTGGAAGTGCTCAAAGAAGCCCTCCAGGAGCTTCAGTTTGGTGCTCAAAGTAATCTGTTGGCAGGTAGCACACCCTCTTCTGCTGGCTACATCCACCCTGCTGCTTCCCCTTAACACCACCTAGAAGCATCATGGTGCATCATCACCCGTCATCTGCTGCCTCTTCTAAACCCCATAACCACCTCCACCTCTTTGTGCTTCTATGTCCTGGCTGGAAGAGGGGTGTGAAGTATGCCTATTAGCATTACTAGGCAAACCCAAAGCATCTGCCTCATTGCCCAGGTTACAAGAAAGGTGGGAAGTTCTGGACCACGCTCTTCCTGCAAACACAATCTGGGGACACAAGGAATTACAGATTCCAGATCACAGTATTTAGCACTAAAAAAAAAAAAGAAAAAAGATAGAGAGCTGCATCTTACCATCCTCCATAGGCAAAGAGACCACTGTACAAAGCTAACACGATGTTCCCCACGCCTACTTTTGTGCCTTCAAAGGAGTGCTCAGGAGTCAGGTTTGTCACATCACCTGCAGAAAACAAAACCAAGAAAGGATCGATGCAGATGGGCTGTGAACCCCAAAGGCCTTTGTGGGTGCTGAAACTGAGAAACCTGGAGGAAAAAGCTGCTCTTTGGATACTTAATTATCATGCTGAAGCATTTCAGGTTACACTAGGGAGCCCAAGTACATATTTCTATTGGGCTGATTCCTCTAGTTTTACAGTGTTTTTAATTCTTCCAGAGTAATGCACCAGATAATCCGCCCCAAATATACTTGTTTCAAGCAACTGGCCATTACTGAGTCCTCAAAACTTTCTCACACTGCAACGTGCTATCACCGAGGTAATCTCCCAGATACCTTCTCCCCACGAAGAAAACATTCTGGGGACCTTCCTGCTGGAAGATGCTATACAAACATATATTGTCACGTTGTCCTCTCAACTGAAAGCTGCTTTCATTCGATAAAAAATCCAGGATTTCCTCTGCTTCCACCAGCCACCCAATAAAGCAGAAACCCAGGATTTCCTCTCGTCCCACCAGCCACCTGATAAAGCAGAGGGTTATGGCAATCCCTTTGATTGTGGGAAGTCAGGTTCTTTGGGGCTTGAATATCAGAAGTTAGCTTCTTTAGGACTTGAATATCAAAAAGTTCCTGTTATGTATCTGCTTTTGAAATAATAAGCCATAAATAGACGACTCGATTGTACCTTCGGTAAGAACTCTCCCAAAGCAGTCAAGGGTTTATTTATTTTGCTTTAAAATGCTCCGCAGTTGTTTTGTTCCCTGTCTTTTGATGTGGAGCCTGGGTGCAGGTCTGGGATGCTGAAGCCACGCTCCCCTCCCCGGACCCGGCTGGGGGACAGAAGCGGGGAGCGAGGCAGGATTCAGCAGGGCTCCTTTGCATCCAGGGCGCCCTGTTGAAGCCCATGTGATTCCTCTTAGGGCATAGATCTTTACTAATCGCCCGAGCAACTGCATCACATGGCAGTCAGCAGGGCCTGGAGCTTAACCCTTCAACTCAGCACAAGGTACCCAGGTCCTGCATCTGGGGCAAGGAGAGGGACATTAACATACCAGGCATTTCTCCTCTGGATGGCCTCCCTTCCCTTCTCACACTGGAAACTTCCACTCCCCTATGCCACCAAAAGCCACTTCTACAGAGGCTGGGTAACAAATACGCACGCACAGACCTTTTAATGCCTCGGTCTCTCTTTCCAGCCTTGGGAAAGGGGAAGTTTTCCCGACGGCACTATTGGTCTGCTGGGGCATCTTTCATTCATGGGGCTTCGCAAGGGACTGCTCCAAATCTGTGCCAGTGCCACGGAGCTTCCCTGCGTGTGTGGGAGAGCTAAATCTTATCTTTCCCCCTCTCTACCTGACCCTCCAGCTTTGGCCCCAGCCTTTCCATCCTGGGCATTGCTCCCTTCACCTCCTTTTTCCCCTCCTGCTGAGTCCTAACCAGGGAAAAAAGATTTTTCCCTCACACAGTGTGCAAAACGCTCTCTGCTCACAAAGTTCCCCAGGAAACCAGCATCCCTCTGCCTTCTTCCCTGGCTGGTTCCCGTCCCATTTGCAAGGGGATGCTGTGGGTTTGAGTTGCAAAAGAGCCGGGACCACAGCAGCAGCTCACGCACTGGGCAATCAGGTCCAGAAAACCCAGAGCAGTTACGTCCAGCAGGTTTGCAAGGTTCTACTCGTGCCGATCCCACTGCAGATTGCAGTTCTCCACTTGTGTTGCCTTGCCCTTCTCTCCCAGCACCTCCTTGCACTAGGGAAGGTCTCTTCTGATTCCACCTTGGGATATGCTGGTTGCATTTAATGCCCCTTCAGCCCGTGAATCTCTTTAGCAAAATGTACCAATCTTTTTTAAAAGGTGAGAACACGTGCGTCACAGTGTAACAGGAAAGCCAGGAAATGCAAAGATACTGACATAAAGCTGCGAGTTTAACCTTAATTCCTAGTTTATAGGTTCAGTCATATAGTCTTAATTTAGCATTAATGCCCTGGCCTGGCTGAATAAAAAGGTTGAGCAGGAGGTGGGTGTGCACGGTATCACATTCTGCTGGATCCTTCAGGCTCAGCTTTCCTGAGTTTATTTTCTGCCCCTCCTGAATAATTACCGAATAGTATTACTGAATAATAGTTCTTTCCAGGTCTTTTGTTATGGGAATAAAATACACTTTTTGTTAACAGTGACTGTAATTAGCTACTGGAACAGCACACGGATGGACTAGGAGAGAAGCAGAGCTCTCAAAGCATTTCAAACATCCATCAGGAGACCTATTCTCAAAGGTCTCATGCTCTGCCAGTAGCTCAGATCCCGCCCAGGCCAAGTGATCACCACCTTTACCGGGTCAGGAAGATGCTCTGATCCAGGGCACAAGCAGCATTGCACTGTGGGCTCACACCTCCACTTCTTCTCCACAGCTGGACACCAGCTTCCACCGAAAGCCTCTTTTGGTTTGTCACAGGCAAAAAGCTCTCAGGCCAAATGCTCATTTTTCTTCCCAAACTTCCCACAGAAACCATGTGCTGGTGCTGCTGCCCTGGCCCAGCTGGCCAGGAGGGGAGGAGAGCATCGGTGGTCCCCCAGACCGAAACCACATGCCTGGATTCAGGATGTGCCACCCGCTTGGGAACCGCCGGCATCTTCAGCCTCTGGGCAAGGAAGGATCCAAGCCCAACTGGGTGGCCTGCTGGGCTGTAGAGACACTGGCTGTGTGTCAGGAGGACCGCCTGCCCTCCAGGACATATGAGTAAAGAGGAGGGAAAGGCAGGAGAGCTCCGCGAGCAGCGCTGAAGCAAAGAAATGAAGACAAAGCCTGGCGTTTCGTTACTCTGTGGGTGGCGGGGGGGTGATGGACGGAGGGATGGGTGGGTGGGACATGACTAATTACTCACAAACCTCTTCTTGCACCCGCTGTGGCACGCACCGCACCTAACCCATGGCTTTGAAGCGCTGAAACGCAGCTCCCGGCAAAGGAGTGGCGAGTCAGCGTGAAGGCAGCCAGGAGAGGAGACCAGGCAGGAAAGGGAAGGGGCTTTCTGTTCCTCCTCAGCACTCGGGGAGCTGACACCTCGCTGCCCTCTCCCCGCCTCACCCAGCAAGAGTTCCACCTCTCCAAAAACTTGCAGTGAGTTGCTAAACTCCGTGCTCCCCTTGTAAAATGGATTTAGCAACACGTCAGAACATGATTAAATAAGCAGAAGAGCTGAGATCTCTCTCTCCTCACTCCAAGGGGACAAGCTTGTATTCCCAGGTGTCTGCTTGATGCCCCTTTGCGACAATGTTTGCTTCTTCCATGCTTTATATCTTCCTGGTTGCATGAGAGGAGCCCGGGCTCCTTAACAAACACCCCCCAAAGATCACATCCCAGCAGAGCAACCTCCTCTCCCTCCATCACCACACCAAGGCTCTTGTCCCACCCTGCCGGCCACTGGACCACCAGAAAGATAACAAATTGTGCCCACCAGCGATGCCTTTACAGACACCACATCCTATGCCTTGCAGCAAGAAAGCCAAGCTCCAGCAGTGATGCTGGAAAGGCATCCCAGATGTCTTCCCACATGGGCCAAGCTGTAAAATGCAGTGGGTGAGCCCTGACTGTACCCGCAAATCCTTGGAACAGAAATCCATCACGCAGAGGCCCCAGAGGTGCACTGGAGGCTGAGAAAGCGTCCAGGAAGCACCATGTGTCCCCCTTGTTCTTACGCTTACCTCCTCGTGCTTGTTACTGGCCCCAGCTGGAGACTGGGGACACTGGGTAGGATGGTCCAGCACTGTCAATCTTACCTCCTTCCTCTAATACTCATTAGGACCTGCTGTTCAAAATAGAGGTATGAACCCATGAACCTCAGTTCCAGACACTGCCTCTTTCAAGCCTGAAGGTGCAATTCAAGCCTCTGGACTCTGGAAGTTTGAATTGCAGGCTTTGGATCAAATCAAGGGTTACAAATCTGCAGGTGAGGCTGCCAAGCGTGGCCTCAACCTGCTCCCATGGAGCCAGAGGTCCGTTAGCGAGAGCATCCCGGGCAAAGCCATGCTCTGCCCACCCTCCCAGCTCCCTGTCCCCCCAGCCGCTCTCTAGGCACTGCCCTGCCCGTGCCCGACACCATCGGAAGCCTGGTTTGAACTGGCTGTTCGACTGCACTCTGCTCTACAATTAACCAAATTAAGGTAACAAGCTCTGACATAAACCCCATTTGCTGATCTTGCCAGCTGCCAAGACTCTGGTAATTGCGCCGGGAAGCGATGGGTCACCCGGGGCCTTTCTGCGGGAGGGACCTATTTCGGGTCCGTGCACGGCGTGTTCAGACCCTTTCTTTGAAAATGTTCATTTGCTCCCCAGTCATGTCCATTCCAGTTTTAATAGCACAGCAATCTTCTCTTGCAGAATGCATTTAATGGTAATTAAATATTTTTCAACTTGCCTAAACAGTGAGGAGAGGGAACACAGCCATCTAGAAAGCTCAGCGAGAGAAGGGGGGGCGCTCTCAGAGTGTCTTGCTCGTGGAGGAAACCAGGCCAGGGAGAAATGTGTTGTATATATGAAAAATCCCAGAGGAGAAGACCCACTCAGCTGTTGAGCCATTTCCTGAGAAAAGCAGCAATAGTTCAATCGACTGAGTCAGAAAAACAAGACGGCAAGAAACACAGAGGGGCCAGGGTTAGGAGAGCATCCCTTCGGCAGCTCGTGGCTCCCCAGGAAACGCATGCTCGTTAGCCACATTAGGTCCTTGCTCCTCCCTGATCACTGCCACTCTGCAGACAGCTTTGCATTAAGCAGTTTTGAACAGTAGCTGTTAAACTTGGGTCCCGCAGCAGATGAGTTTATGTATCTGAAAGACATCTGGTCTCTCTGGTCCAGAAACCCGGGACCACCAGAGAGGGCATCCAAGGAGGAGTCAGAGCTCCCGAGTTACGTCCTTGGTTCCCACCACCAGCTGTGGGCAGGCTGTGACACTTCCCCTCATTTCAACGACTTCCTTCTGGTTTTTTGGAAAAGTTCCTCTCTCCTCCCAGTGCTGGGAAGCTTTGGCAATATTATTTCTCCCCAAGGGTCTGGGCTCCTGGATTCGCTGCACCCCACACACTACTCAAGCTTCACAGCCCCTCTTTTTGCAGGACACTACTTGGGCCAGAGAGTGTTTCCCATCTCTCTGCACCCTGCAGGTATCACCAAAAAAACTTTTTACCCTCCTCCTCCTAAGCAAACACCTCCTGATTTTCTCAACCTTCGTGTCTGCCGGCATAACGTTTGCTGATGAGAAATAAAGAAGCAGATCCAGCAGCAGCGACATGAGCCCTGGGGTGATGGCAGAGCATGCAAAATCCTGTGTCTTCTCCAGGAGCCAGAAAGCACAGAGGCAGCACAGAGACCCTGGATGAACAGGGTCCCTTTGATCCTTCAGGACAGCATGAAAAACTGTGTCCTAAACGCCCCCACGTTAGGGCAGATTAACAGCAAGGTGCAAACCCTAAACAAACCACTCAGCGGGTTTCCAGCCACTTCCATAAGCTTGTTTTGTTGGGTTTTTTTTCTCCTTTTCATATCTGCACACCAGGTTCAGCCTGCATCCATAGAAACCTCTGATTGAGGACGACAAACAAGAATGAGCCACCTGACCAGGGTCTGGAAGGGCCAACCAGAGCCAACCAGCTTGACGTACGTGCAGGAGAGCCAAGAACATTCGGGGAGGTCAGATCCTCCTGCCTGTCACCCACACCTCTAGCAGCACAGGCAAGGCTGTTAACTTCAGCCCAGCAGTTGAAGGCTGTGGGAAAGGATGGATATAAAAGGCAGGCAATAGCACACGTGTAGACACGCACAATCAGAGCTACCGACTGCTCTGAGACACCTCAGGCATGAACGACTGGTGCTGCTGCTGCAACCAAAGACCTCAGAGAGAGAGACAGAGAGGTGATCCAGGCAGAAGTGCGAAGAAGCAAATACCAAAGCATTAGCTGCTCTCTAGTTAAATACGTCTGCGTCGCTGGGATAGCTGCACAGGAAAAAATGAGAAGCCAACAGAGCCTCTCGTGTCAGCTGCCTTAAAAGCCACTCAGCCCACACCGGTGGTGAGCAGGGTCCCCTGCAACAAGTCCGAGATGCGCTCCTCAGCCTCCGGTGCCACCTGCCTTGATCCCGTTGGCATCTGGCAGTTCAATCAGGGTACCAAATATTAGCACCATGCGACAACCCACAAATCCTTGGATAAAGCAGCTTTTCAGATGTCGAGGCACGTTTCCACCCTGAAGAGTTAATGCAGCCACGAGCATCCATACGCGACGTTAAACAAACAACAGTTCATCCTTAAAGGCCAAACTTTCAGCGTGTGCACATACAGACACTCACAGTCATCATAGCAAGAAGCACAGGTCACTGACCCACTCCTTCTGTATTTTGATTTTGGGGTGGGTTTTTTTTTGTGGGTTGCTGTTGTTGTTATAATTAAATGCATTTTATTTATTTTTAGACAGGCGACTTTGCACTTGTAAAATAAATGCAGAAGCCCCAGCACGCTGAACTCTATCCTTGAATCTATAAACTGCCAAAATTTTTCTGGGTGGAGAGGGCAAGAAAAGAATTGTCTGAGCAGAAATGAACCACTGCTGACTCCAAAGCAGAGCGGGCAAGCTGCACAGCACGCTAACCTGCCATGCCCACCTGGCCCCAGCATCTGCATTCACCTTTGGCAGGGGAAGAAATCAAAGATTAGAGCGCGAGAGGCCCATAAAACATAATTGTGTTGTATCAGCTCTCCAGCATTAAGATGCCTGATTCATCTCCAACATGTGGTTGATATGATTTAGAGGTGCAGGATGCTGGCAGCCTTCCCAGCTTCCTTGTTCGTGCTCTCCGTCGGTACAGTCTTCCACTCTCCATGCGCTCTTGCCAACGGGAGGGTGAGTACGGGAAGCACAATAGCTTGCCTTCAAAGCTCCCGGCTGGAAAATCACGTTATAGTGGCATTTCTGAATGCCAGCGTAACAAGAAACAGCACGGGCAGCTGCAGGGCACGCTTTTCTCGCAATCTTTTTGTACACGGGCCTCAGCCCCAACTTGCAGGGACACACTGAAAAGCTTGAGGGACGTTTATTATCCATAGGCTTTGCCTCCTGCCTGCCAAAGAGGATCCACCGTGCGAGTTATTCATGGGCTGGCTGGGTGAACACTTTGGCTTTGGGCTGCAAACTCATCTCAGACACCTACAGCTCTGCCATCAGTACATTCTTGTGTCCCAGGTCGTGTCCTAACACCAGTCCCTTGGGTGAGCTGGTCCCTCTGGGCACAGAGAGCCGTGCAATGGCTACCCTGCTGCGCACGACAACCCACGGTGTGCACAAAGATATCGCTGCATCTGCCCTCAGTTAGGAAGTCACAACTGATGTGGCAGGAAATAATTAATAAAATAAATAAATAAATTGAAAACAAACTCTCTCAACATCCACCTGCTGATCAGGTCCACCCTTGGGCTCACCCTATGGACAGGAGGGTTTACGAGATCAGGTCAAAGGAAAACTCGTGGCAGATTTCTTTAGCTATAGCAGGTGCTCATCCACCTCTGGATGGCCGAGTGTGGTTAAGTGTAGGTTCAAACCCAAGGTAATTCAAACAACAACCGCTCTTGTTTCCTCTTAGTGCCCATGTGCCATTGTGCTTTGAGACCCGAGGGAGCCTGAGACTGTAATTACCAGCCACAAAATCAAGTTTTCCTGCCCCAGCAGCCGGACCCCTCCGGAGCAGCCCTGCCCTCCCCAGGCTCACAGCTGTATCCTCTCACGGAGCTCATCCCGGCTCTCACTCCACATCTGGCTCAAGGGACTTTTTTGGGACATTCAACTGACGTTGCCACTGGCAGCAGAGAAGAAAATCTGGGAGGAAAGGAAGAGTGAGTAAACTTCCCCCCCTCAGGTCTTTCTTAATCACAGGATTTTTCAGAAAAAAAAAAAAAAAAGGCAAAGAAAACTGTTTTGACAGGGAACTACCAAAGTAACCCTCACAGAGAAAGACAGAGACCAAAGCACAGTTTTCTGGTAAAAGACAAAGGGATCTGATAACTGAAAGTAGCACCCAGATGTGCACACACCCCCACAGCACCAAGGGGTTGCCTCGCACCTGGAGTATTTAGGTAGTATTTTCAGGAGGCTTCACTGACACGCTAAGCACAAATGAATGACTGAAGGTTTCAATCTTCATTCCAGCCCTTTCGGAAACCCTCCCGTGTCAAGTTCAGAATTTGGCAGCCACAACTACACCTCTAAGCACCTTTTTACAAAGAGCAGATGATATTGGGGTGGGGGGCTGCCAGTGCTGGGTGATGCTGTACACATCTCTTTAAAGAAAAAAAAAAAACAACAACAAGATCAAAACCAAAACTCTCTGCCTAGTCTAAGTTCTCCGTGGCAAATGTCTGGAGTTAAACCTGCCTATTTTGTCCTTAATTCACCCCGTGCTCATTCAGCAGATGCAACACCACTGGGTCTCTGACAAGCCCAATGAAGGGCGTTAGAATAATGCTGCTGCCATCAAACCCGCACCCGAGGCACTGCGGACGAGAAATTTAAGATTAGGAATCAGGCACTAAGAGGGAAAAGGCACAATAAGTTCAATAAAAATAATTCAATAAAACGAGTGTTAAATTCTATTTCCCTAAGTCCCAGGTGCCCAATTCTTTTTTTTTTTTTCTCCTAGTAAGCAGGAGTGCTGGTTGGGAATGGCAGCGAGAGCTGGAGCCCGGCACTGCAGCGCTCCCCAAACACGCAGCAGCCAGGAACGGCACCTCGCTGCTCCAGCCGCCCAAGGGCAGATAAACATTTACAGAAACCCCAGGACACCAGCAACAGAAAATAATATATCTGAAACATGTCTGTAATATGGTTTTTTTTTAGAATTTTTTTTACATTGAAACCTTTCCTGAATTTCCTCGCATGTGAAAAGCATGAGTGTGTCCTTAAAGATTAGCATATTTTTTTTTACCGTTTCATGCCTAGGTTATTTTTTAAGGCGCTGTGAGGTGCGGGGTGGTCGGGTATGAAAAGCACAGCTGCAGGTCTCGCCGCAGACCTCTGTGTCATACCCAGCACAGAAAACATCCCTTAAACCTGCTCAGCCACTGCCCCAACCCAGCTGCATGATCTAGTCCCAGGCATCCCGCTCACCAGGTCATGAATATGGCCCAAAAATACCATTTTTGGCAGGAGGGAAGGCAGCTTCTCGGAGCTGGTAAAACAGCAGAACCAAAGATAAACCTAGTTTTTATAACAATGGAGTGAAAAAATCCTGATCCTGTCTATGGTATAAGTTATTTATACTACCTATGTCCTACAGGCTGGTGGGCTGTACAGTTGGGGGTCCATATGTAAGGTTTTACTCACTAATATACTAAGTCCAGGATGCTGAACTTTTAAAGCAACACAATCATAGCCCCACAAAGGCTTTTGAAAGTGTCACTTTTGTATTAGTAAAATAATTGCATCCCAAGTGGGTCACCAGACTGAGTCAACTTTCAAGCAGTTGAAGAGCTGTCCAAGTAGGAAACCAACTCCTACCCTCCTTTTGAAGTTTCATGAAAGAAGTGATGCAAACCAGCTGTCTACAGACAGATCAGAGGGAAACGCTACTTTCTGTGTGGTAATATTGCCACACATTTCTTTGTCTTGAGATGTTGCTGCTTTTCTGAAAATAAGGAAAATGTCCAATGAAAGGATAAAAATTAAAAAAAAGGCCAAAAGCTGAAGGCGGGAGGTCCATACAGAGAAAGACACACTTCTGTGAAGTCTCGGAAGTTCCCACATTCGAGTAAGAAATTGTGGTGTTGCTCCTCTTCTCTGTTTATGGGCACTGCAAACATAAACCAGTAATGGGACAGTAACCATTAAAGCAAGTTAATCAGCACTGCCCAGTGTGTCATGGGAACACACCATCCCTTCACCGCTGAAACCGCAGCCCCAGACAAACCAACTTGGCGTGTATTTCACCCCATTAAAGACTGAATTTACCGAGAAGGCGGTGGTAGGAGTCCTCTTTGTCCAAAGAAGGTTGGAACTGGTATAGAAGCAAACAAGGGCACACAGAGGAGCAGTAAAGGCACGGCACTGCAATTGTGTGTGAGACCCAGGATCACCCACCTACTCAGAGGTTAAACAGCCTTTTAGAAAACAGTTACCCATTTATAAGCCTCAATCAGCACTTAAAAAGACTGGGGCTGTAGTATTTTGCCTGGAGAAGATCCAGCAACCCTGTACTGTTCTACCACACGGCACAGCCCCACAGAGCATGGACACGGTGGCTTCCAGGTGTACCAGGAACCCTTGGCCCAAGACAGGTTTGTCTCACTTAAACCATTCCCAGGAGGCATTTATTAACCTGTTCCTGTGACTCTCCAGAGAGGAAGGCTCCCTAGAAAACCTACTTGAGCTCTGCATTACAGTTATAAGTGTTTTTCTAATGGCTAATTTAAATTTCCCCTGCCTCACAGCTTGCACCCATCATTTCTTGTCCTAGACAAGATGGAGAACAGTGCAGCGCTTCCCCATTTTCAATGGGCTTTAAGTGATGCTAGTATGCTTTCCTTGAAGAAAAAAGAAGGGGGAAAAAAGAGTTTCTTGATGTATCCCTGCTACGTAAAAGCACCAAGTTACCTGGCATGATTTAAGAAGTTGAGAAAGTTGCAACATGTATGTGGAAGCTAAGGAAGGGCATATGAAAGGAGCTTGCACATTCTTAAGGACTTACCAGAGAGCTTGCAGCTTCCATAAGGAGATTAAGAAAATCCACGTTAGACCACAGGCAGAATCCCAGGCAGTACGTTGTAAAACAGAAACAAGCAGCAGTGTGTCACTTAGGGCAAGGCGTAAACGTGGCCTTTGTGAGGAGCATCCTCTGTAGATCCCAAGGTTGCCACTCTGAACCAGCCTGCTCTACATTGAGTGTTGTGAGCCCAGATGGGAAGAAAAGGTCTTTCCATTCAGATGTTATCATTTAACTACTGCTTTTGATCCTGTTACCTTTCACTCTGCCTGCAGCGGCCAGGTGCCTTAGCACGAAACTCAATGTCACATGAAATGAGCTATACTGCAAGATGCACACAAGTCATAGTCGTGGCTCCCCAGACCTACAAAAGCTTGAAACTGTGCTTCGTAGGAGGTAAAAAGCTTCTGAGACAGAAGAGTATAGGGTGGGGGGACTTTGTACACAAAACTGAAATCTCTTACTGGTTACAGACATAAGTCAATGGAAATATCATGCATTTACACCTGAGGAACCAGGGCAGAAAGTGATTCACCCTCAACCAAAGAACAAAAGAACAGTACAGAGGGAGGGAAGGTGATTCTGAAGAAGCAAATTAAGATTATTACCTGCAAGCAAAAAACAATCAAAATGACCTTTTACTGGTAAAATGTTAAAGAACCAACAGAGATTTATGTTTGCTTATCCTTTTCCCTCTAAGAGAGGAAAAGGAGTTCAGCAAAGCAGCCTGGGGAGATATAAAGAGGAAGGAGGTATATTTTATGATAAGCCTCAAACAATGTTCCTGTTGAGCTTAGGCACTGAGCTGGAACAAAATAAAACCTCTGATAAAGCAAGAAATTCTGCAAAGACAGCACTGGCTCCCATAGCCGAGACAGGAATTAAGAAGACCCACGTGCACACACGAACATACGCTCGCCAGTACGGAGGGAGGAGAAACTATCTATAGACTTTTATCCACATTTAACATGCAAGGCCTGTATTATTCCCTAAGCAAAATTTATTTTCACAAAACTTGCACAAAAAAAGCACACAGTAAATCTTATCTGTGTGGATTAGTTAATCAGATGGGTTTGGAACAAAGTATCTCCCTAAATTTCAGAGGATTTTAGGTGTGCGTGAAGAGAGAAAGCAGAACCACCAGAAAATTTGCTTTATCTTCCCATTCTTATCTTCTTTTTTGGATGCTAGTTGACAGACGTGCATGCTCGTGTCAGCTGAGAGCCCTAATATCAACTGCTCATCATGTGGTTTCTGCAGCCTCACCTGACCCAAGCATCCCTGTCTGACCCCATGGACCCGACCAAGCTATTCCATACCTGCAGCAGGAAGAAGGGAAACATGTAGGGGTAGTTTGGGGAAGAAGGAAAATTACTGGGGGTTGGTTTGCAGGAGTAGATAATTCTCTACTAGCAAATGGCCATGACCAGCCACCAGTTACGGAAAAGGCTTCTGAGAGCCGTAGCACCAAAATTTTCATTCTCTGTAGGCTTGGCAGCTCTGCAATCTCAAAGTGAGAGGGTGCAGAGTGACTGAATTAAGTGGAAAAGACCTTGGGTGGTATATGCTGGGTTCCAGCAGCGTGAAATCCAGCATAACTTCAGCCAGGTACATACAAAATCTCATAAATAAAATGCACAAAAGCACTCAGCTCTTTGCAGAGCGTGAGCTGGAAATACCACCCAAGCGACGCAGGAGAACAAAAGATGCTCGTAAAGCACTTCTGCTGGCCCTGAAACGCTTGGGTTAGGACTCTTGGGCTTTTACCCCAAATTCCCAGATTTTGCTTTAACTGCGCGCCACCTTCAAAAGAAAAAGGGAACGTACTCACCCTTCGCAAGCTGCACGAAGCCAAGAATGATGATCAGAGCCAGCGCCAGCAGTTTTGCCGCAGCGAAGGCATCCTGGACACGAGTAGCAGCTTTCACGCTGTAGCAGTTCACGGCGGTGAGGAGCACTGAGGGGAAGGGACAAGAGGAGGGACATCAGTTTTCCGCGAAACATTTAAAACGCAAACCAAACGATGACAAATTGGCGGTTTTTTTGGTTGGTTTTTTTTTTTTTTTGGCTAAAACTTAAGCAAACACGAAGAGTCTCTTCCTAAAATAGAAACGTTTGAAAAGCAAGGCTCTGCCGGCGCACACATTTCTCTGTTCTGTCTTTCGTTCTGGCAACAGGTGGTTTGAGCAGAGGACGCGCTCCTCG
The DNA here is from genome assembly GCA_028565335.1 of Limnodromus scolopaceus. NCBI lineage: Eukaryota > Metazoa > Chordata > Aves > Charadriiformes > Scolopacidae > Limnodromus > Limnodromus scolopaceus. The sequence goes on from JAOXNO010000063.1 coordinate 44,164,446, forward strand.
GGACGAGGAACTGCCCTGCTGTGTTGGAAAATACACTTCTGAGGGCACAGAAATAAAAGTGGTGGCTGCAACCACCAGCGTCGGCTGCCGTCCCCGTTAAGTCGATCCAACGTAACGCTGCCGCCGAGTGAAAACACCATAGAAACGTCAGGACAAATTTCCAGAGCTGATGGATGGTTATTTGTGGAACAATAGCACCTAAAAGGCTGTCGAGGTCACACCGAGCTGCCCCGCTGCGTGAACATAAAGAGAGAGACGTCCCTGTCCTGACCCATTCGTCGGGCTGCGAGACAAACAAGGCCCCCGGGTCAGCGGCGCAGATGGGAAGAGAAGCCAGATGGAAGGAAACCCTCATCCTCTGCTTGACCCTCTCGACCAGCGGTGCCGGAGGGATGCAGAGATGCTCACCGGGGCCGCGCAGGGCAGCGGTGGAAGTGAGGGCTGCACAGGGTGGGCTCAGATCTGCTGTGGCTGCTCTTGTACACGATCACCCTATTGCCTCACGCAGCATTTTGCTTGCCCAGAAGCTCCCACCACCCACAAGTTGCTCTGTGGTTAATGCAGCTAATGAAGCCTAAATTCCTACCTTTTTTGGCCCTGTTTCCCCATCACTCTCCTCTGCATCGCCCGCTCCTGCCACTAATTCAGTGTGACGCTCCTACCAGGTGAGGGACAGCATCAACTAGGGCTTGTCTAGAGGCACAGAGCTGCTGACTGGCCAAGTTTCACCTGCTTCAGGGAAAATAATGGCTAAAACCTTTACTGCTCTTCCAAATCACTTACTATTTTCGTGCCCTGCTCACTCCCCAGAGCCTGTTGTTTGTTATAGAGACGGGCAAATGTCAGGCAGAGAATGACAGCATCCCACGTGCTGGATGCCCTCCCCTCCTCCTCCTCCTCCTCTCCCTTGCACTGAGCCACCCCTCGCTGCCCCCATGCCAGCTTGTCACCAGCCCCGGGAGCCGACCGGTCACCGAGCGGCTCAGGGAGGAGCCGATCTCAACCTTTCCTCGTGAGCTGGAGGCTTTTCCCTGCAGGATCCTTTCCCGCTCAGGTTGCAGCTTGTATTTTTACTCCGCAGGAGCCAGGCAAGTTTTTCTAAAGCTGGTGCAGGGCAGAGTGAGGCAAATCACTGCTGCTGTTACAGGACGTGCTACAATAAAACCTGGCCACTGCGCTCCTCCATCTGCCCATTTCCTTTCCAGGTTGGCCTCTGCCCTCGTGGAAAGGCTCTTTCCCACATCCTGCAGCTCATTTTCACGGGACCCCATTGCCTCGGCCAGAGCCAAACAGCTGCTCCTCAAAATATTCAGCTCAGGTGCTGATCACCCTCTCCTGAGGTTAATCTACTAGTGTAGATCTAGTCCGTAACGTCCAGAGCAAACTAGTAGTTTAAAACCCAGACTATTTGATGTAGGTATTTCAGCCTTAATCGAACCCCCTGAGAGGGGGGGGATCAGTAGCACCAAGTCACTGGTCTCTCCAGGAGACTGCCAGTGGAGACTCTGGCCACAAGCCTGTCCCCATGGGGCTGAGCCCCATGAACAGGGGGACAAGGTGACGGATAAAGGCGGGAGACAAAAATACCAGTACCTGGATGACTTGGTTACTACCCAGCAAAAGCACCCAGACCCTCAACACATGCCGAGCATCCCAGGGAAAACCACAACGTGCCCCTACTCTGAAGCAAGGTCACTTCCCAGCTACAGACTGGTACCCAGTCGAGCGTACCCTAAGAGCACACATGCACGTGAAGGACACAAGCACCAGCACACCATGGACTCACTAGCCCACCTCCGACATGAGATAGTCACATGGGATCGATCGGCAGTCCCTGCCTTTGCTCCCCGGCTTGCGGCAGGACCACGTGGCAGAGCTGCTCACATCTCACCGGCTCGGAGCAAAGGCAGGTTCCCGCAGCCTCCCAGCAAGGGCACAATAGACTGCAAACTGAGAAATAAAACCACGGGAGGAGGAAGGAGTATTTGGGCATTTAAAGGGGTCTTATCGGCTCATTGCCACCCTGCCCTGCCTGCGAGGAAGAACTGCACCGGTAAGAGTTCAGGGCAACGCACACGGAGCCCACAGCAGAGCTGGGAATAGCCTTCCTGGAACATATGGGCACGGACAGGCTCAGATGTACCCATGGGCTGGCTTCAGAGAGCCTCAGTCTTCAGGGACAGCAGTATCTGGGTCCGACAGCAACGATTAGACTTCGGGTTCCCACTCGAGCGAGAGGGACAGGACTTCCCGGTGACTCAGAGCTCACACAGGCAAGAAGGGACACGAGTTGCATCATTCATCCAGAGGGTGGGGGAGCCCACTACGGCCACAGCACGACAGCAACACGCACCAGGCTGAGAGGATTTAAGTGTGCATATATTGCTCAGCTAAAGGCTGCTTGTAGGGCACCTTTAGGCAAGGAAGAGCAAAGCCAGCCCCACTGCAGCATCCCAGAACACGATGCCTGCTTTCAGGATCATTGGCTCCCTGTCCCTCCCAAACCGCTCGGATCTAGTGTCGTCTCCATACAAGAGCGTTTAAAGTCTGGAGAAATTAAAGAGTTGGACATCCTTGCAAAGAAAAGTATGTAATATCCTACAAGAATGAAAGGCAGAAGTGAATAAGGAGTTTCAGATTCACTTTTTTTTATATCATGCCTTTCGAGCCCCTTTGGGGGTGTCTGGGCACTTGGGGTGGGTGAGACTGAAATGACCCAGAGCTGTCCTTCGTTGGGAAGGACACCCCTGCGGGCTCTCGCGCAGGTCACAGGACAGCACGAGCTGGGCTTTGGCCGAGCTGCCTCGGCACCCAGCCAAAAGCAAGCGGCGAGGAACCGTGCTGACAAACCTGCCCCCGCCACCTCCCCCAGGCGTAACCCCCCTGGTCCCAGGGTCCCTCCGCCCCGTGCTGTTCGGGGCAGATATGGTGCATCTAATTAGAAAGACACAGCGTTCCCGGGCTCGGAGGCTTTTCAGCATCAAGCATCAGGCCCAGCATTATCGGCGGTTTGCAGGGTCACGGCTCCGTCACCCTGCAGCAAGATTGCGATATATCTGCTCCAACCGGGACGCTGAAAAGAGATGTTGTCCACATATACAGGGAAGGAGAAAATAAAGGTTAGAGAGGTCATCTCACAGCATTTCTGTCCCACTGGGGGTGGTGAAGGGGAGAGAAGAAACCACAGTGAAATATCACTAAGCACAGATCACAGTTCAGCTGCTAAAAGCACCTCTAGTGAATCCTAACAGGGAGGATGGGGAGGGAGCAGAGGATCCAGGATTCACTTCGACCAGTGATTATGCTAAAAATAAAACTCTCCTTGTTTACAGAGGGATATTTAAAGGATGAGCTAACGCATCCAAAAGCACACTTTTCCCGTTAGTGAAGACAGCCCTCAGAGGTGTGACAGTGACATTCCCTTCCCCATTTAGGCATTCTGTTTCTTTGACAATAGCTGCTTCAGCCTCCCCATTAAATACTGACCTACTCAGGGCCGGTTTTCATGTTCTGGTTCGGTATGGAGTCTGCTGGACGCACCGTGGGACGGCAGTGCTGTACATAAAAGGCAAAAGCTTTCTACATAGCCCAAAGCTGAAAAGCAATGGAAGCTCCTGTATTCAGCCCTTTAAAACATATCAGTGCCAGATATAAACAGACTTCATAAAAATAAGAAAACACTTAGGGCCAGAGACTCTGAAAAGGGCTGGGATCTTCTTCCCCACCAGTTGTGACTCAGAGCCCTTCAAGTCACAATCTCTCTGCTTCGCATTTCCCACCGTGTAATAATATTTGTCTTTCCCAAAGGAGGGTGGTGGAGTTACTACAGTTACATGCTTTCAACATAGCTAAAAAAAAACCCCAGTCTCTCCCACCAGAAAAAAACCTACAGACGCTGAGACGAAAAGACAGACCGAGTACTTTTTCAGTAAAACTCCAAGACAAATTCCAGTGGCTGCTCAACTTCCCAGGAGACCCAGAGGGCCAGAGTTTCTTAAAGCAGATCGTTTTATTCCTTTGATCCGAGATGCTACCCTGCAAAGCTGGGGCTGAGGGCCGGCTCCTGGCACCGCTCCGTTCACCTCGGATGAACCGCTCCACACGAACAACGGGGGAAAAGCTGCGCAGCCACAGCTTTACTCTAAGCCAGGGAGATGATGCAGCGCAGGGAAGGATCAGACAGCACTGCCCTGATTTCTGCAGCAGCCTTCCCAAGGCTAGGGCCGCTGGCCATCGTCAGCAGCCAGCCACGCAGCGGGGCAGACCTTCAGCGTGACCCATCGGGGCTGTTCTCAGGAGTCATTCTAGGAATATGGGTTTCAGCACGACCTGACGTGACACGGTCTGTCTGATCCAGCAGCCCCTCTCTAAAGGCTTTACATAATTGGGATAATAGGAGCTGGAAAGCCGCAGCGATTGCAGATGTAGGAGGGGGTACTTTTATTTATTTACTTATTACTTCTGGCAGAAGTAGGAAGGATATTGGGTTTTGGCTGCTGTAGAGAGAACATGTAGAGCCCTTCGCCTCTTCTGGTGAGAAGGTGAGCTTCATTTCAAGATACTCAAGCCACAAGGGAAGCCAGAGGCTTTCAAAGAGGATTTTTGCTTTGTGAAGCCAACAGCGGGTCCGGCTTCAATTATTTACTCTGTCCTAGTAGTCCCAACTGGCTTCAGGCATGTCACTGAACCTGCTCCGCTGGCACCCACCTGCAGAGTCAGGGAATTTCCCCATTGCTGATAGGGACCAAGGATAAACCGACTAAAACAACACAGGACCCAGAACCTTGCCAGCCTCCCTTCACATTTTGTGGGCATATTCCTTTGAGCTCCCAGTCCTAAATTCCAAGATCCCTCCCAAATGTGATTTCTAGATGACAGGAGTCATCTAGATGACTAGTCCTCACAAAGCAGACATGGAAAGGGATCACGCCAATCCCCACGTGGAACAAGACCATGATGAAGGCACTATATGTGACAACGGCTCCTGCGCCTACAAAGGAAAGGCAGGATGTAGTAAAGCTGCCCGACGGCCACGTGGCTCTGCCCAAAGCAAACAGTACGTGAACGGAGCCCTAATGCAGGTAACCCAGGGCTTGGCATTTATGATGCAACAGTCTTGGTAACCATACTATAGGGAAAAAAAAGGCAGGGCTGCAGCTTTCCCGGGTAATGGAACGTGGCCATGGATCGGAAATGGAATAGAGACAGTGCTCAGGGAGACTCTTTTTGAAAAAAGAAAAAGCAAATGAGCAGCCGCTCGGCCGCTCTGCGCACTCATCCTCACTCACAAGGGGAAAAAGGGTCCAGTTCCATCAGTGTATGTAACTTGCTGATGGGAGGCTGCTCAACCCAAGAACTTCAGCAGCTTTTCAGGTGAAACATTTCTGAAATGGCTGTAGGAATTCCTGAGGTACTGGCACAGCTGCATTCATGCTGCATGTGAGGTTACACACCTTGGGAGCCCTTCCACAATGTCACTTTGGTCCTTTATTTAATCTCCTATAGGTTTCCCTGGTCTTGACCTGGAGTGCTTCCTATATAATTCAGTGTACATCTCTATAACAAGGACAAATGTGTTTAAGTATCTTGCTTCAAAGTAGCAAACTCAATTAAATTGCTCCCAGTTACCCATGGACTCCTAGTCGTGGTATTACAGGACCAGAACAAAAATGCATAGTAGGGTAGGGAACTTGCAGAAAGGAAGGGGAAGAACGAAGGGAAATCCTTCACCTCAGCTTCCCCACCAGGAAAATGGGGACTCTAACACTGTCCACGGGCAGAGGATGAATCATGCAATGATTTCTGGTTGTAACTCACATATTTCCGAAGCACTTAGCCCTTACAATTGTAAGAAAATGCTTCCATTTACCATCTGCCCCTGGATGATGTCGATTTTCTCCTCACAATTACTTACAGAACGGTTCTCAGCTCTCTTCCATGGCCCCATCCTACACCAAAGGCTGCTCCTTTCACTCTTCATAAAGTGCAGATGATAGACAAGCAGGTTTCTCTTCTACTAAAGATGGTGCAACCAGGTTTCAAACAGAGTCAAGACAAGGAACAAACCACAGGGATGACAGCAAAGCATGGCACAGACACAAGATAGCCCATGTGCTTTAAAGACAACTGCTGCCTAAGCCCACAGGAGATCAGACACGTTGAAAATAAAGAGTTACTCCACTCAGTATAAACAAGGAATTTTGCTACACAGTGCCTTAAACTGTTGAGATATCAATGCCTTAGATATTCACTAAGGTCAAAAAAATCCCACTTTACATTTAGGTGGCTGTGATGCTGCAATGTTTTCCAATAATCTCAGGTGTCTATTTCTAATAGCACAATTAAATGCGAGAAATACATACAAGGACATACACAGAAAATGGTTAGGGAAATTTCAACTTGATAGATACTGAGAAAAGACTTGTGCCCCGCAAGGTTGCAAAGAGAAAAAGCAGATATTTCTTCAAAGACAAGTCCCTGGAGAAACTTAACAGCCAGGGCAACCAGTCTGTAGAGGGGACGTGCTTAGTAGCACATGAGGCTGTTGGAGAGGAGCACTTGGCCCCAGAGCAAACGTATCTATATTAAAATCAACTTATAACAATAAACATACCTGGCAAAAGTTTACAGTTTCCTTTCAATTTTTCTTCCCAAAACATTGATGTTGAGGAGTCAGGGAGCGGGCACATCCACAAACACCAGCTGAAAGGAGAAGGCAAAGGCCGCCCTAGCACTAGAGTTTAAGAAGAGGGATCATCTCAGACCCCCTGAGATCACGAACTCCGGATGTCTCCAAGAAACGACCGCAGACACCCAGAACGTGTCACAGCTCCATCTCTCCACTGGCTTTCGGTCCCAGGGAGCCCCTGGTGCTGAAAAGGGCCAGGAGCCAGAGGAGTTGGTGCAAAGTGGGATGATGCCAGCATTTCATCGTGTACCGCAGCTCCCAGGAGCATCCACACCCTCAAATTTCCCGAATTCTGCAAGAATAAATTGACAAGCACTCGCTTGCCACCTCTCTCTCAAAAGCTCTGCCAAGCAATGCAGCTCAGTCAAGGCCAAAAGGCAGCACCAGGAGGAACTGGAGAAGAGCTCAGTGAAGAATGTCATGGTTTGCAAATACCGCAGAGGCTGGATCTCAAGCCTATGTAAATACACCTATGGCTTTGGTACCAAGGTACCATAAAAACAGTGATACAGCTTACACTATTCAAATTGTGTGGGACATGAAAAACTGCAAAGACTTTTATCAATGCTATGGGAGCTAACTCCTAGGTGGTGGTAGAAGTTTTGTCTCCCTAGAAAGAAGCTTGTGTTTTTACTGTTGAAGTTTCTAGATTACCTCATGCAGCAATTCCACAAAACAGGTGATTTTAGCACAGGAAGACAAACAAAATGTAGACTTTGCAATGGAAGAAAGAGGTATCTTTCGTCCATTCCCAGCAAATTAAAAGGGCCCCATAACTATCATGAGCCAAACAACTTTTCCACCATGCCCACCTCATATGAAGTATCTCCCTAACAGCAAAAAATACTTGCTAATATTTTTTGTACACATTAAGCCCAACAGACAAGCCACCATCTTTGCCAGATAGTCAGCTACTGGACCTGCAAAACACAGCATCTTACCTGGCCCCAAATAGAGAAGCACCTTCCCACAAGTTGTATTGAATTAGGTTCCACAAATCCACAGGAAGGTGGCTGAACTTCAGCACCGAGTGCTAAATCCTGGCTCATGAGCTTCATGACAAATTCCAGGCAGGTTTTAGTCTGAATCATACCACCTATGCCATGCAGAGGGTCAGAATTCAGCTCTGCATGTTGGCTGGCAAGAAACTGCTTTCTCATCCACTGCAGTTGATCCACTGGCCTCATCTGACACCGGGACTATGAGCCTACTGGAATACTTGAAATACCCAGTGATGTTGCTTTGAATTAGACTGACCATGCCGAGTTTCTCTGAAAAAGCCTTCCCCATTTGTCCGTGTCAGAAAAGAAAGGCTCTGAGGGATGTGAGTGGTAGTGTAAATCATTCAAATACAATAACATTTAATGGGACATTTATTGTGAAAGCCAAGAGAGGGGTGCCAAGAAATGCAATAGTTGCTTGCTGTGTTACAAGAGTTCTCCAAACCTTCATCCATTTCAAGAGTCCTGCTAGTGTCAGAGACTATTTTCATTAATGCTACTCTCTCTAATTAAACATGGATTTAAAAAAGCAATCTCGGTCTTGCAGCATTAGCCATACAGCAGGGATTCTACAAAGACCCCTTCCTTCCACCCTGATCAAACAAATGCATATTTACTGATACACCTCAGTAATTTAATCCACCTTTCTGGAGGAGAAAAAGAAAAATAAGTCTTCAAAGCTTCACACCCTGCTTGTCCTGGCAGATTAATTCCAAGTAGCAATGCTGCAGAATAAACCCATCTTAAACAGACAAGCATGAGATGTATTTTGTGTTTGCCTTGCTCACCATCTAACACCTGATGGGTTCAAAATCTACCCATAGCCTTGCTTTAAAGAGCTGGTCGAACAGCCAAACTGTCAGATTTAAAGTGAAACCTTAATGCTAAATAAAGATGTTCCTGCTTTCAACATACACGATTTCTACTGACACTGAATATTCACTTATGGACGACGGCTATAATTTGGCAAGCATTCAAGGCACGTGTTTATACACTTGCCAAATCCTGGATTTGATACCTTTCTCCTCCTCTAACCCGCAATGTACTCAGGGGGGTGTCAGGCACTTGGGCTTCCATGTGACATGCGCTATTAGATACGACTCAATTCTGCACTGACTCCTACTAATTCTTCCACTATTAGGCTGTTCATAACAAAAGAGACAAATGAGAAATACGTGATCACTTTAATGGAATTCCACACTTGCAGCAAGAGCGCCCAAAATAATATTTCAGGAGCAGCAAAGGAAGTCTAAAGAATTTTTAAAGAAGATTGAAACACTGTATCTGTGGAGGTAGCAGATAGTGATGCAGCAATATTGGGGTTATTAGTGCCAGATTAGCATATATAATTAACAAGTGATAAAAGGCTTCAGAAGCTAACAATCAAATCACTGATTTGACACTGAAGATCAAGAGTAAAATTATATACAACCAGCAGAGCTTCTCAAGCTTATGTGGAGCAGCTTATATTGTCAAGAAATAGGAGAATGATAAAATAATCTGTTTTATGTAGCACACAGTGGGTGTGTGACAGGCTGGGGCTACCAACGTGTGTAGAAAGAACAGCCCAAGCTCTTGTGAAACTCCAAGCAAGAACCAGCTCAGGTCTGGAAGCGGCACTATCCTTTGTCTCCTTTATCTACCAGGAATTTACTGTACCACAATTCAAAGACCTCCCACGTGTAGAAAAGTCTGCAAATTCACAGGTGGAAATAAGGAATATGCATGTTATCTTTAACTGGATAACTTGAAATTTTCCACCCGTGAGCCACCTCTAGAACACGCACTGTGTATTACGTTGCGCTCTGTGAATTTTTAATCATTTTTGTTGAGATTTACCAGTTCAGGTTTAAGAAGTGTAACACAGGGGGCAGCCAGTTGTAAAAGAGAATGTGACCCGCCAGTGCTACAAGCCGTCAGAGATGCACTTTCAGTCGGATGCTGTCCCACATCACTGTTCAGGCCACCACCCAGACACCACCTCTTCAACGGGATAAAAAAGACAGGATTAAACAGTTTTACGTGATGCTCCTTCTGCTACGTGAAGAGGGTCCTGCAACATATATAAACAACAAGTTCTTTCAAAACTACACTTGCTACCTAAATATTCTGTTAGAAAGTGTGCATTTAATTCGAAGTGAAAACAAATTGGAGAAAATTGCAGAAAAAAACAGAAGTATGTTGGAAGGGCAGTGCAAATGTGCGTTCCACTGTGAAGCCTTCTCAAGAGGAAGAAAAAATGAGGAACCAACACCAAACGTAATGGATTTTCATTTATCTACACAGCCTCAAACGTGCACCTGAAACACAGAGCACAGAATCCTTAGCAGTTTAATTCTTTGCCATGTACAATACTGATACTGTTACGGAGATATCACCAAATATGAAAAGTTAGGACCTAGTAACTGTCCCTCCAGCCTCTATAGAAGGCATAAAATTGGTTCAGATGAGATTCTATTTGGGGGAATTCAAATAACTGTTGGGTTTTCACGCATATGCACAAATTCTCAGCTTCATTAACTTTCTCTTTTTCTGTTTAAAAAACACTTGGATACCAGATGGACCTTATGTTTTTTTACCCCTTAGCATTTGCTTTTACAATTTATCAGTCCTAAAAGCATCAGCCATCCAATCTTACAGATAAAGTAACACGCAGTTTATGAGTTACCTAAGTAACCTGCAGCCTGAAAAGCATTAAGCCAAACTACCTGCAAATTCTTACAACCAGGGAGCATGTTTCGCGGTGAACATCAAATAAGCCACGCTAACGATGAAAAGCTTGACCCATCTTGCTACAGGAAGACTTCCCTGTATTGAGGTCCAACACTTTTATTTGGCAGCTGTAACAAGCTTTCATGTTGTCTTATGGAAGAGGTAGCCTTGCATACCAATTACCTGTAGATTACAATCTTGATAGCAGAAAATGCCTATTTGCAGTTAAATTCTACTTACCACCCACTTTGTTTTTTTCAGCAGCTCAAGGGGAACAAAATTCCCTATTCCAACTATTTTTCCTTTCTTTCAAGACTGTGATTTATTTAGTTTATCTTAATGCCTAAGAATTCCGTTTCTATACTTCATGGTGGCAAATATGGAACAACATATTATTTTTCAACTGTTTAACACCAGCAACGCTCTAAGTGGAAACAAGTAACTTTTGTTCTTTCTCCTCTTACTAGAAACCACGCAGTCAATTGAATTTTATGTTGAGATACAAACTTTGCGAAGAATACAGCCAGTACTGTTCTAGATGGCTGGATTTTGGCTACATAATAAGTCAACTGTATTCCAGCCGGGGGCCCCAGGTTTCCCTATTGCTTCCTAAACTCTTCTTCCCCTCTTTGAGATAACTCATGAACGTAACGTTCTAGAGCATATGCACATTTAAATAGGCCATTTTTCCTACCCTAGGGCTCTTTGAGAAAAATATCATCTCACTGGGTAGGGGTATGTTTGGAAGAACCGTATAACAAAGCCGCTTGTTAGTCCGTAGAAGTTTTGTGCGACTCGCTAAGTCCTTGCACCAGATTTACTTCATTTATTGTTCCTAGTTCACGATGTGGTTTTGGCACCAGACAGTAGAAAAGCTAGCTCCAAAAATCAAAGTTACAGTAAACTAACTTGCTGAAGGCAATGCACGATGAACTAACCTTTTGTACCAAAGGAGACAAACAAAAATTTAACTCAAAGCATAAACAAAATAGTAGCCAGCGGCGCGGGGGGGAGTAAAGTTTAAAGAAGAAACACATGGAAATGACGCAGATTTGTAGAACCAGCAACTCTTTCCTTGGCATTTCAAGATAAAGGCCCAAGAACAAACTACTAATTGCTAGCAAAAGAAAGCTGGAGACACTTTTATTACTTATTGGAGAAGCGTAAGTAGGAATGAGACCTGGCATCAAGAAATTTTGTGTTGCAATCCACTCTGTCACCGAACAGACCTTGCCATGGGCAAGTCTACTTTTCCCCTCTATTTGTTTTCTGATTGGTAAAACAGGAACAGAGACACCTCATCCCAACTAGTTTGGGAAAGTTCCCACAGATGAATATTTACTTACTATTAGAAACACGTTCTCAAAGGTTTTGTCAACTACAATATGTTCTTGCACAGCAAGAAAGTCCAGTAAGAAAGTCCATCTAATAAACTCTGTTTATTAGCTCAGCAAATAATGTTACCGCCACGTGCACACATGCCCCCTTTCTCTGATAGGGAAGAAACCATATTGCAGACTGGCAGGAAAGCACTAAAACTAGATTTTTCACAAAGCCCCACTTGATGCAAGAAACCCAGCAGCAGAACTATTTTCTACACACCCATACACTTGCCCTGACGGTCCTAAAAACTTATCTGGGGAAATAAGTTTAGATCTTGCCCAAAGAAAGTACAATTTTCTGCCCTGACTGTTACTTATCTTATTATATCTGCTAGGTAGCCACGTGATGTACTCGGTCAGTTTGTGTATGAAGACATTTACAGACAATATATCTCCCCATAACGACCATGTGCTGCAACTTTTGAATGCCTGCGATCCTCAGAGGGCAAAGGAATCTAACACAATCTCCCTTTGGACAGCACGAACAAGCAGACTTCTCTTCATAACCTCAAAATGAAGGAAAGAAAAATAATAAAATAATAATGACACGATCTCCTGACTGTAACTTTGTACTGCAAATAAATGCTTTACAAAGTCTTCGCAAAAAATCGTATCCTCTCACAATTTACATTGTCACAGTGGCACAAGAATTATTAGCGGAGTGGAACACAGACTGACTGTGAAATGAGAAAGGCAAAGAATGGTCCTGTATTTAAAGGATGAGGAATTTGGATGGGGTTACTTTGCTGTCACTGGAAGAGTGAACAATGGGGCTTCACTGGCAAAACCGCAGACTTCAAAATACCAGAGAAACGATAAAAACTGCATTAGGGGAGAGATCATGTGCCACGGCAGGCATCAGTGGCCCTAAATTCATCACAGCACGGCTGAACTTCTCTGCAAGGCAATGCCTCACGAGACACGATGTTTGCTAGCAAAAAAACCACCTAGATGGGTTTCCAGCGTAGCACGGGTGCACATCCAGAGGAGAAAGGCCTCATCTCAGAACTGGTGCTGAAAAGAGCCTGGCGCTGATGCAGCACAGGCCACCTTCAGCACCAGTTGCTCATGACAGGCAATTTCCCAGCCACGTGTTCCTTACCCCATTTACCCTCCCCTCTGTCTGCACTCAAACCCCCATTCCCCAGCCACCGCAGCCCCCCCAGCACCACGGGGGGATTTTTTTCCCCCTACCCCAACCTTCTCCTGCCGCATGGCACGAGAAACCCCATCCCAGCGCGTGGGCAAAAGACACGCTGCGTTTCTCCCACGCTGCTCGCTGCCCTGCCAGAAACCAGCGAGGCTCGCCAGCCCGTAACCGGCAGCTTGGCAATTTTTTTGCTCAATTTATTCGGGATGGGGCCACGTTTCCCACTCACGCTCTTCAAAACAGGCCTCCCAAACCCCCCCCAGCCAGTTCAGCACAGGATGGTGCACCTCCTACAAAGCGAGGGGCGGCTGGCTGTTTGGGCTGACCTTTTGGGGAAGGCGATGGTGAGCCTCCCAGCCACGTGGGCACCTGGAAGAGGATCTGCAGGTACTTACGGACACAGAGACAGGCCACCAGCTTGGCAGCCTCGTCGGGCACCGGGCAGGTGGGGAAGATGGGCTTGAGCAGGTAGGTGGCGAAGACCAGAGCCACGATGTACTGCGAGGAGGGCCGGATGATGAGCAGCTCTATCCAGAGCTTGAGGAAGGCGGGCAGGGAACCGTAGACCTCCAGCATGTAGGCGTAGTCCCCGCCGGACTTGGTGATGGTGGTGCCCAGCTCAGCGTAGCAGAGGGCACCCACGATGGAGAAGGCCCCGCAGACGGCCCACACCACCAGCGACAGCCCCGGCGAGCCGGCCTCCCGCAACACGCCGGTGGGGGTGACGAAGATGCCGGAGCCGATGATGGTGCCCACGATGATGGCCACGCCGTTGAGCAGCGTGATGTTGCGCTGCAGGGTCACCCCCTCGCCCTCGGCGGAGGCGCAAGGGGAAGGCGAGCGGGCGCAGCCGTTCTCCTGCGCCCCGCCGCCCGCCGCCTCCAGCATCTTCTCCATCGCCTGCTTCTCCTCCTCCTGCGCCAGCGAGGAGGCCGAGCCCGCCGGGCTCCTCTTCTTCACCGCCGTAGCGCTGCTGCTGCTGCCGCCGCCGCTGCCCGACATGGTGGTGGCGGCGGAGGGGAGCGGTGCGGGGCGCGGAGCTGAGCGGGGCGGGCGCGGCCGGGCGCTCCGCCGCCACCACCATGCAGCCGCCCCTTTTGTTCCGGCGGCGGTGGGCGGCGTGCGAGGAGCGCCTCCCGCTTAGGCGGGGAGCGAGGGCCCGGCCGCCTTTCCGGGAGGAGGAGGAGGAGGAGGAAGGAGGGAGGGGGTGTTGCAATGCCCCTGGTTTGCGCCAGCAGCTCCCCCCTCCGGGAACTGGCGGAGCTTTTAAGGGGCGCGGGCAGGTCGCACGCCCCCACTGCGCCCCCAAAGAGCTGGGGGGCCAGGGGATCAAAGCGGCCTCCACCGGCTCTTTGCCCGCTCCCGGGGGGCTCCTGGGTGTCAGTGGCCAGGAGGGGAGGTTTGTTGCCATTCGTTCTCCTGCCTAGACTGGGCTGTGTGTTCCTATAGAGGAGGATGTGTCTCTGCGTATGTATGGGGGGGGTGTGTGTGTGTGTAAATCTGAATTTCTGCAAAATCTGTGTCTCTCAGTGCCCCCCCAGCCCCATCCCATCTCAGTCCACCTACCAGACTCTTCTGTCTGACACACACAAGCACAGGCCAGGGCCCGGCTGCTGCATCACCTGCATTTCTGCAGGGACACTGCAGAAATACGCCTGTCATTTTGGATGCCAAAAATCACCAAAAAAAAAAAAAAAAAAAAAATAATTCACCAATCTGGACTTCTATCACAGTACCTCAAGAAAAACATTGGTTTTGCATCCAAGGAGACTTGGATACTTCACAGAAGCGCCTAAGGAGCCACGTCTTCAGCAAATTCAGATTCTTTTCTTGTTCTTTGGGACAGGAGGTGAGTTCAGAGGCTAAAGCCTGGGAGCCCTGATGCTCAACAACAGTCATTCCCATTGAGAGGGGGAAGTGGTACCTTTGAGGAGCTGTTTGGCAGCAAGGGATTAGTTGATGTCACACAAGGAGTTGAAAACCAAGATCGGCGTCCTTCCTCCCTGGACCATCCTCTTCCTTGCAAGTTTCAGACACGCTCCAGTACAAGCTGTAGGGTGGGTCAGGTTTTCTGCAAGAAACCTCAGAGAAACGTGAAAATCTGCATTCTGGGGAAAGATTGTCACATTTCAGTCACATTTTCAGGCACCTCGCTCTAGTAGTTGGCATCATGAGGGCTTCCCACCGTTAGAGGAAGCCGGAGCAGCCCCTGGAAGCGCTGATCAGAACCTGACCCCTTGTGGCTGATGCCCACAACAGCCCAGAGCCTTAACGCCACCTTCAGCCTTTCTCCATTTATATAAGCAGCCTTACTTAGGAAGAAAGCTTAGACAAAAATTACCTTTGCGCCGAGCACATTTTTCTCGTTTTCAGTGAGAAACGGGATCCTTGAATAGACTGCAAAGACTATGAAAATTAATTAAAAATAATCAGCCAAACATATTTATCGTGCAATTTTCCTGACACCCCAAAAGCCTTTCTTTAGCCCACCCAGCAGAGGCTGTATGGCTGTAACCTAAACTGATTATTTCTCAAAGATTTACCAGCATTTACTTGTTACTGTATTTCATACTTTATCCGAGGCAAAAATATTCACGGGACCATAAAATCAGAAAAAAAAAACCAAAGCCAAAAACCATCCACCTGCAAGATAGGGGATTGTCTCTGTGTTGGCTTCATTACATCAGGATGCAGCAGACAGGATTGGAATTGAAATAAAATATTTTCAGATGAATGCTCGAGAACTCAGGTGTATAGTTGGGTGAACAACATCAAGCATCAGTGGATTTACTTCACCAGTGCTCTAGACTAGCTTCTTGCCTTAGGGCAAATAAATTAGCTGCTTGATGATTAGCATTTTACACCCGGTATCAACCTAATTCACAGAAATTTCCATTACGTTTTACAAGAATGGGACTGAGTTATCTTTTTCTCTCTGAAATCGATTCTTCCAAAAGGGAACTTCTTAGTAGACTGACAGCTAAGAATTTGCAGACTTCAGCCTCAGTTCTGACAGCATTCCCATTCGGATATCCCGGGATCCAGCGGCAGTGGAGTCGCAGCCACTGAACTGACTTATTTAAAGTCAACCACATACTTGGCCGCCTTGCAAATTTATCAGTCGGAGTTAATTCTGCAACTCTTTCTCCATTTGTATTGCTGAGAAAATACCTGCTCATATAGTGCTTTATATCTTCAAAGCACTTCACAAATGCTAAGTATTATTATCGGTTCCGAGCACGAACATTAACTCTCCTCAGGCCCCCAAGTTATTCCGCTGAATCTTTGAAGACTATTTGATTATACAATCAGTTCTCCATGTGCTAATACTCAGGCACTTCGAGTTTGTCACATCAAAAAGCAAGACGGAAAGAATTATTTGTCAGAAAAACAAATAATTACCAATATCAGAAGTAAATTGGCCATTTGTTAGAAGTAATGTGTATGTTCTTAACCATTTATCGGGAGAGCTGCCTTGATCAAAATAAGACAGCCCGCTGGAACCACATAAGCCTTTTCTTTAGCAAACACCTCTAATACTAATACAAGAGCTTATAAGCTTTTTAATTGTTGGGTAAATGGAAGCGGTGGTAGCTTCTAGAACCCTTAAATAGCTATCATAGTGGAGCTGGCTTTGCTCTTAACCTGTGCGGCTCTTTCTTCATACTGAAATGGCTTCCCTACCAAAAAAGGCACCAAATAGCACAGTTTGAGAGAACTAATATAAAAGTATTCCCTATAATTATTTTAGGGGGGGAATTCCTTAACCAGGAACGTAATCTCCTACTTTGCCCATCAAAAGAAGTGGAAGCTTCCTTGAATGAAATGAGCTAAGCATAACCTATCTATATGATCATAGAATGGTTTGAGTTGGAAGGGACCTTAAAGACCATCGAGTTCCAACCCCCCTGCCATGGGCAGGGACACCTCCCACTAGAGC
>JAOXNO010000063.1:44197409-44212520 GCA_028565335.1 Limnodromus scolopaceus
ACCCGCAGACCAAGGTTTTTGTGCCTTGCCCACCCTCTGAACCCAAAACTGAGAGTCTCTGAAGCACAGCGTTACTGGCTACTTCATTAGATACACCCGCTTGGGGTCTTCTGGAAGGAAAGAAATTAAGTCCTTGAACAAACCACTCATGTGAAGGGCAGCTAAACAACCTTCCCTCTCCGTTTCCTCAATAAGGGGCAAACTTTATCGGCCTGCGCAAGGTCGCCACGGGCAGGTAAGGCAGAAGCTGGGGAGCAAAACACTCTCCAGAAGGGCCACCGCTGTTATTCTCAGTGCCGTTTCCTGATGTTTCAGCCGAGGAACTGTCACAGACAAAGCCCGGCTGAACTTGGCGTCCCCGCCTCTTCCACACAAACTTTTCGAGGCCTCTCAGAAGCGAGGGAGGGAGGGACATGGGCGCTGCCCGTGTCCAGGCCCCTCAGCCGGGCCCGGGGCAGGCCGGGGGAGGGCGCGGCGGGCAGCGGAGGTCCCTCGGGGCGGGGGAGGATACGCCGGAGCGAGGAGGGCTCGGGGCAGCGACCCGCTCTCCTGGGGTGAGGGCGGCCCGGGCCTGAGGGAGCCCGACCCTGGGCGGACCCCCCTGAGGGCAGCGACTCCCCATGAGGGAGGCGGCGCGGGAGGGCGGCGGCACTCACGGGCGTCTCGCAGGCGGTAGGAGCAGCAGGCGCCCAGGCTGCACCGTCGTGTCCCCCGCCGTGAGGCAGCGGCCGCCCAAGCCCGGCGCAGCAGCGGCAGTAGCATCTCGTAGGAGACCGTGGAGTCGCCGGGCAGCCGCCGCCCAGCCAAGCCCAGCCCGGGCCGGCACGGCCCCTTCCGGCACGGCCCCCCCCGTCGCCATGGCTCCCTCAGGGGAGCGGGCGGTGGCTCTGCCAGAGGCGAGGCGGGAAGGGCGGCCTCAGCCCAGCCGGTGGCTTTTCCCTTAGGGGTGGGTCGGGAGTGGCTTTTGCCGGCATTTTATCCTGTGACAACGTTGGAGGAGAGACCACAGTTCCCTGTGGGTGTGTGTTTGCCATTTCCCATGGCCAAGCTAATCCCCGGACCTGACTCATGCCAAAAATTTATTTTCTCTCCGGGTGATAGCGTCACGGCTTGTTTACACACCTTGGGGGAGTAGCATTTATTCTTGTGTAGTTAGTTTTGCTCAAGTAGGTTTCAGTTTCTCCCCAGCTGAAGGTGGGCTGGAGCAGGATCCCTCTCCCATAGAGATACGGGTGACCCTGGCACAGCAGGGTCCCTGCCCCAAACCGCACAGAAAAGTTAGGGAAAGCTAGCATTATGGTCACTTTACCCACCTTATACTTCTGTCCCTAAGTCCGGAGGCCAGAATAGGCCCACCCCAGGATGGCAAAAAGGGGCAATTGAACAAGTGTTTTTCTGACACCCCTTGAGGCAGGCCTCGATGAAACAAAGGTGGTTAAAACCTTAGTTAATTGCACCTTTTCTGTGTTACAGCTGCCAGTGAGGAACACAAAGCAAAAAGGGAAGCCTGCAGAAAGCTGACAGTGTCAGGGAAAGTGCAAAGATGAGGTAAGTGTCCTCATTTTTGCTGTGTCCGTTGGGCAGCCAGGAACAGAACACCACCCCTCAGCCCCGAGCCTTCATCCTGCCACCCACTTTGAATCAGATTTCTTGGTTACCGTCTTAAAATCATTTTGCAAATCTGCATATACCTTTTGAGTATTTTTAACCTCGTTAGGGTGTGAGTACTTCTGAATTTTCATGAGGAACCTGGCATAGCATTGAGAATGTTTTACTGAAATGGAGACTAGATACTCTGCTCAAGCCAAGCAAGAAGTGTTTGCTCTAGTTTACGACATTGACAAATTTCCATTGCGTTCACAGTATAACATGTTTAAAGTACTCCTGAGTTGAGTAAGAGGAGGTTGAAGTCTGGCAAGTGATTTGCTTTGAGGGGCTACATGATCAGAAAACAGGTCATCAAGAGATGTACAAAGACAAACAGCATATGACCGTAGAATGTTAAACCTGGGTTTAAATTTCATTTTACTTCCTCCCTCCTGTAAGATATGCTTTCTTTAAAGTGCAGTCTTTTTTTTTTTTATGTAGTAGGATTCAATTGCAGATATAATGAATTCTTGGTTTGACTCTGTTTTTCAGGATGGCTAACCTTGCTATACTCAATATATAGCTCCCTATAACTTAAAAAGAAGATATAAGTACTTGATGAAATTGAAAACAGTTGCTGCTCATAAAAATAATTATTCATTCAGGCCTAATCACAGTTTAATAGCCTATTAATCTTGGTTAGGCAACTGTATTTAGCACAGGTCAGACATGTCTGTTGCTGAAACTATTTATGAGCAATAGGCAGCTCCTGGTCATGAAGACAGCCCGTATTGCTTAACTGCTTATTGCAGCAGAGAGCTCAGACGTAACTTTAGATACTTTAATTCTGAGCATAAGCAAGAGATACTGGGTTTTATTCTCATCTACTAACAAAACAAGATTGTCATTCCTTGCTGTTCTGTTCTTGTGTGACGTGTCCTATAGATAAAATTGATAATCTTGGGCAGTTTAGAAGTCAAGTCTACCAAATTAACTATATGCCCTATATCATAGTGTAGATGCTTACTGTTGCAGAGCATAACCTGGTTTATGTACAACTATCACTTTTGTGTACATTAAAAGAAATTAAAAAAAAAAAAGCCTCAAACACCTCAAACACCACTGCTTTACATGGTGGCATTGAGATGACCAAACTTTGTGAAGCTTTTTAGGGATTTGATCCTGCAAGGTTTTGAAAATGTAAAAATTATTATAGGGCTACTAAGCTGAACAAAATGAGTCATTTCTTATGGGTTGAACCGCACAACCAAAAGAAAGTTCTCATGGCATAGGCTTCCAGAAACGATGGTCTGTTCAGGTGTAAAACTAAAGAGGAAGAACTTTGACCTACAACACTTTTATTTCTCCTCTGAATTATTCACAGAATCTGCATCCAGTTTTACATGCACATACTGTTTCTTACTGAGCATAAATTTCAGTAAAACTTTAGCATTTAATTAAAAAAAACCCAAACCTCTTTTCTTCTCTGTGAGGTTAAAGAAACCCTTCAAAATACGAGTTAAGTGGCAGTGAGATGTTTTTTCTGGAAATGACAAACAGAAAGGCAATAACACAAGGCCTAAATCTTATTCTGAGCACTTTGTGTGGCCAAAATCTTCTTTTCTGGACCATTCCAGAAACAGAGTTTCTCCTTGGCCATGTCCCAGCTAGAGATAGTGGTTTATGAAAGAGACATGGCTCTCATGCAGCTAGCTGGAGAGAACAACAGCAGCCAGAATTACAATATCTCTGTTGTTCTCATGTTTTTCCAAAATTGTTATGTTTTTGGCCCATCTGGGAGGTTTCAGCTACGCTTTCTGTTGTTCCTGAGCAGAGAATGCTTTCTGTGTATAGGGAACACCACAATCAGAAATCTGACAATTGAGCTACTGGATGAGTTAAAGCGGTACAGGATCTGTGCAGGAAGAGAAACAGAAACCTCATCTACTAGGTCTGTTTTCAAATGTGCAAAGTTAAAAAAAAAAGAAAATGTGAGAATGGTGAGAATTAAGGTAACGTGCAGTTTGCACACTTTGCTTTATGCATACTTCATTTAGGATCAGCTCACTGAGGAAGGGTCTAGTCTATTGTTTACCTTTGTTACATACCTATCTATGGTATTGTCAGAGCAGTTAGAGTAAATACTGTAATACAAGAAGCATGACCGAGATGTGTCACCCATGAAAAGAGATCTGTCACAAACAGACCAAATCTGTGCTTGATTTATTTTGTTTTTTTTGAAACTTTCCAGACAGACACAGTGATGCTCCATTTAATTTTATAGTATTTGGAGGCTTCTTACATTTGCACTGTGTTTTTTTTCCTACCTTTCCCAGCTGAAATAGATGTATAGAGCCATCCAAATAGTCTCAATCCTTTTAATTATTTCCTATAATCAGTTGCAGCTGTGGATGCTTTAACAGGTCTGTTTGGAGTAATTGTTAAAAAGTTCATTTAACATTGATAGAAGTATCAAAAGCTGTGGGGTGGGATTCATGATCCAGATGAAAATACAAGTTGTGTATATTACTGGATTATCATAATTTATAACATAACTTCCAAGAAAATATTTTGAAGGTCACAGTTCTATGGTAAAAATCCAAAATAAATTCAGTTAAATGAAAGGATTTACTGCCAATTTACACTGTTGTAAACTTGATTTAGAGACAAAACATTTTTCAATGTTTCATTTTTAAATTCTCTTTAAGTATCCTGGGGAGGAGAGAGTTCTCACATATGGGTTACAAAATTAGAAGAAAGAGTATGAAAATTGACTCAGGCACTCGTCAAGTAAGAATGAGGGGTAAAATGATTCGTCTTCAGTGGATTTCAGTCTTCATGGTTTTAATCTTTAAAAAACGAAAAAACAAAGACGACCTGTTGAATAAAGCACTTTGATTTGTTTACACAGGGATTTTCAACCAAGCTTCACCCAGCTCTGAAGTAAAACAGGGAGTACAGCATGGTGGGAGCACTTGAGAAACCCCACCCGCTTGAAGGAAATATGTTTTTATCCTAAGCAGGGGTGCTTTCTGTAGCAACACATTCTGAATTAGAAAAATGAAAACAAACATACAGTTGAAACTCAATAAAAAGCCATTTTAAACTTTAAAGGGTCATGGCTCTGCTTCAGCCACTTGGATTGAATATTACAGAGGAAATCCAAGATAGGTTGATTTCTTTGAAGCTTTTTAATATGAATCAAGATTTTTGGAGGATAGCAGCGATGGTTGGCTGAGGTCCATCCTGACAAGGTGTTGAAAGTTCTGCTGAATTGATGTCAGATTTGGGCTGTGATGTCGGCCAGTTTATTGATAAAAAGCACTGGACTGTTTATCAAACGGATGTAACTGACAGACTACTCTAAGCTCAACAGGAAAGCAGCAGCAGATTGTGAAATGCTGAGCTTTTCTCTGCTTCCAGAATGTTTGGCTGAGATAGGAGCCTGGATGAGAAGGCAGTGGCTGAGGCTAAGTCCCGATAAGGAGGAGGTAATTCCAGTTGGCAAGGTAAAGCAAACAGAGGCTTTATCTTTTCTGTATAAAAACATTTGCTGAAATTATGCATGCAGGCTTAGTAACTCAGCACGGAAAGGGCTTAGAAGATCTCTCATGGCCAATTTGTGTAGGTACTGCAATTGTGTGTGCAGTCCTGGAGATGGCACACCTGGGTTGTGTGTCATTGCTGTACTTCTACCATTCTTTCAAAAAAACTTGAAGGATTCTGCTTTTCTTGTAACTTCTTCTAAAAGGATAAGAAAGAAAAAAAGACATTCAGGTCTGCTGTGGCAATAATTTCTAGGGTGTGAGTATACTCCACAGCCTTAAAGAAAATCTCTATGAAGAGCATTTCTAGCAGCTCTCTCTCTGTTGTATTAAAAGGTGTCTGAAACCACTGCCTTCATGTATTGTTACAAGATACCACAGAGTTTAGTACAGACACCCACCGCAGTACTCCATGTCACTAGACATCTTTTACATACACACCATGATTTTCAGCAATGTTTCTACAGCTCTTTCCCAGTGAAGTGCAGAAAAAGACTTTTGTCCTTGTGGGGGCACAAGGGGAGTCCAGAAAAGGCACTGGGAAGCGTCAGCCTTTGAATTGTTTAACCTATGTCCTCACAGCAAATGTCTGAGTTAACTGCCAAGTGAAAGAATCACCACCCAGTGTGGTGAGAGACGACTTCTGTGAGTGGGAGGGGCAAGGGAAGGAAGATAAAAGAGATGAAGTTCAGAAAAATAGTGAACTTTACATTGAAGACATTACCTAAGAGCTTGGTAGTCCAGTTTTACCGTTTCTTTGATCAAGTTTTTGTCACTAAAAGGGCTGTTTGTACTGTCAGCTGTGAATAGCGGAATTTAATTGAATGTGCTTTTTGCTTTGAACGCATGTTGTGCACAGGGTCTAGCCACCAGATGGAGGAACCCACAGGTTGGCTTATTCAGATCTGGTGTCTATTCTCTGGCAGACGAAACCAGGCATTCCAAAGATAGTGTTTTCCTGAATCAGTTTGTTTTGGCATTTCCTGCATGAATGTCATGGAGTAGAGAAAGATTTAAATAATAAATAACATCTGCCTTAAATTGAAAAGAGAAATGTGAGTAGAGTTAAATTAACTACAACAGTTATCTAATCATCAATGGTCTTATGATGGAACAGCCTTGTATGATCTCTTCCTGAAGTATTTGTTACCACGAGTTCTCAGTACAGATCCCCACGAACAAGTATCCACAGCACAAAAAATACGGCATCCTTTAGCCCCTTACCACAAATCCATCAGTTTTCAGTAAGCCTAAAATAATTACTTTCTCCATCACATGTGGGGATCTAGAGATCTCAGCTTTTCTTAAATGGAAGGCAATCACATCTCAGTATTCCAGGAGGAATCTGGCTGTTCCTTGGGAAAAGTTAGTACACTGAATTTTTTCCTCTTTTTTACAGAGGGAAAAAAAAATAGGAAAGAAAATGATTTCCTAGATGTAAAAAATTACTCTTTCCTATTGCTCCAGCTGACATTGCATGTCTACTTGCCTGTGTGCAGATAGTCTCTGGCTGGCCTCATCTTATTTGTAGATAAATTAATCAGTATTTTAGATTACTAAGTCTTTGACATCTTCCAGAGTGTCCTGCATCTCAGTAAGTGACTCATTGTAGTTCTCCTGTACACCACATCGGGAAGGTTCTGTGATTTGTACTTCTGTTCGGCCTTGTTTTCAAAATTAAAGATTGTAGTGTCTATCAAATTCAAAGTCACTCAATGAATTTGTACTAAATCCACTGTGAATTACACTTATAAATAGGGTTTTCATTGAAACCAGCAAAACCTTGCAGGACAAAGTTTAGAAGTAGTTGCTGTACAGTATGTTACTTTATTGTAGTTACAAATGAAAATCACTAACAACTCAATAACACTGACAGAGCAAAAATAACAGTGTTTTCATCCTGCACATGGAGATAAATCAAGCAATTCAATAAGGTGTTTCTACCTCTAGTTTCTCTCATTCTATTCGCTCTTTTTTTCTTTAGTCTTTCATTCACATTCTAACATTTCTCTTTTTGGCTAGCTGACAAATAAGAAAGAAGAACAACACAACTCTATTTGTTGTCTTTGTACCTCTGCACCTCTCTTATGCAGGTATCCGGTACTATTTTGATAAAATGAAATACACTTACATGCATCATTCCTGTTTTTACGAGTGCAGGTGGCCAGACTGCAGAGTCGTGCTGGCGCTGCTGGTGGACTCCAGATAGTTTTCAGCTGCTTGTATAAATGTGCCAGCGTATTTGCCTTCACACTATTCATTGCTATCACCTTGGCACCTAAAATCTTCAGTTGATCAAACAGCCAGAGGAACTTTCCAGAGTCTAGCAACCTATCAACATGAAGTAGAGGAAAACAGTCCTGTGGATATACAGCTTCAAGATAACTGAGGGGTCTCCAGACCTATTTATAAAAAAAATTTGAGAGCACCCTTTCATAGTTGGAGAGGTGGAGCTAACCAAGTAGTTAATTTTCAACTTGTCCCTGGACTGGCTTCTTTATTGGCTCTACATTTCATTGGAGGGCCAGCTAGTTGATGATTATTCTACATTGCTTTCCAGGTTCTTTCTCATCTGGCTCTAAGAACACTGACGGGTTACAGAAATCACTCTTTTGTATGCAAGGAGAGAGGTTTCTTATCGCTTTTTCTTACATACATGCTTTGAATTTGAATAGTTGTATATTTGAATACTGATAGCTAAGAATTGCTATCATTAACAGCTGTAATTCTGAGGACTGGTGACTCCTTGAACTGAGGAATTCACAAAAATCTAGTAGATATGCAAGGAGAACAGGAAGGGGAGCAGCCTCCTGTAGAAGAGCATTTTAGCTCCAAGCACGTAATACAGTAGCATTGCAGCCTCAAGGTGAGGAATTTGTTCTTCTGAACCATCAAATGTCCCATAAGAGGAATAATTTTGCACAGACTAGAAATAGGAATAGGCATAAGGAACCATAATTACTCCTCACACACCACTTTGACCCAGCTGAAGTGAGCTATTTTTTTTCCCAGTGGTGAGAATAGATTGAGATGTTTTCCTGACTTGTGTTTCTTAGAGATGAAAACATGAAGAATTTTACTCTCTTACTATTTCCACATGCAACTCCAATAACTTTGGTACCTTACCTGAAAGATTATGTATAAAAATCCAATTCTTTAGTTTTCTTTGGGATGTTTGCTCTCCCTCCCATAGCTGCAACCTACAGAAATGGCAGAGACACAGGTAACTTCCGAGTTGTAACTAGAGCTGTAGTTCCTCAGGCCCAGCGCAGAAACACAGGCAAGCAATTAATTCTCTGAAGACTTCTCATAATGTTACAGATTGCAATAGGCCAAATAGGAATGAAGATGGAGAGCCATCAGAAGAGGGCACCAGGGGAAATTGGGGATCAGCGCAGATCAGCCACTCTCAAAGGACAGGGGAGCCAGGGATGGTCCCAGCACTAACAGTGCCCTCACCAGCAGCATACCACCCCCCAGAGGCTGCACACAACAGGCAGAGCTGACTGCTGGGAAAAGTGTCCATTAGCAGTCCCAAACATTGCAAGGGACAAAACAGGTCCAAGGTCCAACCAGAAAGCTCAGGCAGAAGCAAAAGGAGAGAGGGCCACAGACAAGCAACAACAAAAGTCCAAAGTCTTTCCTAGAGACAGGGCCAGAGATGAACCTGAAGATGAGGACCCTAACCCAGGTCTGGGCTTAAGTGGGCTCCTGGCCCGTGGGCAGGGCTGTGGGTGGAAGCTGCAGGTGAGGCTTGTCAGGACCATTAAAGCTTGTTAGTGGCCTCAGGGTCATGACAGTGCAAAAGTATTGTGGGGCCTTTAATAAGTCTCATGTAAGTATTTGCAAAATCCATGTGATTATTTTCTGTCATTAAGTGCATAGGAGGGCATATTTTGAAAGCCACAGAATCTGTCAGTGACAGAGAAAGCAGAAACGATAAGACTATTAACAAAGTCATTAAAAAACTACCATTAAAAATTACTCCTTTCTTAATCTATATATTTATGCGTGAAATATTTTCTAATAGTTGTTTAGTTTTACTTAACAAATGTTAGTGTTTTGAATTAGAAATGTATTTGCTTGGTGATATTTGCATTAAACATATGCACGTCTGTAAAATCTTATCACACAGGGTGTAAGTGCAAGGCTCAGGCTCAGGGAATCCTCTTTAGTATTCTAAAGTAGCAAGCTTATTTGTGCTATTTGCTATTCCGAAACCTGCTATTTAGGAGAATCTTTCTTAATGCTTGTCATTTATTACCTCAGCTGCCTGCTTCAGAGTGTCTAAGAGCAAGCCATTATCAGCTAGGGATTCTGCCCAGAGAACCACAAAAGCAAACTTCTGTTGTTGCTCATAATTGTGGGTAATTACATACGTGGACTGTGACTGTATACAATGGAAATGTGCTTACTTTGTCTTCACAGGAACTAGAGAAGTAAAAATCTAGAAATTTCTGGCTGTCACCCATCTGACTTTTGCTGTAAGTCTGGACTAGACAGAGAAGATCAATATTTGTTTTCTTTCTGGTGCTTACTAGAGGGTTGTCGGTGCTTACATTCTCTCTGACTTCAAATGAATGCTATTACTTGCAGGGAGAAAATTACCTCCTTGAGTTAGTGTTTCAATAAATCTGATTCTCCTGGCATCATGCTTGCAAGGGTGTTCCTATCCTAATCTTGTCTCAATTGCAACATTGGCAGGTCAAACCCAACAATTCAGAAAAAAAAAAATAGTCTTAGAGTTTGCTGTAATTAAAAAGATACAAGGAAAGTGGTCTCATAATTAACATTTTCCTCAGTTATTGCTGTATAAGCTGACAGGATGGTCAATCAAGTAGTGGGAAGCTGCCTGGGATGGCTGTTGAGTTGTCCATGTGAAACCTCGATGGAGTAGTTAAAAATACCACCCAGGGCAACTTTCATGAAGCAGTCAGGTCGTTACTGGGTGGGCTTTAACACTCATTTCTCTGTGAATTGGCTCACGCTCCCCATGGGTTACATATTATTTCAGCCTAAGGAAAGCTTTTCTTCAATGTCCCAATTTTACTAGGACACTTACTAATGCAACAAAGCTCACCAGCCTGCTAATCACCTCTACTCCCTCTGCTTTTTTGTTCTCTCTCTTGAATTATAGTTCCCAAACAGGACAGAGTACTCCAGATGTGTCCTCACGAGGGCTGAGTAGTGGGGAATAGTCACTTGATGTGCTGGCCGTGTTCTTTCTAATACAGCCCACTATGCCATTCACCTTCATCACTACAAGGGTGCATTGCTGATACGTGTTCAACTTGTCCTCCAGGACCTACAGTGCTTTTCTCCAGAGCTTTTCACCCCAGCAGCCAGTCCCCAGGTTGTGCTGAACCATGGGATTATACCATTCCAAGTGCAGGACTTGGTGTTGTTGCACTCCATGAGCAGTCAGGACTGCTCCAAACAGTAGCCCCTGCTGTCCTGCATATGGCAAACATGGCATTATATGGAAGCTTGCTGACGGGACATTCTGTCTCTCTGGCCACCAATGAAGATTTACACTTATTTTACCTCTCAAACCTGAAAAAATGGTGTTACATTGCAAATAATTTTGAACAAGTGTCTAAATGGATGCAGGTCCAGAACTAGGGAAGGGTCAGATTCTGGTGGGAGTAATAGCATTAATGATACATGATGCTTTGTAACATTTTGTATCTGGGTTTCTGAAAAAAATACTCCAAGGTGGGGATCACACACTGTATGAAAAAGCAGTTATTGGGCAACCTTCAGCCTGAAGAAAAGGATAAAATCCTCTAAAACCAGTGTGATGAGCTCCTCTTCGGGCTTCTGATAATCCCAGTGGATTAAAAAAGGCCGATGATGATAATGGTACCTGGTGAAGTAAACAGGGTCTGTGGCAAACCTGAACAAAACTGGGCAAACTAGCAAATACTGGGCAAAGATACCGGCGGTGTAACAGAGGTAAAAGGGCAGCAGAAACAGCTGTGAGCGTGATCCTGGGAACATCACTGTCGGGCAAAGTGCAAATACAGAGCTTGTTAGAATGGCAGATTTCTGAGAAGGGGAAAAGCCTCCATCATTTTTTTCCGTGATGTATACAGGGAGATGGAACAGTACGTAAATAAATAAGAGAACATTTAGATCATGCCTGACGCTTCCCACCTTGTTTCTCAGACTGGCAAAAATGACCTTACAAGACCATGGACTTTGACCAGCTGGATGACCAAATGTGTAACGATGTTTTTTCTCTCTGCTGTGGGAATTCAAAGCCTTTTCTTCCGTCCTTATTCACGAAAACTAGGAGTATCTTCCTTGAACGAAGACAGTGCTCACAAGGACGTGTTTGTGTCCCTCTCCAGTTATGAGAGTTAGTATATAGAAAATTAATAAAGTAACTCAATCAGAAACTGAACAAACACGGGAGCTTCAAGGACTCTTTTTGTTTTTAATGGCATAGGACGTGATCAAGGATTTTATCCATGGGAAAGAAAATCATTCCTGCAGAGTTACTTCTGTGCCCTGATCACATCTTCTGTGTTCTTCATGCCTTTGTTTCTATATTCTCATGCTCAGCAGTGAGCATAATTATGAATGCCTGTCACTTGTTTAAACAAATGCTTTGTTTGGCAACCTTTGTTTTCCTGCTGCTGATGCAGCTGCGAAATTGTGTGCACAGTGTGTTAATTTTTTACCTTTGGTGCTATAGTAAGTTTTTTTTCCTAACAAAAAAAAAAGAAAGGAAACCAATGAATGAGATCCCAATCTCTCTTGATCCACACAGAACATGTGAAAGCAGCAACTTCCTTAGGAAACAATAGTAAATGAATGCTGATACAATGGTAAAATAAGCTAGATATTTCCTGGAACCAAAAGATTCTTCATAACGTGGCAGAGAAAAGTTAGCACATACATAAACTGCAAGAGAGAGAGAGAAAATCAAGCAAACAAACAAAAAAAGAGCATGAAAAAGGTGAAGAAATAAAACAACGAAGAACTAAAACAACAAGAAATAGCTTATTATTTTATTTGGGACAACAGACTAACAGGGCAACAGGATGTATTTTCTTCTATAAAATTAAAACATGAATTTGATATATTAGCACCCTGAAGTTCTTACTGATTTTTATGGGGAAAATAAGAATGGATTTGACTTAGGCACTTGAGCAGGTTACTATGTTTTAAAACAGAATATAATTTACATTGTATCAACTTCTTCCTGTTGCTGTCTCACGGGCAGTCTCTTATCCCGTGGTAAAGTGAAGCCTTCATTCACTGAAGGGGGACTTGCACTGAATTTCCTTCAATATTTCATAATAAAATATTCAGTTCAGTACATTTTTGAAAGCTCATAAAGTTTAAGAGATTGTGAAGCAGAGGAAACAATTATCCTTGGGTAAGTCATTCATGTGTTGGAAACTAAAAGCCACATTTGGGCCTCCTGATTTAAGCACAAGTGAGGTCTCTGCTGTTAGACGGTGAATAGAAACGTCCTCTTTATTCTGCTGTTTACCAATGTTTTCTGTCACACTTTATGCTGTGTGAAGTGTGTGTCATATCTGGCTGTTTTAATCTCAAGGGGAACAAGGGATAGGCTGTAACAGCAGAGTCTCTTCGTGATTTATTGGTGTAATTAAAAATTTAAAAAGGAAACGGCCCCTGCTTTGGAAGAAATGATAGAGGGGAAAAAAGTCTAAAAAAATTTCTCTGGTAAAAAGGGAAAAAACCCTTACAAGAACTAAGTTAATTGTATATTCCAGATTGCTGTAATGATCAAAGAGACTGACTCCTGAGCAGAAGGTAGTGCTGCAGCCAATAGTAAATTGCTATGTTATATTTTTATTATGTTGCTATCTCCGATCAGAGATGTAGATATCAGTTGGATCCTGCCAGTATTTCCTGCAGTTGATTTGATGACTATAGGTGAATAGTATAATTGGTTTATGGCAATGAAATTTTTTTTGTTTGTATTATTTTAGCTGAGAAATGATTTACTGGCTATACAGAGAGGAGCAGGATCTCACACCCTCCGCAGAACATGAGTTAATAATCTCTGGGAGGGAAGGTACTGATGAGAAAACAGGACAGTTTTTACGGTGGATTTGGTTTATGCTGGCAAAGGCATTTACTAGCAACTTTCCACAGCAGTGAGTACACTGGTATTTATATCACTGGTTTTCTAGCTGGAACCTGGCATTTGCTTGAGTAGAGCAGAAACTGTTTGGCAAATTTGTTGCAGGGCAAACCTGTGCAGCAAAGCGTGAAATAATCCTTTGTGAAAAGTCAGTTTATAAGTAGTTTAACCTTTTAACTTCCTAATCTGCTTGTGAAGGAAGAGAACACAGTAAATGAACCAACAGACTCAGCTGAACAGTTACAAATCTGGAAGCAGAAGCAAGGGTTTTCCTGACACACCGGTTGTCAATTCCCAGGCTCATGATGACTCTTTAATACTGAAAACACCAGCTTGAGAAGTTGCTACAAGCATATTGGAGGAACGGCACTGCCCACGTGCCTCTGTCAGCACGTTTCCCAGCCAGAAACGTGAAACCTGTCTCTGCCCTCTTCTGTTCTTTGACTCCATAACTTCCAGACAGAGGAACAGGAGGAATTGCTGTTCTTCTGGGGTCTGAAACACTTTACAAACTGGAGCTTTGGTGACAGGCGCCATTTAATTTCCTGCAGGTGCAAAAGTCCTGCAGTGGACACCTTGAGTTTGAACATGACAAAGCTACAGGGCCTGGGAAGAGGATTTCAAACCACAAGTCCAACAGCCACGGCAACAACTCCATTTAGCTGTAGGTCTGTAGATGTCAGGGGAGTCAATTAGAGCTGAACCAGAGTGGATTGAGGTGCAAGTCGTGACACTGCAGAACTGAATTAAGCATCTCATTTTAGGAATATTTTTATGCAGAAGTCTGAATGTCTCCGCTGGCTGTGCTGAAGCTGAAAAATGGAGTAAGATGATGGTCTTGTTTGGGCAACACTGTGATATATAAGGATACAGTAAAGTAATCTCATCCTTGCCTTCTTTCAGAGCTACTTTGCATACTTCCTCCGTGCTTCCTTTTCGTGCTGTTGCATATTTTTATCATTCCCAGAAGGTTAACAGAAGGTTTTCCACCTTCGCCCAGTCATTCTGTTCTCACACCAAATGCAGGAATGAAGCAGCAGAAGAATCAGTCTGATGAGTCTAAATTAGCAAATTCCCACTTGCTGCCCCTTCTTCAGCTGTGTTCTGAGCACCGTGACATTTTTCTCCTTAATATGACAGCTCACATTTTCAGATCATCCCATTTCAGCGGTGCAAGTGCTCAGGAGCCATTTGAGCAGGGAGAAATTTAATGGAAGGCCCAGGGAAAGGTGCACGAAGGGGAGGGAGCCTGTCAGAGTGCAAATGGCTCTCGGGGCGCAGATACAGGCTTAATCTGCTTTGCTGATGACTCAACCGGCCAAGTCCTGTGGCTACGTCGCCTGGCAGGTCTGGAAACACTTAATACAAAAGCGATGCAGCTTTGAGAGCTCACAGTAGCCCTGAGACGCTGTGGGAGAAGGAGCAGCAGGACACAATCGCAGGCTGTGGGACGCTCCCACAAACCATATAGCTGCATTGTCCCAAATGCTGGCAGATCTGTCACCATCCTGGGGTTCACGGCAAGACCCTGTTGTGGCCTCCTGGTCGGAGCAAGAGGGTTTTTGTGGAGTGCTCAGGGTTGTGAAAGGGCTGCGTGCGCCCCAAAGGTGAAGAAGGGAGAGAGAGGGGACGGCGTGTGGGTATGAGGTGTGAGGTGCGGACTACACTTCCCGGCTTGCACCGCGCCGGGCGCGCGTACTACAGATCCCGGCCTGCTTGGCGGGGGCGGAACGCAGGCCCGGCGCGCTGCCCTCTGGGAATTGTAGTCCCCCTCGGCGGCACGGCGCTGAAGGGCGGCTGCCCGGCCCGCCTCCCCCCCTGCGCCTGCGCGAGCGCTCGGGGCGGGCGGGGGCC